>VXBQ01012931.1:2440-63840 GCA_013400175.1 Phainopepla nitens | reverse complement strand
AAAAAAAAAAAGAAAAAAAAAAGAAAAAAGGAAGAAAAGCACTAGGCTGGTATCAAGGGACCTTGGTAGGATACTTAGGAGAATATTTTTTGTAGAAGCCAACTGACCATCCATCTCCCTTTTTAACTAGTGTCAAGGCTGGTTTACTTGATGATGATTTGATGCCCAGCAATTGCTCCCCCTTGCCCACTGAAAATGAGTGATGACAGGGGAACAGCCGTCAAATAGAGCAAGCTGAGATATTGTAGCAGGGAGCTTAGCAGAGCTGAGTCCTGCAAAAAAGAATCATTATAAGATGACGAAGTTCTGGAAAGCAACTGTTTTACAGTCTGCTTTTAGAAGAATATTTGTTTTCTTTCAAGATTTTTAAAGTATATTTATCTAGATAAAGGATTCCTGTAGGAAAAAAGAATTAAAAAACATGTCTTACTTGGAACAAACACCTCAGTGAGAATTTATATAGAATTTTCTAGCTCAGTTTCTGCCGGGTTTAACTGAATTTTGACATCCACACAAGTAGGGAAGAAATAGGACCACTGCTTTTATTTTCAAACATCAGTTGTTCAGTGGGGATATAAGAAACTAAAGAGCCAAACGAGCTGCTGTACTTGACATTTAGCAATGGTTATATGTATATATTTATGGTATTCCAGTATTTTCAGCTTTAGACATTGGAACACCTTTTCCCAAGTGCTCAAAAATCAGACAACATGTAATACTCCACAGAAAATCAATGGATCATCTCACCTGAAATATTACTTTGCAGAGTTCCAGAACAATGGCAAAACTAGAAAAAACATTGCTGTAGTGTAACAGTACAATACTACACATTTATAAATTACCTTCATCTTAAATAACTTGGAAATTGCTCATGTTTTACATAGTACTGACAAAATTTCTGTGCAAATATGTGCATTAAAAAGCTGCATGTGTTTATAAACAATATGAATGTAAAGCTATATGCATATGTTTTGTAAACTATCAAAACATTAGCCATGCTGAATGCCTTCCATATCATGAATACCAAGATACTTCACTGGCTTTGCAAAGACAATTATTAAATGGAGCTAACAAGCATCAGTATACTTGAGCTGACCCAGTTCACGCAGTTTCTGCACAACCACATATATCTTCTATCAAATTATTTTCCATAATTTGGAAAACCTCAGTTCTCCTCTCCATTCCTAAAATATCCTGCATAACAGAGAGTTGGAGGTACTTTGGTGCTTCAGCATCTTTCTGGGTCAGCCCAAAAGACTAAAAATCACAGTATCAGAGAACAAATTTTTCTAACTTTAAAGGTGGTGATTCTGGAAACCATTCTGTAATCCACTGTGATATGATTTTTTTTTTTACCTTGCTTTTCTCCCCAGTAAATATGGTGAATTTTATATTTTACTTTACAAAAGTTAAAATCTCTCTGAATCTGCTAATTCTTGTGTGAACCATGTGCCAGATCAAATATTCCTTGTGGTACAAAGTAAGAGGAAATCCGTGGGTGTATCCTTGCAAATTGTTGCTTTGTTTTCTCACTGAATTATAAATAATCATTTTTCACTACTAATAATATGCTCTGTCCCTCTCTCTTCCAAGTCACACATTTTCTTCCTGCCCTTATCGTGCTCTAGCTAGTGTTTCACTCCAAATTTTGCCTAATCAACAGTTTGTGTGAGTGCTTTGAGAGAAATTTCCTGGTACTACAAATCAGATATCATAACAGACTGCTGTATTTTCAGAAAGATTATCAATGATCCCTGCAAAACAAAATCCACCATATCATTACTGATTGAGACAGTTCCACTGTATAGTGGCATTTAGGTTTTTTTTATACTTGCAGTTTTTAATGTTTTCAGAAAGAAAAGGAAATAGTTTGGAAAAAAAAAGAAGAGGAAAAAGACAAATCACATAATTTTAACTAATTAATTAATTCAACTATCATTAAGTGACTTAGTCTTGAGCAAGTAGACCCTAAAACCTGTTATAAGCAAGAAGCATTTATGATATGAAGCCTCAATGGAATTATTCACAAAACATCTTTTCTTTTTTTTACCAAGAGACTATATGATGAATGGTTTTTTAAAGATGAAAAGTTATAAAATATCTTCTTAGAGCTTTTTTTAAGAGACAAAGAATGCTGCAGAGCATATGCTGATGTCAAACATCTATAATTTAAAGCTGTGTTGTTTTTATGTTCCTGTCCTTGATAATTGGTAGTTTTTCTGATCTTTCATCTCTTGTGTCACAACATGCTCCTGTCTGGTGGAGAAAAAGGTATTACCAGCTCTTCTGAACCATGGTTGCAGGCTGCTAGAATTCATCAGACTTCGGATTTGGATATAGTCTAGAACAGCCTCAGGGTAACTCCTTTTACACAAAGCTCTGCATTAATAGCCAGACATAATAAAAAAAAAATCAACAAAACAACAGGAAATGTATGTGGCAAAGAACAACTCTGAGTATCAGTACATCATCAGTGTTGAGAGCTATTTGCTTTACTGCCTTTGGCACATGGTGCACATAGCTAAGTTTATCTATATGTGTGCCTGTGTTAGTCCAAGCCAAAAGAAGAGTACAGTAGATAAATCTGTTTGTGGCACTTGGATTTCAATACCAATAAATAGCTTTCTATACTAAATGAATCAAAGACAGGTATGGCCAGCTTCCAAGTTTGACAATATGTAAGTTTTTTAAGAAAAAATACGATTTTTCTGTCTCTGAGCATCATCCAGCCAACATTAGGTGACTCTTTCACAGCATGTGCAACTGTAAATAGATATGAGAGACTAATGTTTCCTTTACAATATGTTTCCTGTAAATTAGGACCCTTTTATATATATCTAAGCCTCCACATTCATTCATAACACAAGTCACATTCTACTGTTACTGCTGTGCCACTGTTCAGCATTTGGGAAGTGAAAGGTTGAGAGCTCTAAAGATGGATTTTGGCACAGTTAACACTCAACTAAAATTTCCCACTAGCTGATTTAAGCCTAACAGTGGCGGAACCTCAGCCAGTAACAAGTCCGTGCCAACGAGGTCAGTGCAAGACACCACAGAGATTAGAGAGCCTTTTGGTGGTGGATATGGCTCTGGCTTTCTGTAAAACTTACTAAAATGTAAGCAACTGAACTAGTTCCATGCATGTAGCTCTCATCTATCATAGAATTAATTTCATTTCTCCTCTGTAATGTTAATGAGATATGAAACGTCTTTACTTCCTTTTAAGATACGAGCATTAATGACACAGAATCAGCTCCAGTGAATGGAAAAGAATGAGTTCACCTACACTATAATTTGTAATTGGCTCACCCATGGGACTTGAGTCTTTTGCATGAAAACTAGAGCTGTGTGAGCTCTCAAATGTGTTCCATTCATGCCCGCATTGTCAAAGGAAAGATTTGAAGGAATCAGTTTGCATTTAATTAAGGCTTCTCTGACTTATCACGAAAATTCTTGCACAATACATTCATCAGAAGTTTTTAAGAGTCAGGTTAAAGGGAGGCCTGTGTTTGATATTGCAATCTGCTGGTACTGAGAACCTGCTATAGAAGAGATCATTATGCATAAAATGGTATTTCTTCCTAACCTAAACACAACCAAATGTATAAACTCTGCCACAACTTCCATGGAACTCTCTGCACCTTCTGAGTGGTGACTGTGGAGGAGTCCACTGGGTAACTATTTATTTTAAGTCTATCAATGGGACCTTAAACGCTGTTAATTTGGAACAGTGGCTTGGGGAACTATATTTGAGAGTCACACACATATAAAATGATTCCATTGTGATTGGTTTTATTGCAATGAATACTCGTGAGGTTTTGCTGAAGGGAAGCAGAAAGTGGGAACAATACCAAATTTTCTTTTTTTTTTTTTTTGTCACAGCATGTAAAAGTCAGGTTTCAAAAACCCAGGCTGGTAAACATTTCTGCCTGGGTTCACTGGCTGATCTAGGGTGTCTGTACTTAGCAAGGATGCTCCGTTTTGACAGTCAGCGTCAAGCAGTATTGCCTGGATAGGTGTATGGGGAATATCTCGCACTGATAGAAAACGTGCTTGATTCTGACATGTTTAAATATTCCAACTCTAGAGATCATTGAGGGAAATGGAAGATGCTTGTTCAGACAGAGAAAGTATGACAACTATACTGGAAAACTGGAAGTCCTTTAGGGATAGAAAGTATTATTTCACATACTAATTCTAAGATTGTTCTAACTCAAACAAAGATCATAATCTTCATTTTGAATAATAAAACCACGAATAAAAAAAAAAATTGACATCTCTGGTGTAGTACAGCCCTCCCCTCTTTTCTGTCACCATCAAAAAACTCCTTTCATCAGTATTTTATGATAACGTTTCCAAAAATCAAATGTCTTACTTTTGGCATAAAACAATAGACAGCAGTACTTTTAATATACTTTTATCCTTATTCGCCTTTCTGTGTATTATACAGTTTAAATATTTCCCTGATTAGGAATCAGGAAAAGAGGCAGCCCAAATTACAAGGGCAGCTAAAAGCTAGGACACAGTAAGATCAGAACTACAACTTGGTAGTTAAGCTGCTTTTTTCCATGAAAAAGAGCAATGTGGCCAGTGACTGACATGTCCATTTTGGGCACAGGGATGCTATTCTTGTATTGCCAAAGTTACTGTTAGATAACCTTTGGTAAGTCTTTGAGCCTTCTCGGACCTTAGTAAAACAGGAATAGTGACCTGTTGCTGAAAATCACCTAGCTTGCCTTTCCAATTCAGTTACTGTGACCAGCAGATCTCTAATCAATCCCTTTCACCTAAAGGCAATGGAAATTTAAACTGGAGCAAGACATACATCCTGAGATTTGTCATCAGAGAATTTTTGGGTAGACAGCTGGGCACAGTCCTGAGGAAAGTCCTATTTATAGAAGGGGGAAGGAGCCGGGCTGGAGAGAGAGTAGAAATAAAATTTAAGCTTGTGGCTGCTAAAAAGCCCTTGAATTCACTCTGTTTTCATCTCTAATTATCAGGACAGCTTGGACTGAGCTCAGCCACTTCTACCCCATATGCAGGGTATCAGAGAATCAATCATAGAATCACTGAATGTTTTGGGTTGGAAAGGATCTTAAAGATCATCTCTCTACCATAGGCAGGGACATCTTCCACTACAACAGGTTGCTTGAAGTCCCATCCAGCCTGGTCTTTAACACTTCCAGGGATGGAGCATCCACACCTTCTCTGGGAAACCTCCTTCCAGTGCCTCACCATCCTCATAGTGAAGAATTTCTTCCTAGAACCTAATCTAAATCTACCCTCTTTCAGTTTGATGTTATTCCCCCTTGTCCTGTCACTACATGTTCTTGCAAATAGTCCCTCTCCATCAGTCTTCTATGCCCCCTTCAGTTACTAGAAGGCTGCAATTAGGTCACCCAAAGCCATCTCTTTTCCAGGCTGAGCAATCTCATTTCTCTTATCCTTCTTTGAAGGAGAGGTGCTCCATCCCTCTAACCATCTTGGCAGCCTCCTCTGGACTCACTCTGTGTTCTTCCTGTGCTGGAGACCCCAGAGCCGGATGCAGCACTCCAGGTGGGATATCACCAGGAGGGACAGAATCCCCTCCCTCTCTCTGCTGGCCACGCTGCTTTTGAAGCAGCCAAGGATGAGACTGGCCTTCTGAGCTGTGAGTGCCCATTGCTGGGTCACATCCAGCCTCTCATCCACCAGCACCGCCAAGTCTTTCTGGGCAGGGCTGCTCCGGACCTGCTCATCACCCAGCCTATATTGGTACTGGGTTTGCCCCAACCCAGGTGTAGCATCAGTACTCAGCCTAGTTGAGCCTCAAGACATTCCCATGGGTTCAATTCTTGAGCTTGTCCAGGTCCCTCTGGATGGCATCCCATCCTTCAGATGTGTCAGTGGCACCACTCAGCTTGGTGTCATCTGTAAACTTATTGAGGGTGCACTTGATTCCTTTGTCTACGTCATTAATGAAGATATGAAATAACACTGCTCCCAATACAGACCCCTGAGGGACACCCACTGTCCCTGATCTCCATCATGGCCCTGAGCTGTTGACCACTACTCTCTGGATGTGACTGTCCAACCAACTCCTTATCCACTGAACAGTCCACCAATCAAATCCATATATCTCTAATTTAGAGAGCAGGATGTTGTGGGGGACCATGTCAAAGGCTGTAGAGAAGTCCAGATAAATGACCCCTTCCCTTGTCCACTGATGTAGTGACTTTGTCACAGAAAGCCACCAAGCTGGTTAGGCAAGATTTTCCCCTGCTGAAGCTGTGCTGGTTGTCCCAAAACATCTCCTTGTCCTCCATGTGACTTAGCTTCTAGGAAGATCTCTTCCATGATTTGCCCAGGCGTGGAGTTGAGACCATGGAACAACCACATGAACCACCACAGCTGAGAAGTCCTGAGGCCACTGCTGGGACAGAGAAGTAAGACTGATACGACCTAAGCTTTAGTTAATTATTTTCCCCTCAATTCCCACCTTGATGAGTGCATGCTTGGTGTAGTTCTCATCTTTGCCCACTGCCATTCCTGCCTCAGCCACCTTCTCCCAGCCATGTATCTGATCCTACTGGCTTGAACATCTTAAACATTACTGTTCCTCACTCCTCACAAGATGTTGCTGGACTTTCACAAATCTTCTGTTTCCTCTTTCAAATGTCAAATGCAAGAAAGATAAAAGGACTGAGGTATAACAAGAAATAGTGAAATACAAACCACAGGAACTATCCTTTTCGGTATACTGTGTATCAACACAGAAACTATTGTTTCTATTTAATAATATGTAAAGTGATCTCTGGAACTGTGTAATGTGATAATAGAAAAAGCTATCCTATTGTCATGGTGTCTGTCAAAACCAGATTAGTAATCATTTGTCTCAAGTCCACTTCCCCAAACTGTGATTATACTTTCAATGAACAATCAGAAATGGTCTACATCCATTGTGTTCCTTAGCATATTAGTATGGAATCAATTTATGTTTGCAAGGACCATATTTTTTATGTATGAAAAGCTAGATACTGAGGTTTGATCCATCTCTGCCATTTGAAAGAAGGGATAAACAATGTAGTGAACTATTCATGACTAATTTTTTTTTATTGTCTTGCAAGAGACAGCTTCACATAGCTATGCTCCAGGGACATAAATATTTCTAAAATTAGCAAGGGACAGTCACTAATCCTTTGAGAAAAGTGCCTAAATTTGACATCTTAATTATGGATTGTGTTTTAGAACTGATGAAAATTACCAGGGCAAAGTTATGGATCTGAATGGATATTCAGAGAGTAATTGAGAACATCCTGGACCCTGAGCTGTGATTGAGCCTATGCTAATCTTCCCAGCTGTTTAGGATTCCTGACAGCCTTTTAGCTGGAGGAAACAGAATATTTTTAAATCGAATTAAAATATAATACTAAGATATATTAATGTATAATGTAGGTTTGCATAGTTCATCTTTGAACATTAATGGATGGAGCGGTCTCTTGTACTTTAAATTACAGGGGAAATATTTTCTTACTTCTCACTTCTACACATTGCTAGTGTTAAAAACAGCACTGAGGCAGCCGGCAAAGAGACTTTTTAAACCTAGGAGATCTGTGGCCTGCAGACTAGCAGTACCATTTTCATCCCACTCGTAAGCCCAGCTGAAGTCACAAGAAACAGCTTTCCCAGTTAGCTGCAGAGAGCAAATGAAAGCTGATAATTCAGGGTGTCATCTTGGAAGAGTCATCTTCTAGTGGATTAACCCCCAGAAGTATTACTCAGAAAATCTGGGCAGGAAAAAAAAACCTGGGAAACTGCCTGGACTGTGAGGGTAACTAAAAGTTTCAAGCATCCATACAGATAGGCCATAGGACTGTGATGCACCAGAGATAGGATCCTGAGCACAATCAGCAGTAGACTTTTCAGGAAAAGGTATGGCACACCTTAGCAGAATAATCTGCTCATAGGCTGGAGGCGTATTTTTAAATCTTCTCTGCTGTTTGTGACCTGAAGCACGAGGGTTTTATATCCCCTTTAAAAATGTTTTATCCTACCTGATGCAACTGTGGAGGCTTTTTATGATTGAGATAAATCTACAGTCTTCTTCTTAGCTTTTTCAATTCATTGTAATTTTGCAGCAAAGAGTTCCATAGCTAATTTTTTACCATGTCAAAATGCATCCTTATACATCCTATATACACAAAGTACATTTGAAACTCAACAAGTAATAAGCAGGAAACTCCAAAGTACATTCACTGTAAAATATATATTTTTATTTAATTATAGCTGTGTCTTCACCAAAAAGTGTTTTTCTCTAAAGCTAACCTGTAGGAATTATGTTATGAAAACTGGAAGGGGTGACATAAGTTGTATCAACCAAAGGAATTTTCCCCAGTAGAACTGTGTGCTGAATAGTTTATCTTGCTCATACTCTTTTCTGATGCAGCTATGCTGGCAAAACTTTCAGCTGTGGCACAAACTAGTATCCAATCTCCTTTTCTTACTTAATATGATTTGGTAAAAATAATAATAATAAAAACTTACAGTAGCAATACTTAAGCTTTCTTATGTACAGTCTTCTGCAGTAAAACTGTGTCTAATTACTGTGCAATTTAGGAGTGCCTTTTTTATATAATTTTACAAGAGAAATGCATTATTAGGACAGAGTGGAGTAGCACATTCACAATTTAATTTTCTCATTATTTTTTTCTTTGTCTTTCAGCATTAGTGTGTCCCTTTGCTTGTGTAACCATACTACTGACAATTTTTTTAAAAATAAATTCTGGTTTGATTTTTAAAATATATGCCTGTAGACATCAACACTGCCTGTGCTATGGCTCCTGGGAAATTAACTGTGAATCATCCCTTGAGTTAATAACTATTATATAGGGCACAAGATCCTCAATGGATATAAGTCAGCAGACAGACAGGCATTATACGGCTTTGCATCTCCTTACAGCTCCTGATGCAGGAATGGCTCAGGATGGGAAGAGACATCAGGAGACATAAATGTTACTAGAATGCAATTCTATGACTACTTTGGGCCATATGATAACATTCATCATATGAATGACTTAGCAGGTGATCAAGAGTCCCAGTCAAAATGTTAGAGGCACATAACCTAATGCCACTTTTGTCCTATTGTGAAGTACACCTTGCACCAAATCTTCATCAAACAGTTTGACTGTTCTGAACTGATATTCTTGAGCCAAAACTCACTTAAATTAAACAGGATATTTTGCTACTGATTATGTGGCATTTGCACCTCATTAGGGGGAAAATATATTGAACTGCTTTCCTGTCCAGCAGTCTCAAAAAGTATTTACAAATGGTGGCCTAAATGCTGCAAGTGAGTTTTGATTTTTGTTTCAGTAAGAGTAGATTCGGTCAGGAAACAACATTCACTCAACCAGCAAAGTGCAGCTGACTCTTAGGTAGGATTTGTCAGCTTTGAAACAGGATACACCTACACCCACACAATAATTTATGGCAGGAAATGAAGAAGGATATAGCCAATAGTACCTGTCAGGAAATGCAGGTGAAGAACATAGCTGCTGAAAGGAGATTTTTGCAAAGTTTAATGCTTTTACAAGTGTAGAAAAACCTTTTTCTTCCTAAACAGGTCACAAACTAATTTTATATCTCATACAAAACTTCTCATGATCACATAATTCATTTAAAAGCCAGAATCTGAGGTACCAATATCCCTGCTATTGTCTGTGTTGCACCAGACTTTGTTTAGTGTAACAACACAAAAAATGGTTGTCTTTTTTTCCTGAGAGATTGCTATCTTCGCTCTCCAAAACCACAGTTTGTAATAAAAATTAAAAAAAAAAAAATAAACAGTATCTTCAACAACAATCTTTGTAAACAGGTCCATGTAGGTAAGGTCATAAGTATACAGAAATATTTCATGTTTGTACAGACACACACACACACACATATATATGAAAATAGAAAATATGTTTTAGTTTTATATCCCAACGAATTTTCACCCACAGAAAACAATAGAAATTATCAACAGACATAAAACTTTAGCCTGCGTAAATTAAATGGTTCTGCTGCATTAACTTCATAAAACCATAATCCTCTCCTCCATAAACTATTACATGCACTGCAACATATCTGATTTATGGGGTGTAGAATCGATGGGAAAAAATTAATGCTTGAAAAACATATTAGAGACATTATTGAACAGATTTTAATTGAGATTTGATTTCAATGCCCCTTATCCACATGATTAATGGGTCCTACCCCTTGACTCCAGCAGGCAGAAAAGAGAGTCTTTAATATGACAATTAAGTATCTGTCTTTAGGTTTTATGTAGCTCTCTCCTCAGATCACTTCATCAGTACAGTGTGGCTTTTGTGCAGATTAAATTGAGACTCAATTTTCTCTATTTTCCAGCACTTAGTTATGTTTTATGACAAGCACTAAATCAATTTTATGCTATTATTGATTTTTTCTTAAATGGACACAAACCATTTCGCCTTTTGCCCTTCTTTTCTACTTTCCTTCTATTTCCTTTTTTCACTGTATGCTTGATATACAGCCAGCTGAAGAAATATCAAACGTTTCCTGAGATTTCTACAGGTCGTGCCAATTCATTCACTTTTTACAACATCAGAATTGACAAAGTTAACCTGGAATTCTATCAGAACTTATAAACTAGTATATTCCTTTAATGTGGCAAAGTTTACAGGTCGGGCTTTTCCCCCCACCTTGTCCTTCAGAAAGAAAAAAGAAACAAACAAACAAAAAAAGACAATGTTCAAGGTTAGAGGCTCCTCTTTTTCAATTAAAAAACAAACCAAGACAAAACAAAGCACAACAGACAATCTTTCTAAGAACTTCTGAAATATCTGAACTGCAGCTTCAGCTATAATTTCTGAAACAGTCTGGAAATCTAATTAATGCATCAATGTAGGGAGAACCTATTTCATGGCTTGCAGGGGAAAAGGGCATTATCTGCAAGGTGCAATAACTCCTCTGAGATGTGGCAACAGCTAGTGGTACACCATGCAATTAAGAAGCTCTTGGTTCGTTTTAAGGCTCTATCATGTCTGACCTACGGCAAAAATTAACAAATGCCTTGGGCAATAAAAGTTGCACAATTTGTTATCAGATAGCTTACTTTTTTGGCAGATAATTGTACATTAAGGAGAGAAAGAAGAAACGTAATTCAGCTAACAAAATGGGCTAGACTTTTGGTTTTCGGGCTGTTTAGGGTCACGGAGGAGGTTATGAAAGATTTTCCTCTTTTTTTGTTTGAAATCCAGAATACCTGAGCTCACGTGATAAAACTGATCTCTAAAACAAGTACAGTAGCTTCACTTTGCTGAAAAAATTAATAAATCCTTTCATTGTGTTGGGTATCTACCTAATAACATTTTACTTGCAAACCCCCAAAATTTTTAAAAATGTGTTTATAGATTTTTTTTTCCTTCTAAACAACACAAGCTTGCCTAATGAATTAAAAATTATGCTACCTCAAAGATGCCTGTCATGGCAATTTTGCTCAGCTGATGCTTCCTTCAGCTTGAGGGGAAATCTATGCTGCCATGAATTGCAGATTTTTGGGCCAAATGGCAAATTTTTACTTCTAAGTGTGATTCTATAGTCTGTGCCCACTTGTGTTTACAGTTAATATATGTACACACTGTATGTGTAAGTTGAATGGAGATGTTTCCTTATGGACTTTCAATACCTTTCCTAGAGAGGAAAAAAAAAAGAAAAAGTGCCAAAAATTAGGGGAAAAAAACCCACAAATTAAAAAACCCAATCTGATTAAGAAAAAAAATCTTTAATCCATTAATCTTAAACACCATATTGGAGATGCCGGGATGAAGTTCTCTATATGTAATGGAAATCAGATGGTGAATCAGTAAGTGGGAGAAAGTTTGGAGCTATGCCATTATGCTGTATCTCTCTTAATTTATAGAATGTTGTTCCCTTTATGCAAGAAACATGCCAGTTACAATGTCAATTTCCATGATTAACAGATGTGGGGGTTTTTTCTTGATTTTTTGGCTTTCTCTTTGCATTGAGATATGAAGAGCAATGTCACAAATCAACTTCCACACTGCATTTCTACTTCATGTAAAAACAAAGCTTTCCTTGCAAGTGCCAGATGCATGCGATGCTGTGAATTCTACATTCCTGTAGCAAAGAGCAGAGGTGCCCTGAAGTCTCTGCTTCCAGCTGGAATTCAGAGTCAGACTGCTCACACGTCAGTGATTCCTCAGCTGTAGACTAATACAGAATGAAGACGCACCATTTCAATCCTTTGGAGAAAAAACCGGTTTAAGCCTTACACTAAAGGCTCCTTATTAATTTGATCCACTTGGTTCTGCTTTGGTTTTGCCATTTTTTGGTTTTAATATCAATGCTGCTAATATTGACATTGTTACTACTACTGTAACACCAATACTAATCACCACATTTTGTGTACATGAATATCATATACATACTGCAAACCAAGAAAATTTTGTAGTATCTTATAGTTTCCTTTCATGTTCCCAAAAGCTGGTGTGACAAGTTTCCTAAACCTTTGCTTATTTTATTAGCATATTTTTCTCCTGTGATTTATTCTTTTCTCCATCAGTCCTATTTATCCATTGTTTCCTTTTCAGAACTGGGTTTTTAAAAAGTAAATTATACAGTTAAAACCTCTTTAAAAACAGAAGCTGTTTTTCCAAATAGATACAGATAATTTAAGTACACTGTTTAAATGTTTCTAGTTGCTTCTCTGGCTTCTCCAATCTATGTCATTTTCCTTAACCTTATTTAGTTATTTTCTGGCCTTGTGTTTTACATGCCTGTGGTATTCAGATGCATAGGTAAGTACCAAAAAGAAACAGGGTACTACAGTACAGTTTGTGGGTTACAGTATCTTCTCCCTTACACATCTGGTGAGATATTTTTGTCCAAGTGCCTTGTACGGCAGATGTTGGCGAAAGACAATTGAGACGTGGTACTTGTCACTGTGTGAAAGAGCAACTGAAAAGAAAAATTTAAAATCAGGTAAGCCTCCTTCTTAGAATATATGAGTTTGGGACAATGTGAGACCTATATGATTTCCAGGTTAAAAAAGCACAGGTGCTTCAGAATTCCACTTAAAAGCTTTCAGAGTGATAAATCTACAATAACATTCCTGTATACAAAAAGGGCAAATTATCCCAATAGCCTGATCTGTTGAAAAAAAATCAAGCTGCTTACAAAACAAATGCTCTGCGTATGAAATGTTAGTGCAGATGAGCAGATACCCAATGAGAACTAATTTTTCTTGTATGTAAGTGAATGGCGTCGCGTGCTTCAAGTTAGCCGGTATTTTCGGTTTAGCACTGCACGACGGGTTTTGTTTGAAGGCTCCAGAGCGCGTAAGGCAGCCCTTGAAGGAGAGCCAGACAATACACGGGAGCCACGGTGCTCGCAGATGATCCCAGGGCGGCGTTATCCGCCGGAGCCTGCAGAGAGACCCGGAGACCTTTGTGTTCCGCGCCGGCAGCGGAGATTGTCAGCTTCCTGAAATGAGCTGCGGGCCTAATCTAGCATCGCACCCATTCAGATCGATAAACAGCAGCAGCGCTGCGCGCCGGCCCCGTCCACAGGCGCACAGGGCCCTGCGTTCTTCCTGCTCATCCCGGCCTGCAGCGCTGCGCCGGCACGGCCCCGGGGAGGCCGCGGGGCTCCCGCTGTGTGCCCTCCAGCCTGCCTACCTGTTGGAAGCCAGGCCCGTGCCAGGCTGGCCGGGGAGCCGCACAGCAATTACAATTTCATCTCCATCATGTGCGTCCAGCACGTTTGGGGTATCTGGGGCTAAGCACTGCCCGGGCCGGGGTTGTTGCCTGGCAACAGGCGACCCCGCAGGGCGGGGCGGGCGGTGTTGCCTCCTCTCCCTTGCAGGAGCCCGGAGGGATTCGTTTGGGAACGGGCTGTTGTTCCTGCTCCCGTTAAATCTGCACGGGTGTGTGAGCGAAGTCCCCGCAGAGGAGACGGGTGTCAAAATGAGAGGAAAGTAGAAGGTAAAAAAAAAAAAAAATTAGAGAAAAGATTTAACGAGGTTCATTTAGTCCCCCGGGGGAAACGGCGCGGTGCCCTGGGGTCCCTGCGGCAACGCCCCCCGCACCTCTGTTCCCCTCGCCTCCCGTCCCTCTGCAGCGCCTACAGTAAAACACCTTAACTCAGCTCCGGGAGAGAGGAGGGAGGGGAAGGGACCACCTTCAGAGTGCAGCTGGAACTGGAAGCTGTCTGCCTCAGCCGTTAGAAATATGTGGAGAAATTACCTATCATTCCCTGTAGAGACATCCAGCAACCATCCCAACCCAGCTTTTCAGTTCGGTGATAATATGCTCCTATCAGTTTTAATAGCCCCATGCTGGATTCAGGAGGTATTATGGATTGTACAGCAAGCATATTGTCATTAAATTAAATTTTCAGAACATTCCCCAGCTCATCACAAATACCACAGAGAGTAATCATAATCGGTTCTCAACACATGTGTAATTGCCTTCAGCTGGCGTTTTTTACAGTTGACATTGTTCAGCAGTGATAAGGTGATTGGTGATTTGAATACACAGCTTGTTTCATAGCTGCCGTAATTGAAATATGGTATGTGTGAATGGAAGATTACATTAAGACCTAGGATAATCACCTGACATGAGAGTAATTGAGTCTACAATCTGCCACTGAGTCTCTCAGGGAGGGCTGAAATGAAAAGAAGCCATTAGTAGATTATGCCACTGCTGGCTCGGCTCGGCGCAGCTCAGGAGCGCCGGGATGGCATTCCAGGGCGGGAAATGGGCATCGCCGGCCGGGCCGGGCTCGGCTGCCCCGCCTCGGGCCCGCCGGCACCGCCGGGAACGACACAACTTTTCCTGGGGGCGGGCGGGGCGGCGAGGGAGCCCGGCTCCAGAACAAACACTTCCGGCTGCCTTGGGAAATATTGCTTCTTTGTCGTCCCGGTGAGAGAGACAGGGGTCCGATCTCTCCATCCCACCCCTTCAGGAGCGGCTCTGTGTGTCTACAGAAAAAGTGGAGCATGAATTCATCCTGATAGGTTCAGGCGTAAATGGTCAAACTCCAACTATTGTTTACCTGCTTATGGGGGGACCAAGAGTGTGGAATCTAAAGATGCAATGAAGAGTGCCCTTATTTTCTAGTAGTTTTCAGGCTGTGGGCTGCATGAGATACTCTCTTTAAAAATCAAATTTGGAAGTATACTGAGGTTAATTATACGATGGGTAACCAAGAGGAACAGTTGTAGCTAACCTTTAAATATAAATGTAATAAGGTGCCTGCAAATCTGAAACAAATATTTACTCCAGGTGTCCAGACTTAATGGACAAAGGCATAATTGCTTTTTAAGGAGAATATTTTATTTGTTAGTCACTGAGGATTCTTTTGTGATGGAATAGTCTCCCTTTCTTTCTTTATTTCTTCTTTTAGAAGGCAGTACGTTTTATTGGATTTTGTTTTTCTTCTCTTTTTTTTTTTTCCAAATCTAGTGTACATACAGATCACAAACCCTGAACAAAGAAGAATTACAAACCCAGCTGAGATAAACATGTCAGAATTACTGTTAAGAGGCTGATGCCCAGAGTGTTTAATGGCTTGAAAGATGATCAAGCATTTATGCAGCTACCCCTTCAAAAATTATCATTGAGCCAATGATAATCCAGTTATAATAATGAGCACTGAGTCAATTAAGCTTAGCATGCAGAGAAACTACTTTTTATTATCAAATAACTCGTTCTCTTCCATATTTAAAAAAAATAAAATTGGAATTATGAAACCAGCTATTTTACTGAAAAGCCATAACATTCAGGTTAGAAGCCTATATAAAAAGCTACCTCCAGCATAGCATGACTAACTTGTAGGGTATAATTCCATCAGGATCTGAGGTTCTCCTCTGAGATATTGTGAATCCCCATTCTCTCGTAGTTTTACAGTGTGTGGTAATTTTCAGGATCCAAAATCCAGCTGTACTGTCTTGGAAATTGTTATAGGACACAGAGCTCAGCACGTTGTTTTCCACACACAACTGATAGGTAGTTAACAGTTGCCTGGCCAATTTCAGTTTTTTCCTTACAACCACTTCAAAATAGGTTTCGCATCTAGCAGAAGTATGTTGTGCATTTTTCTCAACTATTCCTGAAGTCAGAACTCTCTCTAGCACTTGTTAGAACAAACCTAAATATGCAACGGTAAAAGAATAGTGGCTAGGATTGTTTATATGTGGATTCCACTTGTAATAACATTAGGCAGAAGGAAATTTTTAGACAATTAAGGTTTATATAATCCAATGCTGTATCACTGAAAAACAGGAGGATACAAGACTGGATATTGCTGCACTAGTGATGAACAAATTGCTAAATAGTGCAGTATCTTCCTCATCACACTGTACACAGCATGCATCTGAGGTTGCTGCTTTGAATGCTACAGCTGTCCCAGTGAGCCCACACCTTGGCAGAGTCAAAGACTCTCTGATTTGCAAAAAAAGTGAGTACCAGATTAAAGTTTGGATCCCCAAGCTCTTTCTGTAGGCTTGCAGTTGAAAGTCCCCAGCTACAGGGAAAATATAACTAATTTTATCTGATAAAATAGCAATAACAAATAATAATGATAAAATAGCAATAATAGCAATAAACGTGGAATGGTTAATATCTTTTCAATCACTTAAAAAATGCCTCATTTAAGGTTTTAAGGAACCCTAGCCACTTAAGAAACCCCACCACAACCAAAAATTATTTAAAAGTCTTATTCTCATTTATGCAAAAATGCTTTGTCTTTGGGAATTCATTTATCTTGATTTAAACAATGATGGTGAAGTCACTTGGATTTACCCAAAGATCAGAATAAGAAAAATAATTCTCTAAGCAGTCAACTCTGAGGGCTGCTTTAAAGGGATCACTCAGTTATGCTGTGAGTAACCTACATGGTTCTTTTTGGACCTGAAATCCTTCCTTGGCTTTGTAAAACTTGGAGATTTTTTTTTCCTGATCAAGAGATACATGGCATTCAAGACTATGATAAACTGTAACTTAAGAAGGTTCTGAAACTTGGTTGAAACTTGAAACTATTGAAGAGCAATAACCATCATGAGCACCAGAGAACTTATCAAACCTCTGGAGAGTTTTCATGAGGATCTGTTATGGGGGTTAAAAACCTGCATTTGTACAATGAAAATCTTTTGAAGAAGGTTGGCATGTGCAAACATGGAGGGAGAAAGCTGATTCATTTATATTTGAGGGATAGAGGAAAGAGGATCTTCATTCATTTCAGGTGTTACAGATTTTAAAAAAATCCTGCTTGAAAAGAGTATCTGAAGATAATTCTGACCAACAAGAGCCTGAAAGGACCCTTTTATCTCATTATCGCCTCCAGAGGGACTACAAATTATCCTTTCTAGTAACCTCCCAGCAGCTGATTATTTCACCTGATTACGTCTTTGGGGGTCAAAGAACCAGCCTCTACTTTTTATCTGTTATGGTATGGACATTTCAGATGTTCTCATTCCTCCTTTTTGAGAAGTGTCTACTTTATTGCACTTGTCAGGCAACTCTTTGGTGTAATGTTGCCAATGGGCTTGTCTACTAAGCCCATTAAGAAACATATCCCAATCACAAGATTATCCCTACACAGTTATACACCTGTCCATACTACATGTATTTTAAGAACTATGGTTCCAAGCCAGAAGAAAAAGTCCATCTTGCCTTGAGCTATGCTAAACTTTCCCCTGTTAAAAGTTTCTCTAACATATATTGAAAAATTTAAGACAAGTCGCTGCAACTTTGCAAGTAGGGCAGACAGTCACGACTTTGGTTTGTTTGACTATAAATTGCTGAAACAATGCAACTTAAAAACAATACAGTAGTACTGTATGACACTGTCAATATCATTTATAGCACAATTTTACACAAAGGCAGGAGTATCATAAAAAAAGAAGTAAGTCCTATCAGGTGCCCTAAAATACCTTATGTCATAAATAAGTCAGATTTCTTAGAGGAAAGCAATAAAGTTCCAGCAGATTCGATTTTTCCCACTAAATAATCACCCTGACCTTTTTCACTAACTTCACAATAACAGTTCTTGAAGAAGCAAGCAAATACAGTGAGAGATTTGTATGGCACACCCATGACTAAAGCATGAAGAGAATGTGGAAGAGCATTGATGGTATTAGTACACAAAAGACAAAATGGAATATAAAGCAAAAATGGATACTAATCAAAATCAGTGAGCTGAATATTTATAAAGGAAGGTATTGATAAAATACTGGATGCAGGAGAAATTACATAAAAGTATTTGGAGATTTTAAAAGTCTCTTGCAAGAGAAAAATACTAAAAACATATTCAACCCCCGCCCCAAACTGTTTCTGTAACTTAGGAAATAGTTTCAGTCACTGTTGTTTTATAAAAGTTGATAAACTAATTGGTGAAATAACACTGGGCATGATTTTGGCACCAGAAGATATATTATTAAGCTCTTTAATTCAGAATTCAGAATTCCTAGGGGGTTTTTGTTTGTTTTAACATTAAAAGGAGTAACTTCTACTGGAAATAGTTTTCTTTTTTACCACCAGATAAATAATCTTGTCTTTCTATTGTTAGATTTTCTCAAGATAATTCATACATTGCACAAGAGAAAAATTACTAGAGGTTCTTACAACTATTTTATATCAGAGGATGAAGAATTAGATTTTTAAAACAGCAACAATTAAAGTCTTGTTCTGTCACTTTTAAAATCTAAAAGGAAACATAGTAATTTTACAAAGGAGGAAAGAGATCACAGACAAAAAGTTTTATCACCTGAGCAAGGTACAAAACAAATAAGAGGCTAATTGATGAAAAAAAATAAGCCTGTAAGTGCTGGTGCCAGAAGGAACCGAAACTTGTCTTTACTCACTGAAACAAAATCAAAGTATTCAAATTAGAAGAAGAAGTGGCACAAAGGCTCCAAGATCAGTACCGTACTACTTTCTGGAAAATAAATTTGTTGCTGCTACTCTCCAGCTGCCCAAAACCATGAACATGCCAAGTGCTATGCAAGCAAAGAGGACTTCAACCATACAGAGCTTAGTTACATTTTACAGACACAATTCAGAATTGGAGTTAATTATTATAATTTTTCCTTCTTCCAACTATCAAATTGCACTCACATAAGCAACGATTGCTGAGAATGCTGTTCTCTGCCTTTTAATGTATGAATTATAGAAAACTACAGTCTATTGAAGGTTGTATAGTAATGCAGCAGTTGAACAGGAATCCTCAGGTTTTAAAATGTCTTTTGTACAGATAAGCTGTGTTTATTTGTGCAAATATGAAAGTACTCGTGTAATAAAACTAAACCTCAGTACCTTATGTCTTTGTGTAGCTAATATGCAAGATTTGTTGTTTTGATATGAATCTTTGTATATTAGCACATGCTGTGGGCTCCACAGATCCATAGTTAGATGTTTACTATTTTATTTTCTCTTTCATCTCCATGCACAATCAGTATAGCTCTTTAGTGTGAGTTCTCAAATAGTGTCTTGTGTTACTTTTTCATAGTATCAAAATCTTTTAGAAGTTTATAATTATTACAGCCAATATAATTAAAGACTGTTTCTGAGTGGGACTTCTTGCTGATCCTCACTGGAATGCAATAGCTTTTCTGATGAAGATGGCTACAATTATATTCTGAAGTTTTTTGACTTTCAAAACCAGGAAATTTTACTTCCTTTAATTTCAGGAAAATCTAAGCAAAGAATTTAAAAAAATCTTAGGAAAGAATGACTGCAGAATTAATCAATTGATGGAATACCAGTTCCAGTGCACTGGGGTATGTAAATATGTAAATAATGATAATTCTTCATTCATTTAGCCTATATATAAAAAAAAAAAAAAAAAACAAAACAAAACAAAAAAAACAACATCTTTCATACTCACTGTGATTCTAAAAAGCAGTGTTTAGGCTGTCTCCTGTGTACATAGGAAGCTGTTGCTGATTCAGGTCCCCAACAAAGACCCAATTCTGTTTGATTAGTTCTAGCAGACACTTAGCAGTTGCCCACCCTAGAATAAGTTGTCATTACTCTGCCACCGGATTAGCTTTAGACCTCGCCATTAAAGAAGATGTACTTATTCTTACTCAGTGTTAGTGCCAACCCTGAAATAAGAAGCACAGTACAATTCCAAAATGCCCCAAAGTTACTCTCTGGAGACAAGGCTGTTGATGACTTATCCTAGATCAATCATCATTGAAGGTCGCCTGTCCTATTTGGCAATATTTGTTCAGTAACTAATAAAGATCAGCCTGCAGTTATTTATATTAGGTTATCATCTCTCCAGGGTGAAGCTTAATCCATTTTACAATGTTTTTCCCAACAAGACAACATGAGTTTCTCTGTCTGAAAATGAATTAAGTGCATGGTTTCTAAATATGGGATCTGACATGGTTCTTGTTACAAAAAGCAATTTATTCCCCAAAAGGCTTACACTTCAAAGGTTATATAAAAAGGTTCAAATATCAGTGCTATCCATTTTTCAATTACTGGGCTTCCTAGCACCACTAGCTTTTGGACAGATAAGCAGTGGTATCAGTTTTCTTATTCAACATCTCATAGGTTTCCAATTCAGCATCCCAGAGAAAGCAAATTTATTGTAATACATTTAGCTGCTTTTGAAGCATGAGTATCCAGATTGTTTCCCACAAGACTATATGGTATATCAAATAGTATCTTAAAGGGATGTTTATGAAGCACTAGATACTAATGATTGTGATTATTGCTGTAGATTAGAAAGCTTGACTGTGGCCAGACTTCTTATCAATTTAAAATTTTTAGTAATAGAGAGCAAATAGATTTCATCTATCAATGAAAATTGGAATACACTTGTGAAATATGACTGTTCTGAGGTGATTCTGTCTCTAAATGTCATTATAAAGTTCAAACAAAAAACAATGAGGATAACAGACAGAACTTTTGCATAATATTCTCTGTGTTCATAGCTTCTGTAACAATTAGCAATATCAAATTGGAAGAAGATAACAACAATAATAACAACAGTAATAATGGCTTTTAATTTTAAAGAAAATGTTCTTTCTTACCAAGGTATCATTTAAGTATTGTAAGTAGTAAGTATATTAAAATGTTTTTTCTTTAAAGATTAATAAAATTCCTTTTGCTATAATTTCTGATCATACTTTATGGACAATACAGACAAGCTTTGACATATTTTTATTGGCAAACTGTCATGGGAAATCTTTCAGAGTTATGGATCAGCACTGAGTCATAGCAACAGGTTTAGGGCTTGCTTCTGCCACGAATTTCTTGGAGAAAGAAAGGAAAATGTTGATAAATTTTTGTTCATAATTTTGTTGATTTGTTGATAATGCCTGAGTGGGAAGCTTGGTGTGACAGAGCAGTTACTAAATCTGCCAAAAATACTTATCTAATGCTGATTGCAGAAACTCACCTTTTTCTGTCTCAGATGAAGGCTTCAGTAAGAAGTGATGTGTGTTGATCTGAATTTACTTCCAAATTATGTCTCTTTCTACATGAAATGTTGTAAGTAATGTAAACATAATGAATTAACAGTCATAGCTGGTACATAGCAGGGATATGCAAGGGCATTCTTGGTTCAGAAAAGATGCAAATACTGCACATCAAAAACATCATGGCTTGTCCAAAAAAAAAAAAAAAGGAAAGAATTCATGAAGTAGATAAGATTAATTATATTTCACAAGTAAAAAATTGAGGAAAGGTTTAAAGGAGAAAAATATTCTTCTGGGTTATTTTTTATGTTATGCTTTGGCTGGAGGAGAGCTTTGCAGTGCAAGTTCTGAAATTCTTGTCAGAAAGTGTATGAGTTTAGGAAATTTTAAGGAATAGTGAATTAAACAATGGATTTAAAAAGAAATTAGAACAGAATAGAAGAAAACACTGATTCATGAAAGACAAATTTTCCCAAGCTTTTTGCTAATACAAATCATATTGTACAAATATGAATCTATTAAAGCTTTGTAGATGTCAAAAGACCAAAAAAAAAAACAAACAAACAAAAAAAAACCACCTGTGTGAGAAAAGAAAAATAGAGCTGGAGAAAGTGAAAAATGCAAGACATGAAATAGTAAGGGGTCTGGTTACAGGCAGACCTACTAGACGTTGTCCTAAATGGACAGCTATGAAAAGAAGGGATTCCATGGTACCAGCGAGGATTGATCTTGGAATTGAATGCATAGAGCAAAATGCTGTGAGACACTGTCCCCCTCAAAGAGGGCAGAAATTGAGTATTCACAGTCAGGTAATTTTCAGAAACACAGAATTAAACTTAGTTTTCCAGGTGTTCTTGATATAACTTTATCCTAATGTGGTTGCAAAAAAGAGAAGTATGGTTTTAAAATGTGGAGGTTAATCCATTTGAGTTGAAGAACTGGTAACATTATGCAACAAGGCTGGGACACAACTTCATCTGGAATAATACTTAAAGCTGTAATAATTCATGCTCAGGACAAAGAATTGAAAGTGAAATAGTGGAGGTAAATCATTCTCATGAGAAGTAAAATCTACGAAAAATAAAAGATATTCCACCTAGTAATAAGGAGGTTGAAAAGATACATTCATCTATAAATATTTTGTGTCAGTCAACAAAAATAAAAGAGAAAAGAGTTAAGAAGCAAAAGTGCAATCATGTCACAAAAAGCATTTGAGATATAGAATGCCTATAAGTTAATACACTTCAGAAATAAGAAAGGAGTTTCTAGCCATAAGACAAGTAATATTATTTTTATCTAGGGCAGTGAGATAGAGAAATCAAACATATTTTGAGAGAGAGCAATGTAAATTTTCTAAGTAATGGAATTGATAGCCATAGTGAATGACCCAGACCCTACATTCTGGTGAGAAAAGAAAACATGCACAAAACTGAAATGAAGCTGAGCTTAGTAGGCTATTTTGAAAATAAGATGTACCTCAAAAAATGTCATGCCAGAGATCATGAAGAGATTTTTTACCTGTTTCTAACATTTGGAAGGTTGATTATTGATCCCCTCTCCTATTTCCCTTTTCAAATCTTTCAAACTACCCTTCCCTGTGAATCTCCAAATCATGCTTTTCTGTAGAAAAGATTTTATTAGAGTATATGAGATTATTGAGGTTGGGTGGCTAAACCTTCATTGCTTCACGTAGCTCCTTAAAAATATTGTCAAGACAAAATTCAGCTGAAGGAAGAGCACAATACCTGGTTAGCCTGAATAAAATATTATCAGTTACAGAACACTCTTTTCTGTTTGATATTCAGCCTTACCAGCTTCACTGCAATGTGAGGCAGAAATACTGAGCTATGAAGGATTTCTCTTTTTTTTAGAAGTGAAGAAACTGATTTAGCATGCGGTTTAAATGCCTGCTTGAAAGTCCTAAATTTATTGAGAGTTCCCTCCTTTAAAATAATTGCAGGATTACTAGGATATTTGTAACTGCTAAGTTCATACTTAGGTAAAGGTGTAATTACTGTGTAACATGTATGCAGAGGTCATAGAAACAAGGCTTTGGATTGCTTACATTTTGTTCCTGTGGGCAAAACAGGAATCTCAGCTGTTACTTTGGGGGCTTATCTTAATTAACATCTTATATCCAGGTCTCACCTTAAAATCTATCCTATTGCAACTGATTCAGTCATTTACATGTAGCATTTTGTTACTATAGCATCCAAAGCACTGCTCCTGCTTTGGTGTGGGACCAAGTAATCAACATTGATCATTCTAATATTATGATTTACATAATGTTCATATTTGATGTTCATATTAATGTATATTTCTTTATCATTGTATTTAGGGAACATGGATGTGCATGTGGCATCATCTATTTCATGAAATTCTTTGAATTAGGCATCTTTGTTCCACTAGTAACGGTTAGTAAGATGAATACACTAGCCTAAATTAGTTATTTTCTTTCCTCCATTGATAATTAGCACTAGAGGGGATGAGTATGAGTTACCTATTAACTCCAATTGCTATGTTTAGTAGTGCATCCAGAAAAATACATTATCAGTCACAGTAAAATTCTGTTTCTTTTCTCGTATTTATTTTCAGAACTCATCAGAAAAGGGAAACTTACAGCTGTGGCAGACCCTCACACTGCACTTTGTTCAAACCAATGTTTGCTTATGTTGTATATTTGGCATATGAATACTCACATTACTGTTTAACAGTGTTAATTTCTTCTGACTATAAAAAGTACAAGTGAAATATTTACTCTGATGATAGTGGACTAGCACTGTACAATCTATATTTATACAAATTATTTCATCAAATGGAGTCCAATTTTGTCATAATCAGGGATATATGGTTAGCTCTATGGACTTTGGTATAGTCAGGAAATAATTTGACCCTGTTATTTAAAAATTAAAGGACTTTTATCTTAGTACATAGTCTTACAAAATCATCACTTCCTCCACATCAGATGCTACCTTCATGAAACAGCTAATATTTATTTTCATTTGGCTCAGAAACTCTTATTCTATTAGTGATTTCTAATGTTTATATGTATTTGTATAACTTACTGTGTTTGTAGTTTAAAGTAAACAAGTTCTTATTGTTCAGTTGATGAGTTATATTGAAATATGAAGCTTGTCATTCTGTAAATTGTTAGAAATAATGAATAGTTAATAACATGGATTTGCACACAACAGTACCATAATTAACAGTGTGCAGAATATTTGGTCAAATAAAGTAACTATCTGCTCATAATTAAACTAGATACTCTTGCATCTTTTTCCCTCAAGATACCTGACATCTGTAGTAGCTAAAACTGAAGGACACAGATATCAAAGTACAAAGAGAAGTACTTAAGTAAAAAGATATACTCTGGTCAGGACTGAGACAGGAGAGTAGACACTTAGATTTTCAAAGCCAAGTGGTGAAAGATCTGAATGGAGACCTGGTCATAAGTGTTTCACTCTGGCAGTAGCTTAGACATTAATCCCAGCTTCCATTTTTGTGGAAGAGAACTTCCTCTCCTTGTGATAGACTTCTGATACTGTATTTTATCTGCATATAGCATCACCAGTGTTACTGTCCATCATATAATAACTAGAGCATCTGTAATGACTACTGCCATGGAAAATACTTGTTGATTATGAAATTGAAATCAATCACCTAGACATTTTCAAGTGCATTGGAGAATGGCCTTAGAATTCAAAGTTGTTTTTTCCAAGTGAGTGACTGGAAAAGAAACAGAATGCAGTTGAAGAGGGGCACAAGGGAAATAATGCGTTTTGGGATAATCTGCAGCAGAAATGACAGAATGGAGGAGGACTGGTTAATTATTAGCTCTGGAAAAGAGTCTGAGAGATTAGAAAAAGATAAAAAAGCAAATCTAACTCATCAATGTCATACAGTTCCAGAAAAACAAGTGTAATTCCGGCTTCTAAAACATGTGATGTGGAATTGTCCCTTCACCCTTCTCAGAACTGGAAAAAAAAAAAAAACCAGCTTTGGTAGGTATTGTGTGTAGTTTTGAGTAATGCACAGAAGACATGCACAGACTGGAAAAACTCAGACTAAAACTAGGTTGCAACAAGATTTTCTCAGTTTCCAGGAAGTTTGTGTTTGTTTCATCTCAAGGAAAAAAGAGCAGAGGAAAAAGTGTCAGCAATCTTTGCATACATCAAAAAAACTGCATAACAAATAGAAAGGAAATAACACATATAAAATTCAGTGCTATGAGATTTAGTACAAAATGTTTATCTTGATCTTTTAAGGATATCTCTAATAAATTCTCATGAGATGACAGAGTGTGGAATGCTGCAAGCCCATATTCTTTTTCCTCATGTGATGGTGGACATTTGTTCTATTTTCTATTATATGTTTTAAAACACAATTAGTTTAAAAGAAAGAAATTATTCCTGCTCAGTTTTGGAAATAAATTATAGAATCATAGAATATAATCAGTTGGAAGGGGCCTATTAGGACTATCAAATCCAGCTCCTGGTCCAACACGCAACATCCCAAAGAGTCACTCCCCCTGTCTGAGAGTAAAAATGCTCCTTGAACTCTGTCAGGCTTGCTGCTGTGACCGCTTCCCTGAGGAGCCTGTTCCAGTGCCCAACAACCCTCTGGGTGAAAAAAATTTTTCCTGATATCCAGCCTAAACCTGCCCTGACCCAGCTTTATGCCATTCCTTCAGGTTCTGTCACTGGTCACCACAGAGAAGAGATCAATGCCTCCCACTCCTCTTCCCCTCACAAGGAAGCTGTGGATGGCGATGAGGTCTCCCCTCAGTCTCCTTTTCTCCAGGCTGAACAGCCCAAGTGACCCCAGTCCCTCCTCATATGGCTTCCCCTCAAGGCTCTCTACCATCTTTGTTGCTCTCCTCTGTATACTAATAGTTTAAAGTCCTTTTTATATTGTGCCAGCAAAAGCTGCCCCCAACACTTGAGCTGAGGCTGCCCCAGTGCAGAGCAGAGTGGGACAATCAGGGCCTGCTTTATTGTTTTGGTTTTCTGCCTACCAGAAAAGAACGATAGCTAGGAAAATAGGGAGGGAAGTACTGACTAGAGTGACAGTGTGCCAAGTTATATTCTTCTTCCCAGAATTTACTACCTACTATCTGTAACAGTTCCTGCTTCATCACCCCACCTTTTTTGAATTCCACTGTGAATTTCTGTCTTTAATAATAATTCTCAGAGCTTATGTGCTTAAGAATACTTTGAAGAAATATCCATTAGCAGAGATGAAGGTATAGTCAAGGGATTTTAATTTGCAGTTGTGGCATCCCCTCAGTCATTATGACATGGAGTCTTGGAGTAGCTAAGTCACTTTGTAGGCGTCAGTCCTAGAGCTAAACTCAAGAGTTAGAATGGAAAAAAAATATCAATTTGAAATGTGTGGCTTCATGGCTTCTTGGTCAGAATTTGGTCAATTCTTTCAACATTAAGGCTTTTACTAGTCAAGTTACTAGCCATTTCAGAAACCTGTCAGTTACTGTTATTGTATTTATCCTTCCCGCTCCTGTTTACTCTTCACATATATAGTGTATTTAGTGTCAAAATTCAGTGTACTCATCCTGTGTAGGGAACTCTAAAGTTGTCCGTTCCTGTCTGGGGAGAAATTTGGTTTAATTCTTAGATGACTAATTCAGGGCTAGTGATACCACAAGGCAAGAAAGTCCATACAGTTTTTGTAGCTGCATTCCCAAGACAATACAGTAAAATTAAAATCTTCTGTCATTCTCATATGCACATGGACACACTCTTGAGTTATAAAATTCAAATAGTGAGTGCAAAGACAGTAATGCACTTGACTGAATATATGTAATAATGGAACTTTTCTACACATACAGCCCAAATCTTTCCATTATTATAGAAAAAAGCATCATTTTCCATCACAATGAATGCAGCACTACAAAAAAAAATAGTTAAAATGTGTTACTGGTTGCTAAGTGGATAGTGCATGGTTTTTAGTTAGCTTGGAAATAAGCTTTCTAGTGCTGTGAAGTGTACAGATGTGTTACCCTTAGCTGGAGATTTTTCAACAGAGGTACTGAAGAAACACTACATGGTGCAATAGGCTGGTTATTCATATTGAGAATGAAATTCAGTATTATATTGTAAAACCAATGTAGTTTAATTTTATTTGAATATTTTCTATAGCAAGGTAGTGACATATATAATATCAAAGTGAAACCTTTCTATTCCTCATTTATTTAGTAATCTCTTCTGACATCTGTAAGGAAGATATTTAACCCACATATAGCCAAAGTGCCTGAGACACTGGGCTTGGTTTGGAGCTTTGTTTGCTTGTTTGTTTGTTTTTCTTTGAAAATAGAATTGTTTACATCACATTGCCATTAAAGGTAATTTAAGTTGCCCAAGTGTAGCTGATGGATTTGCACAGCTGGAAAAAGAGATCTGATTTGGCATCTGGAAGCTTTACTGAGGATGTGAAAATGTGGAAATTCAGACTGAAGTAACATTCTGACAACATAGTTGTAAACTGAGCATATATGAGAAGTTTTGAGTGACTACAAGCAACTTCGGTCACTCTTCTGGCTTAAGTGAAATCAATGCATTAAGCTTGGCATCATTTGAGCCAGTTAGATTCCCCTGCACCACTTGAAATGTTGTAGATGTTAGAGATCCAACTCTGGACCCACTAAGATATCTGAGATTATTGGCACATACTTTTCAAGTCTGAGGCAAGCATTTCTGCTGTACCTGAAATTAAATTAGTAGGCTAGCAACAAGCCAGAAGCCAGCACTGTACCAGAAAAGCCATGCCACCTTTCATATTGAACTAGTAAGGAAAGAAGAGGCCAGACTCAGTCCTCCTGCAAAAATCAACTCATTGCTTTTACTGGGTTTAGAACTGATCAGGATTGGCATAGAAGAGTGCATTATTCCGATAAAAGTCTGGAAGATAAAAAATTGTATGGCTCACACAACAACCACTTGCTTACCAGTAAAACTGTAAAGTAGTGGCATTAAGACATAGGCAGTACAGAAAAAATGGTTGGCTTCAACCATATAATCAATATCTTCAATTGGGTTTGGAGAGACTTAAGATATGCCCACTATTTTCAGAGCTTCGGGTAGAAGCTGCAGGCTGTTCTTCTTAAGGATTATTATGTTTAACAATTTATTGTTGCTTTTATGTTTTATTATTATATATGTTTACAAGGACAGTATAAACTGAAAGCTTATTTCACCCTACCCCAGTTTGCTTGCAGCCTAGTGGTAATATGGAAATATGATGGGGGGATGCATAGGGGTGGGGAAAACATTACGAGGAAGATCACCAGATGTTTTGGTTTTATTGCATGCTTTNCTTCCTTCCTCTCTTTATCTCTCTCTTTCTCTCTTTCCACTTCTCCTTTTCTCTTCTCCACACCTCCACATTTTCCAAGTGTAAGCAATTTTGCTTGGTAACAAAATCTGCCTCCAGCAGTACACATTGTCATAGAACTGGACCTTGTGCATGCTCTACACCATGCAGAAATTGGTCTTAACAGATAGTCTATTTAATACCTGTGAGCTGCACAACCAACAGAAAGTGATTGTGTCTTCTTTCAGTGTTTGGCTCTAATTTTTTTTTAAAAATATTTATGAAAGAAATTGTATTTGATTTTGCCTTAGGAAATATGACAGTGTACTTAGATGGTTCATTTCATTTCATCTTCAAATTTAAAAGTGCAACTGAAGTTTGAAATGTAGTATATCTCGAAAACAAGTTCTTTGTTTTCAAGTGCTAGAACCCAAATAAGCTGTTAAAAATAATAAAAGTCCCTCTTGTCATTTTCAGAATTAAGGCTGTCTGTAAGTGATATTACTAATATTACAAATATTACTAAGTAACTAGTAATGTTATGAAAAGCTGTTTAAAGAGTTCCTTCTTTCCTACTCTTCCCTAAGCCTCCTATTCACCACAAATTATTCTTTTTGCTTTTTAAGCCCATCATCTTCTTTACTGCGATTCTTTCCCTGTTTCCTTTCCACCACAAGAGGAAACCTCCAGGGGAACTTGCAAGATATATAGATGCCTTGGAGGGGAAAAGAGGAGACAGTTGTAGGTTATCTGAGGTGTGGGTTGTATGGGAATTTGCTTTCCAGAAGAGGTATGGGTTATCTGAGTAGCAGACTATATACAGGAGAATATGGTAATATAAAAAACCATTTTAGTTCCATCTGATACATTATTCTATGCTTGTGAAAGGACAAATTTGTTTTTCTGAGATGTGCATATCTGTACATTTTTTTCTCTTATGTGAGAGCAAGCATATTCAACTGATAGATTTTAGTGTTTATGCTTCTCTTTTATACCAAGATTTTGTATGTGATATAAGATGTAATATTACACAAACTTTTTTGGATTTTTGTTGTTTTATACATTTTAAGTTTTATATTGTGGCAAGTTAATTTTAGATACGAAAATGAAATTTTTAAAATGACCTTTTTTTTTTTTTAAGTAGAGAGAGTATAAAGATACTTTTAAAAAGCAGAAATGTAATCTAACACAGAATGCTTGATATTGCATCGTGAATGCCTGAAAACCAAACTGGATAGTTTTAGAAGTCATAACTCTTGCTCCAGAAAACCCTGGGCATTATTATCAGAGGCTTGGCGTATTGTGCCATCCAAGCTGAACATTTACAACTCATGAATAAACAATGGGCTTAAATAGCATTTTGATAGTGATTCCTTAGTATTGTACCAATAGGTAACAGAAAGTTGCAATCCTCACCAGCAAAGATCTCTATGTTGCAAGCTGACTAACTATGCAATAAAATGGTCATCACAAAAATATTTAATAGGCAATTATTAGATGTACCAGTAAGAGTGATCTTTTTATATTTTTTTTTTTACTTTGGCAGCTTTTATTAAATGATTTTTATCAAAAATCTAATCTGTCTCCTTAAACATTGGAGGTATATTAATTCGTAGTATATTAATACCATTGAAAGTATAATCTTTTTAAATATGTGCACAGTGAAAATTGCAGATGAAATAACTGCTATTTCAGGTGAGAGAACTCAAATATCTATTATGTACTAAAATAAATTCCCATAGGCAATTGATAAGGGCAGAAAGAACAAGTTACTAGTGAGAGCTCACTAATTTTCATTAGATGACTGGCTAATTTCTTGTTTCTTAAGCCAAATTCTTAAAAAAAATTGGAAAAAATGTAACTCAAATCCATACTAAATAGTTTTATGACACATTAAATTTTTCCAGTTTTCCTATATATCATTCTTAGTTGACTAATTTTCCTGTCTCAAAGAGGCTAATTCCATACTGTTGGAAAGCCAGCATTGCCCTCTACTTTCTATTTCCCTAAAAATGTCGCATATCCTGCTGGGAAGAAGAAACTCAGAAAGGATGATGAAAGGACATGGAAAATGGTACATGGTCCATCATGCATTTCTACAAGTTGTGTCTATGAGATCTTCCAGTTTTCTTTCTGGTAGAGTCTTAGTTGAACAGAGCCCTCTAGGTAACACATGCACAAATGCATTTATTTTCAGGTGTAATGTTCAATGCCCTGAAAAAACAGGGATTTTTTTTTTCTTGCAGTGGGGAATGTTCAGTTTTGCTGAATGCAACCTAATCTTATTGAATCTGACAGTCAACAAGACGGAATTATACTTTTTCCAATTTTTGTATTCAGACTAGGTAACTGGTGCAGAGGCTGGGTGATACTACATAGATGAGCTCTTAGTGACCACAATGATAACTCACCTATATATTCTTGAATCTCGTTTTGCAGTCCTCTGGATATGATGCTAGCCATCCAAGTGACCCTGATTGAACTCCATTTCTGTGGCATTTATTACTGTGCCATCAGGATAATGATTAGAGCTTTAAGTATCTATTTCTTACAAAAGAAAGTTTCTTATACAAGTTTTGTGGGTTGTATGCAATTTTTTTTGCCTGTGTTTCATGAAATGCTGCATTTTCTGTTTTCCTCCTTACCTCCAAATGCTTTTGCAAGTAAGAAAGTCAGAGAGCTTCCCTTGTCTTTATATAAAGGTGAGTATCCATTTCTAAAAGAAACATCTTGTTAAGTGCAGTTGTTAAAATAACAGTAGCATATTACATTGCATTTCTCCTTCTTCCACATTTCTGTCAGGCCTAAGAGTACTAGACACTTAAGCAGACAGTGACATTACCAGGCATAAACAAAAGCAGCTGTGGCAGAAGATAAAGAACAAAACCTTCTAACAAATTTTCCTAACTTCAGGGATGAGCAGAACAAGGAAGTAATTGCACTTACAGCATTACTTAATGGCTTCTTCATTAAATCCGACAAAGAGCATAATAAAGAATCCAGAAACAGTAAGGGACAGCTTTCTTTCTTTGATTCATAGTGCTCATCTTGGTGCATATTTAAAAATATGCTACAAGATTATGTGTATCTGAAGGTATCAGCGAGGACTAAGTTTTCAATGTCCTCTGCAATTTTAATTATTTGGAAAAAATTATGAGTAAACTCATTTGCTGCAGCTTTGTGTTAGTAAATGAGAACTGATTCGAAAATAGACTTGCATGATGCATGCTGACTTTATGAACATTCCCACTAGGGCATAGCATTCCAACAGTGGATGCATGTGTACTTCAGGTCCAAATAACCATGTAATCTAGAACAGTACATCTGAAAAGAGCAAGAAGAAGATACATTGCTCTAAGAGTATGGTGCAGTTTAGGAAGTTTTTCATCACACTTTGGGCAGTGTGAATTTTCAGTCTTTTATATTGATGAAAGTGATTTTTCTGGTTGAAAAACTTGATGATTTCATAAACTAACTTAAGGTGGAAAAGAGATACTGTATATTAATTTATTAGTAGAAATAATTATTTATATTAGTATCTAAATCATTATATTAGTATCTCATTTTTAATTTAGGAGTTTTTTGAAAGAAAATTCTGTCAGGTCTTCTAATACTTCATGATGACCAGGAAGCTTCCTCTCCATAGTAGTCTTTGTAAACATAGTGGTATGGAAGCTTGTTGAAATGGACATTGGTGGTTTCAAATTTTGACTTTAGTCTGTCGGTTCCCTATCTTGAAAACTGTGTTAGGAATAGAGGTTATTTATTAAGCAGTAAGAAATTCTGCCCCTTCTCAGAGAGATTTGGATAACTGCAAGTTACATCTTCTGCTGAGTGTTTATTCTAACTCCTTCAACTAGAGACTTAAAAAAAAAAAAGCTTTTCCCTTGAATAGTTGATGTTTTGTGAATTATTTTCCTTAGACTGCAGTTGTGCACTGGAGAGAATTGAAGGGACATGTATTAAAAAAATAAACAGAAGAAAATCAGTGATCTATTAGAGTGAGACAGGAAAAGAGAAAAGTTACAGAGGAGATAAAAAGAAAAACTGTAATAAAATATGATATTTCTAACAAGCAGTGAGTTTACCCAAGGTCAGAGCTATCAGTTTCAAACAGATGAAAATGTAAAGAAAGATACAATTTAGATGAAAGCACTTTAAAACAGCAAAAACAAACAATCAGGAATGTAATGAAAAGGATTGTGTACTAGACTTTCAAATGCAGGTAAAGGAAAGTTGAAGGAAGCAAAAAGAAACTTGAAGAAAATTTTAAACAGAGGCAAGCCTAATGGAAAACTGAAATACAGTCCTACAAAGATAACTGTATCTGAGGACAGCTTGAAAAGCATGTAGTTGAAAATGAGAGGAAAGAGCACATCTCCTATGAAAATTGAGCAAGGTACAATTAAGACTATATCTGGCTCCCCGTAATTAATCATGGAATAGTTGAGATGGAAAGGGGCCTCTAGAGATGGTGCAGTCCAAAACTCAAATCAGGGTCTGCTAGAGCTGGTTACTACGGGTCTTGTCCAGTTGAGTGTTGAATACATCCAAGGATATTTCCACAGCCTATCTGGGTAGCTTGATACAATGCTGGACACTCCCACAACAACAGCAACAACAGCAACAACAACAACAAATTCCCCTACATGTTCAAGTGGAATTTCATATATTTCTATTTTTGTCCATTGCCTCTGACCTCTTCATTAGGCAGCACTGATAAGAGATTGCCTCTGTCTTTGCACTCCCCCACCATGTATTTACAGGCATTGATAAGATCCTTCTGTGGTCTAAACACTCCTGGTTCTTTCACACTTTTCATGTGGCATGTTATTCCTTCCCTGCCGGAGCCTGCCATAAACAAAGCACCCAAAGACTAATCTGAGCATTAATTTTGTCCAAGATTTTTATCATTTGGCTGGAGCAGGGCTCGGACAAACTTTGCTTGTCTTTATGGGAGATGATAGAAGGGAACTTTCAATGCTGTATTTATAGTAAAAGAAAATGCTTGATTAAGAAGACTAATTGTATTTACAGCCCAATTTCTATCTACTACTTCCCAACTATCTACGTCTCTTTTTTAATTGCAAATCTCAATTAGTAACCCATAAATCATATATTGTTGATTTAAATTTTACCATAATGAAATGTACTTACTGTGAAAGCTATGGATGTCATTTATTTATTTTACATAAATTGGAAAGGTTGTCATTTTTTAATGCTTAAGATCTTAATTTGTTCTTCAGGATATTCATGTCATTTCTTCAACAGATACATTAAAGACACTGCTTCTCAAAGTAGTGCTACTGAGCAAGAGATTGATTTGTACAGTTACTTTGTCACTGCTGGACCTCACATTTGGTAATCCAGGCTCAATTTCAAAGTGTGTTATCATGAACTAGGGCTGGAGGTGTGACTTCATAAAGTCAAACTTATGTATGTCTGCTTAAAAGGATTGGGGCCTGAGTCAGTCCTGAACCTCTAAAAACTCATGACTTTCAATTTTCTGATCATGAGCAACAATTTTTAATTTGAAGCATTCTGCTTGACTCTGACTATTTGAGCACAGAAATTGGTTTTCAAGAGTATGTGAATTTTGAAAGAAAAAATATTGCTTTCTACCTTATCTTTGGATTCAGGAGACATAGGAATAAGGAACTGTAGTAACTACAGTCAGAGCAGATTAGTTCTCAGGAATCAATCACAGTTATCTATTTCAGTTGTTAATCGGAAGGTTGCATGACAAGAGTGAAGGTTTTTGGATTCTTCATCATTGCATTATGGTAAAAGAATATCTAATTTGGGAACCAAGAAAAGATTTTTAACAAATGGAAATTAGTACTTTCCTGGACCAAGAGAAAATCTCTACCCTTTTTCATCATTATATAATATGTTTACTAATCCAGAAGCAGATAAGGTCTCTTGTATCACATTGTGTAACACTCTAGTGAAATAGTATTGGAGTTTCATGCAAGATTGTTTTAAGGGGAAGACAAAGAATGCAGATCCTTGTATTTAGTGAGAATTTTTTCACCCACATATGCTCTTTCACTATCAGGTGGTATAAAAATTGCTGCTCTACTCAGTTTGATTAGAGATGCTGTTGTTTAACTCATTAGAAAAGAAATGCTTTGTATTATGTCTCCAATTTTGGTATAGAGTATTAGAGATAAGCAGCATCCGCTACTTGTTTGACTTCTTGGTCTGTCATAAGGCCAAGCATAACTTGGAATAGTAGAAATGCTACTGTGCAGAGATAGCTCCATCAGGAAAGATATTTTTTACCTTCGTCAACATTTTTTTCCTGCTGAAAGATATTCAGAATGGGAAGAAGAAACTGTTTAGGTTTTGCTCAAGGCATGCCAGTATGAATATGGGGGAAAAAAATCAAAAAGAAATCAACTTCAGAAGAAGAAAACATTATGTATATGAGTAAAATTGTCAGTTATTCATTTATTATGATGCCAAAAAGGATAGTGTATTTGGCTGCTCCAACTATTTATGTTGGGTCAGTTGCCTAGTTGTTTTTTCAAGGAGAACTAGAAAAAAACAAAGTGGTTTTATACATAAATCTGAGACTAGAAACAGGAAGAATTACTAACTAAATAAATGCTTTTAAAAGCTGTCAGTGAGAAAGTCGAAGGCTTATTTTATCAGTCTAGGCAAAATGAGATGTTCTCTAAATATTTCTTAATAAAGGAAAAGGGACAGCTCTGGAGAAGATAAGTGGTAGACAAATTAATCTGTATTGTACTTCACTGCTAACCTCATCTCCTGTCTTCTTGAGAGAGTACTGTATGCTAACACATACAAATGCCTGCAAATAGGTAGGAGCTTGAAAGTGCCACCATTTTTTCTACTGCAGTGTTTTTACTTTATCAAGTCATCTTATCCACAATTTAGGTCAGAGAGAAAATAAAGCATAGATTTGTGGCAGGGATAAAAGACCACAATGTCTTTTTTACAAGGTGTTAAGTGTTTTCCATATTTGGGGGATTTTAAAGCCAACTAGCTTTGGACATGAAATTGATACTCAGGGGTCTTGTGAACTCAGACTGGACCAAACCTTGACTTCATCCCTCACTCTTGGGCTCCACAGGAAGTTTTGAAGCTTACATTCAGATGTACAGAATTAGCTGATTTGCATCTGTCCCAGCTGGATTACATGAGAATGCAGAATCTTGCTGTACCAGCTTCTCACGAAACTTAGAACAATAACAGAACTATGACTACGTAGATAATTCAAGCATGCTTATATTTGATCATTTAGACAAATACTCAGATGCCTAAATTATAATCCCAAACTTTTTGCTCACATGCTGAGGAAAATGTTAAATGAAAGAGCAGCTGCTGGCACCTTGGTGCTATGCTGAAACCTTTCCTAGAGCTAATATTTTTTTTGTGTGTGTGTGTGTTTTATAGGAGGGAGGATCTTTAATTAGGTCTCCAAGTAGCTAGTGTGAAATCCACCTTCTGTGACAGATAATTGGTGAGTTTGTACCCAGAAGAGTTTTAGAGTTACCAGCACAAGGAGGACTTACTACACAGGTGAAAGGTCTGAACATTTAGTTCATCCTGATTTTTTAAAGGTAATAGATGATAGGTTTGGTGTACTCACTGACTAGGAACAAAATATAGTGCATGTCATACAAACAGATTTCTGGTTTCAGTAATTTCTTTGAAAGTTGTTGACCTAAGACTGAAGTCAAATACTATGATTTAATATTTTAATTGTTCTTTGCTTTTAGTAAATGCAAAACATTTAGAAAATGGAGGAGTTACTCAGAAATATTTTCAGAAGCAATCTGCACAGGCTCTGGGAGTCCCAAGAATTCACAGGCAAATTGTGACTTTCCCAGAAGTGATATCAATTAGAAAAACAGAGCAATTGTTGGAAGAATGTGAAGGTTATCATGCAAAGCATGTTTATATGGTTTAAGTGAGAGGAAATGATGGCAACTCCCAGGGTTGTGGGGGAACTTCCTCTTCAGAATATCCTGACTTTCATTTCCCTTGCTTAAAGCCACATTAGTCCTGATCATTGTCAGAAGAATCAGGAATATTGTCAATGCATAAAGATAAATCTAAAATAAATACTCCACAAGATGAACATATGTATGTTTATATAACTTTACTAAATAATGCTATTTACTTTTTTGTCTATACATTTGTCACCTCATTCTTTATATTTTCCACTATGATATTTTCAAATATTTTTGTTTTATTTTCCCTTTTTCTTTGTCTTTCTGATTAATTGTATATGATTCCTAAAGTCCTGTCATTTTGCTTCAAAGTCCCAGTTCATAATCATTCCTTGTTTCTACATCAGCTATTCTGAGAAAATTCATCATAAGTCACATCTTATAAGGCAGAGAATGTTCACATAAATTGGAACCAGCTCAGGAATTGGTCCTAATAGCTACAACAGCTCATCACTATTCCCTGTTGTCTTCAAAGTAAAACTTAACTTTCAGTTTTACATTATTAACTTGCTTTGGTTGGCTTTATCTGAGCTGTTCCTTCTAGGCCTGGATGGTATTTCACCACCTTCCTGAGCTGGCAGGCACACAACAGCATGAGCACTTAAAGAATATTTTCTTTTGTACTATTATAAATAAATAAAGTATGTTCTTCAAAGTCTGCAATCTTATTGGATCAGCATATCCTTTAATACCAAGAAAACATGTTGGCAGGATGATTATTTGTCACTTGCCCTCTGTGTTGTGGCTGGTCTACAGTAGACTCAATTGTACAAAAGGCAACACTCAAAGCTCTGCTTAGAAATAAATTCCAGAAGTCCAGATAGATCAGAGATGTAGATATCTGAGAGCACAGAAAACAAATTCTGTTTATCCAGATATAGATAAATACTTCAATGTTAATTTCAAAATGTTTCTGTGTTTTAATGGTACTGGCTTATCAAGGTCAGTAAAGAACCCCCTGGCCCTTTCATCCTAGCACTTATTCCTACCATTACCCATGCCCATACAAAAAAGACCTTTCAGTTTTCTCAAAAGTATACTTGTGCCAATGGAAGTCAGAGGAATAGCTTAAGTCTTCTGCAACCTATGTGTAAAAGAGGAGTTTGTAGTTTCTTTTGTTTCTGTACTTAATAAAATGGTAAATATTTTTTGTTGTTTTAAGTGGAGTTGTATTAACCTTGCTAAACTGAAGGCATCCCAGTGTCCCACCTAAACCTGCTCTCAGCTTTCTTGGCTTTATCATAAATTAGCGAGGGTCTTAAGCATTAGATCTAGGAATCTCAAATCAGGTGAAAACTTGAACTTTCACATAAATGGTGTTTCCAGTTGCCTTTTTTTTGGTCAGGAAAAGCTCAGAAGTGGAAAATCAAAAAGCTTAATTGTCATAAAGCCAGTAAAATGCCCCAAATTTATTATCATTTGAGATCAAATTAACAGCTACTTTTTGAAATGTACAATTTGCAAAACAGCAATATGAGTATATTCTCACATATTTTTGCTGAATAGTATTTAATCTTTCAGAAAATGCTGCTGCAGTATTTATTTCTTTGTTATAGATGTGAGGTAATGGGGCCCAATGTCTTCCTCTGAAAACAAATGTTCACAAATATTCAAGTCCATAAATCTGTGGGAGAAACAAAATACACAAAATTCTTGTTAATGCAGTACATTTTCTGGTAATTTTATAGTCTAATTTTCAGTGCTTCCCTACAGAATGAATGCAGTTCAGAAGGCAATTCTATAAAGTACTTTGAGGATAACTATTATCGGCTAATTATTAGAAATTGCATGTTGTTGTTAATTGCATAAATAAATTGTTTTATCTGAAAGCCATTAAAAAAATGTTGGGTCTTTGAAGCATATATGGTTTTGATGTTCCTGTATAAAACATTTAACTGTTTAGCTCTAAAATAATGCCGTGGTGCTTTAAACCTTTTTTTTTTTTTTTACTCTAATGCATTGAAAGGGGAAAAAACCTCTGCTTTTCAAAGAGCTTTTTTTGTGAAGTGTAGTCTGATGAACCTTACACTCAGAGGTAATAGAAATGCTGATGTTTTTGGCAAATACTGAAGCCATTTCCCTCTGTCTTTTTGAAATAATTAAAAAATAAAGTTATACAGAGGTATTTTCATTGACTTATTAAAATTTAGAGTAGCAGAGATGAAGAGGCATGATAATATTTATTGTGAATATTCAGATTTAAAAATGCCTGATTCTTTTTTTGTGAAGATGTTTTTGTGGGATTGTTGTCAGATTTGTAAGGCTGGCCTTAACAAACTAGAACCTTTACCTGTTCTTATTTTAAATTAGTCAAGGTATGTAAAGGTATTTTCCCTAGCTAGACATGTTGATTATGCTATTTTTTTAATGTCTGTCTGGGTAAAATCAAGAGCTGTAGAAGTTGCTTTCTCTGAATTCCTTCAGCTTTGTAAACTCAAGAACAAGCTGAAGTGTTAGTGCTGACTAGGTATACTTTTTCCATGAAGTGTTATCTGAGTCAGAATTCTATATTGATCTAGTTGGACCAAGCAGGTTCTATTTCTGTTTTGAAGTAGTCAGTGCCAGTGACAAAGGAGGAAAATATGCTTTACCCAGGAAAAGGGCATTGCCATGGTTAATGTCTTAGCATTTGTACTGTTATTGAGATTATGCTTAGTACTGTAAGCAGTGAGCTTGTCCAAAGAAGAGTAATCTTGAGCAAGATATGAATGTTATTACACATGATTAATATTGCTAAAATGGTTATTTTTCACATAAGAAAATGGGTCAAATCTCACTTGCTTATAGACAGAAAGACTAGGAATCCAGGACAGGTGGAGAATAGAAATACAGGACAAGTCGGTACATGAGGCAGAATGTTTCTTCTTGTAGTTGTCCTTATACAAATCAATGCTGCAGCCAGTGGTGAGAAATTGGCACTTCTAATATGAAATTCATCTCTTCCTCAAATATACATTATCATCTGTGTTTTCTGTGATCCTCATAGGCAAACTCAGGATATGTGGACTAGATGAGTGTACAGTGAAGTGGATTGAGAACTGGCTAAATGGCACATCTCTGGGGGTTGTGATCAGTGGCACGTGGTCGGGCTGGGGGCCTGTCACTGTATCTGAAGGGAAGGTGTCAAGAGGATGGACCCAGGCTCTTCTCTGTGGTGCAATAGGACAGAGGGCAGTGGGCAGAAAACGATGCACAGGAAGTTCCACCTGAATATGGAGAAGAACTTCTTTGCTGTGTGGGTCACTGATCTCTGGAACAGATTGCCCAGCAAGGTTGTGGATTCTCTCTCATTGGAGATATTCCTGAACTGTCTGCATGCAATCCTGTAAAACAGGCTCTTGGATGACCATGCTTGAGCAGAGAGGTCGGACCAGATGACCCAGTGTAGTCCCTTCCAACTTTACCCATTGTAGGATTCTGTGATTCTAGGATTCTGTGAGCTACAGATCGTGGGCCATACCTAGCTGAGGAAAGCAACTGATAAACTGCAGAATGGGACTAATTTTCAGACTTTTGCAGAAAAGGACCTGGAAGGTGGACAAGTTGAATGCAAGCCGGTAGTGTGCAGTTGCTGCAAAGAAAGTCAACTACATAGTGGATTGTATTAGCAAGAGAGCAGCCTACAGGTTGAGGAAAGTGATCCTTCCTCTCGCTGTGTCATTTGTGTCCAGTTTGTGACAGGCTTCCCATTAGCAAGTGGGTGCTCAGGCAGGCAGAGGACATGTCCTATGAGAATTGGGAGAAATTAGTTTATTCAGCATTTGTAAGAGCAGCAGAGGAGGATCATTTTGCTGTCTACAGCTGCTTAATTGGAGGATAGAAAGAAGATAAACCCCTCTAGAAGGTGTACACTGATAGGACAAGATAAAATATTGACATACTGAAACTAGAGAAATTCTGAATAATGATCAGAAAAAATTCCTTCACCTTCATGAGGATGATCAAACACTGGCACACGTGTCCAATGGAGGTTGTGGAATCTCCATCCTCAACAATACTCAAAATTTGTCTGGATAATGTCCTTCACAGTGTGATCTAATTAAATATGCTTTGAGATAGAATTGGAATAGAGATTTCCAAATGTCCCTTACAACTAAAACTTTTCAATTCTATGCTAGAAAGCTGAGTCTAGTTTTAACATTTGTTTCTATGCTATCAAAAATGGGTGGGGTTTTTCTGATAAAATTATTTGTCATTTAGTGATAATCAGCCAGCAAGATTACCTTCATAGCTGGTGGATTTCAGAGATATGGAATTGTTTCCTGGCATGTCATTTGGTGGGAGTAGGGAAGAGAGGAGAAGAAAAGTATATTTAAAAATGAAATAGCATGACTAAATGCAGTAGGATTCAGAAAGTACCACTGAACTGAAATTAGTCAGTGGTGACTGCTGATACTTTCTCCCAAGTTGCCTTCTGGTGTCCTCTGTGCTGATTCTTATGTAAGTCACATTGAACCCATTAAAAATTACGAGTATTTGTAGAACATAACATAAAAAGTCATATTACAATTGATGTAATCTACTGCTATCTGGGAATTTTCATAAACTATTACAGTATAATGGTGCCTGCTAGCATTGCTATAATTAATTTAAGATAGCATTTCCACTAAACCCCCTTATTTTCCAGAGCTTATGCATCTGATAAAAATTCCTCCCAGGCTAAAACTAGGTACACAGGGTCTTGACTGTGAAATTAATTATTCACAAAACATTAACAAAAGAAAATATGATCATTTCTTATGACATTTTAAAATGGGCATTGTTTACTAAAATAAATGCAGCAAGTGGAAGTTGGAAGTGACAAATGGCTGCTAGCTTTAGCAGGAAGGGGATAAAAAAGTGTCGACAGTGACACTCAGAGTTGCTAAAGGAGATTAAATCATTACACCTCCTTTTCTCTAGTTATCCAACCTAAACAAAATTTCACATTTTAAACCAATACTTTGATTTACTGTATCTTTCTTTTTATGCTTAATAAAAATCTGCCTTTGGATTTTTCTTTAGCATACAATAATAGTCGAAGAGAAATGTTGTTAATGTTTCAAAACCAATTTCCTTTTCTTGATCTTTATTTTCTTTCTTGAAAGTCCTGATACCGAATTATTAAGAATTAAGTAGTCATTTTACAGGAAAAAGGGAACTTCGTAGTTCTGTTAAGAAAAATAATAAACCTCACCAATAATTCTGTTATAAGAACTGAAGATAGAAATGTTGTATTGGAGGAACACCAAATATTGACAAGTAGACTGTCATTTTGAAAAAAATCTCTTCATATGGTGCCTGCCAGCAGAATGTAACAATCTTCCAGCTTCAGCCTCTTCCAGTCAGTAAATGAGCCTGCCTTTGTTACTTTCACATTAATGAGGACTCTCAGACCTCAAGTTTTAACCAGTTTGTCTCTCCACGTCAAGTCTGTTGCTTTTGGCATTGATGCCTCTCACAGCTATTCTCTGCTATGGATGACAAGAAGAAACCATGGAGAGAAATTCCTTGCCCAGTTCACGTGTGAAGTGTCATGGGGTGTTCACAGATGAGCGGGGGTGAGGACAGGTTAACATGGAAAGGAGCAAAGGCTGTTGCTGAAAAGATGATAGCCCTTCTTTTAAGAAATCTGGGTTTGGAGATTCATTGCTCAGTGAGACAGGAGACAATGAACTTGCAAGAGAGCAAAGGCAAATTTGGTCATGGTGACTTGGTGCAATCAAGGGACTTAGAACACCTGGAATCTAATGAATTAAAAGTCCACAAACGCACATGACTATCAGATATTTAACAGTGTAATGCAGTAATACAAAATACATGATTCATAGAATGTCAGTTGGTTTTGTAGCTTTTCAGAAATTGCTTCAGTTGAGATCTATTTTGGGGAATGAATGCAAACAATGGATCTTGATATATATTTGAACTTCCCTAGGAGTCAGTATGATGCAGTTTGGGGTTTTATGATTTGCTATGAAGAGCTTTTTTAAGAAACATCCCTAGTTCCTTCTTGCCAGTACTTCTACTATAGATTTTAAACAAACTGTGCAGAACTTCTGTCTTCCTGCCTTTTCTAAATCCATCATCTTATTCATGTTCATATTTGTTCTGAGAGAGCTGTGTGTTGATTCAGTAATTACTGTGATGCCTCAAATCAGTTGAGATTCACATAATAGAATCAAAAAAGTTTTAAATACAAAATGATTTTTTTACATTAATATGAAATTTTGGAAGAATATTATGACTGCACACTAGGTTTTCTTTTTCTAAATATTGTAATAGTTATACATATACAAGTTTGATAAAATTTTAGAACAGTTTTATAGGGAAATGAGAGAAAGGTTCAAGCCTGATATTCATTTCAATGACAGGTTGCATTGCTTTCAGGTGTTCTTTTCTTTGTCACCTATACTTCAGATTTGAATACATTAGCAATAACTTCTAAGAAAGCACATGTTCAAAGAAAGGATTAATCACTGAAAGGATCTGGAACATTAATAAGAAAACTTGTCAACTTCCAGATGATGTTGAAGAGTGATATGATATATATTAGTACAATTTTGTTCAAATTAATAATATTTGCTCCAGAGACAGTTTTTTAAAAAAATCCCACTTCAATCTCAGTTCAAAGACAATTAGTTGCAAAACCATACTTCATGTTGATGTGCAAACTAATTTTGAGAACATGAACTATAGTTCATTTCAATATCTGTCAATAATCATTATACGCTCTGACTGATTAGGGTGTAGGAAGCCATGTTTGAACTTGCTAATCAGACAGTAGCAAGTAAATTGTATTTGCTTTGTGAGCATGATTACTAAATTCAAATGTTAGGGGAAAAAACTGATATATATATGGAGAGTTGAACATTTAAATAGAATTAACTAATCAGAACTTTCATTTGAAGTACAGGACTTATATACCTTAATGTTGCAGCTGGATTATTTTGTAAATCTGTTCTTGCTCCTGAAGATGTGGCATTAATGTTGAACGCTTTTTGTATAGGCCTTAATGACTGGACATGCAAGAAGAATCCAGGTTTTGCTCACCCTTTTGAGTATATTGTGTAAATATGACATCTGTACATCTGCTTTAAAATAGTGACCTTGATTTATTAAATTGGTCATAGTGTTTACTTTAAACATCATTTTGGTGGTTATGATTGACCAGAAGATTATCCAGTCTTAGGATAAATCTGAAAATGAGATATGCATTAGCAACAATTTTAACATAGTATTTTGTACAATGTTTGAAAGTTGATAAAAAGAGTTCAGGCCATCTCGTTTTGAGATGACAGAATAGGTAGGCACTGAGCATTCTGATTTGAATTTTACCTATAGAAAAATCATAAAGTATTGTCAAGGCAGAATTAATCTCTTTGAGTTTTTTTCCTTCATTTCATCAGGAAAAGGAAAAGGCTGACTATGTTGAATGTTTCTACTTCTAATTCTAGATTACAGCTAGTTATCCATGGGCAAAATGAAGTAACTTCCATATTTTGAGTCTAAGTATCAGTCATGTCTTGCAGCCTGAGAAACCATGGTTCTTCAACTGATTTCACTAGGAAAAGAGAGTTGAAAGCTATACATCATTTTACTATCTCCCTTTATTTCAAGGAACAGCCAATAACACTCACATCCAAACAGAAGCACAGAATGATGTCTATTGCTACTACTTGGATTTATACTAGAATATAATCCCTATTTCCTTTTCAACACCCATGAGGTCATAAAAAAAATAAGGTGGAAAAGACCCCAGGAGGTCACCTGCCCCAGCTCTCATCCCCAGGGCAGAATCAACAATGCATAAACCCTTACTGACAGTATTTGTCCCACTTGCTTTTAAAAACAATGCAGTGACAGAAAAAACACTATCTTCCTAGGAATCCCACCCGGGTGCTTCATTATCTTACCGTTGTGAGGTTTTCCTAATGCTTAGCTTTAGTCTCCCCTGTTGCAGTTTAGTCATACTGGTGGTCTTACTGGCCATAAAAATGGAGACTGGTTTATTGCATTCCTCATTGTGGCAGGCTGTGGCATATTTGAAAAGGAGTACGTCTCTAATCAATATCCTCCTCATAATCCTCATAATTCCAAATCACTATGGGAGAAAGGACATAGCAGCAACATGAAGTAGCTAAGGGCCATTCCATTTTGTGGTGGCACAATTTTATGCTACTTATAAGTGACCGTGAAACCACAGCTGAAGAAATCACAGGTATTCAAATTTGTCCAAGTGGAATACACATTATAGTCAAGAGAAAGACAGAAACTGGGTCTGCAGTACGTGAAAACAAATGTCTGACAACAGAACATGTCCTAGAAGAGCTGTAATTTTCCAAGTGAGTACCTAATTCTGCATGAAGCCCCAGTTCTCCTCAAGAGACATGAAGAAGGAGCTGGAGAGCATCTCCAGTATTTCTGAATAGTCTCAGTAGGTGATGAATATATTAATGCCATATCTTTTTATTCTATGCATGACTGTTAAACAACCAGAACATAATTACTATTTCCATCTCACTTACATGCTTTTGAGTCAACTTCTTTATTACAGTTTATTCTGGCAGAAAGAGTTGAAAAAAGTTATAATTAAGCTTCCATGATAGCTCACCCAGGCAACTTTGAAATGCTCTTTCATAAGACTTTTCCTCCAATAAATCTTGGTCACATATGAGTTGATGGAAAGTGAGCCATAGAGGAATGGGAAGGAGGGGCACTTCAAGAAAACTGATTTAAAATGACAATGTAGCTATGCAGATGATGATTTAAAATTTTCCTGAATTAGTCCATCCTATCAGGAACTTCACTGAATCCCTAGAACATTATTGGCAAGGCATGACCACTGACATCTCTCGTTCTGTGTTGCTCTTGTGTAATTGCCTTGTTTCACTGCTTCAGCTTTGGTTGGAAGGCATTAAAAAATTTAGTAAGTACTGCTACATAATCTTTGCTTGGTATCTACTTGCTTTCAAGGGTACAGTGATCTCCTATTTCCTGCCTGGAACTTTTTAATTTTGCACCTGGTTTGTGAAACAGATTCCTAGGCAGCCTTAATTATTTAACAAAAACACCAACTTGGCATTCTGCAACATCAGGGTCTTTTGTTAAATAAAATGTAACTGAGTAAACATGAGACTCTCATCCCTAGTCTTCCTCAGTTCCTTTATGAAAGATGAGAATAAATGTATTGACCCTTCATGCTTCCCATACAAGCACTGAACAGTTTGTTTCTAAATTTTCTTCTTCATAATGAGGGAAATTTTACAATACATGGCCTGATAAGTCAATAAACTGAGGCTTCCTTTTAATTTATTTGCAAACAACATCACTGCCTCCAATACATTGGATGCCAAATGGATATTCCACTATGCCCAAAGTTTATGGCAAGTCCATTTGTTTTGGAAGCTGGCTCCTCTTTTGTAGACATGTTTCCATTCAATAATTGGAATATCACTTCCCTTCAGCTTGTATCAAATATTTCATGACTCATATGAAACTTGAGAATGATATTTAAATTGGAACAAGCTGAAGTGGAAAATATTGGCTAAAAAAATTCAGGGAGAAATTTTCTTTTTAATCAGGAAAAAAATAATCACATTTCTGTAATTCCAGTTAATCCTAAAGTATTATAGGTGGGCCTGGTAGTATTGCTGATTACTAGGGAGTATTTTGTGCTTTCAGTACCAAAACCCTTTGTCCATAGTTATGTGTTTTCTCAAACGGAAACCTTTTTTTTAGAACAGATGAAGAAAATTACTATAGGAATGTATAAATAAAACTAGAGTATATATTTTGCTTCCTGTGTCTGAGAATAGGTCTGGGCAGCAGAAATGAGGACAGAGCTTGCCTCTCCTGTGCCCTCAACTGTCCATCTGCTGGTCCTAAAGGGATGGAAAATAAAAGGTAGATGAGGGAACAGACCCACTTGGAGGGGAACTGTCAGGGAGGATGTTATATGACTTGCTGACAAGGGGGAGGTAGAGATCATGGCTGAGAGCAGAGCAAAGATGAGGCAAAGAGCATCTTTTCTGTCTCCTTGATTGGTAATTTAATAAGAGGCTGTTGGGACAGGGAAAGAAAAGGGAGGTTTGAATCGTGAATACAGTTATGATTTTGGGGTTTGGTGCAGTCACGCAGAGCACAACACTGATCCTTTGCAGAGTTGTCACAGTAATATGAAAAGTTAAATGTAAACAATATATATATAACAACATATATAAAATAAGGGATCCCAGGAGCAAGTAATTAATTTAAGCCACTTATCTTGTTTGCTGGCAAATTGCAGGAGTATTTTGTCCTCATTTTCTTCTCACTGCAATTCCAGCTCTATCCTCTGTAATGATCTCCCTGCTGTTTTGGCTCTGACTGCTCTTAACCACATACAAAGGTTGTCTTTCTTTCTTCTATCAGTGCTATCACAACATACAGCAACTGGTATCAGGAGGGATAAACTACTGACTTTTGCTCTTGCGTATATTTAGGACATACATGATAGCACTGCATCCCCCTTTTTATGTAGCCTAGAATATTCTCAAGCTGCAGTATTTTTAATGCTGAAAATCTGGAGTTAAATGGAGAACAGAACTTTGATTTTGAACCCTGACATTACTTTATTAATCATTAATCACCAAAAATCAAATAAATAAATGCTTGTCTTAGGAAAACCAAGCTTACAGGCCTTGGGCAGGTACATTGTCAGTGACTCCTTTCTATAAGCATATGTATGTCTATGTAAAGATAGGTGGGGAAATGTTCTGAATGATACCTGCTCCACAGAATGGTGCAATTTGTGGCTTAACAGAGATTTGCTGAAGGAATGTCAAGTTTTCTGACTTGTGAAAAACACTGCGGTCACGTCTTGCCAAACACGCTGATAAAAATCAGCTCTTGTGTTTCTTTATTTCAGGACAAGACTCTTTAGGGATTGCTGGATTGAGAAATGACAGATGTTTCAGCTCTTGCAGTTGTTGAAGAAGGATTGAACAGGAGAATTAAAAATAATATTTAAATGCCTAAAGAGAGGTTGGCAAACAGAATGTGATCTTTTATATAAAGTCTTCTTTAGCAGGGGATGAAGAGATTTGTTTGCCAATGTAATAAACTGGTAAATGAACAGGACTCTGTTCCTGTCAACTGAAGCTGGAAGATTGGTCAGTTCAAGTGGAAGTACTTAGATTTTTATCCCAACATTCAAATTGTGTTTTGCTAAACCATCACACATAAAATGTGCAATGTGCAAAACACCAATGCATTTTCCCCAAGTAAGGGAAGGATAATATTTGAACCTCATGTAAAATTAAACATTAAGATGGCTGTTCATGATTTCATTAATGTTTTTAATATAATAAGTTTATGAATCAAAATGCTAGGTGATGAAGAAAAAAAATAAAATTATGAACACATTTTCACAACTTCTGGCAACTTTCCAGTCATTCATTACAGGTGAGATTAGTAAAACACTGAAGTCTTGGGCTAATGCTCCCATTGTCACCAGTGTTTGTCAGCTCAAGAGGGCATCTCTGACTGCCCTTGTTTTTGCAGGAGATGGGATGATCCGAGCCCATCATTTTTCATCCTTTTTCACATGCCCATTTTAGGACTAGCCACAGACTCAAAGTGTCAGGCATGAATGCTAGAATATACATCTATTTGTAATAAAGGATGCAGTTGTGTCTAATTTGCATATCCTAGTTGTGTTTGAATGCCCTTACAACGGCATACAACAACCACTGTAATAAAAAACCCTAAAAATAGCTTTCCAGGGCAATATTCATGTTAGTGAAATTTTTAGAAAGGCTTTGTACTATAAGATTCAGAGCTGGATAAGACACGTGGGTGGCACAGGGCTGTAGTCTATCCCATTGATCCACTCTTTTGACAGGTGGTAGATGTCCAGGTTAAGCTATTGCCTAATTGCTATTGACACTCTGTGGATAGGGAGTGAGCAGATGCAGCTCTCCAGGCAGAGGGATCCATGGGCTGGAACAGACAGACCCTCTCAAAAGATCTTACAGATGACAATGCTTCAGCTGCAATTTGCGTTATTCTGTTTGTTATTTATTTTGTTTATAAAGTTAAATCCTGGGAAGAATTGGAATGTGCTGTTATACACAGTATGTATACCACCTTTTCGAGGTGTAATGAATACTCATTGTCAGAGAGGCTGGTTAAAATTATGTCACCTCCAAACAGAGGTGGCTTTTTCTTACAGGCACACTTTTGGAACTAACGGAGTCATATCCAGGGGACACAAGTGTGGTGCTGCGGTTGCTTCTGGGGATTATTTTCGCTTCCCTCTTCTTTCTCTTTTTTTTTTTTCTTTCTTTCTTTTTGGATTTTTTATTTGTTTTCTTGAAATAAATAAATAAATAACTGGGAGGATATTTGAGATTTAAAAAAAAAAAAAAGTTGTAAATTTAAAAGAACCTCTCTCCATAATGAATTATCAGTTACTTATTGATTTTTTTTTAGCTGCACAGTCTGTAAACATTTCAAATTGAGTGTGTCTTGCCATACTGGTCCCCTGCTTGAATGTAATGTTACCAAAACCCCCTCCAAAGCCAAATGGAAAGGCCATTGCTGAGGTGTTTTTGTGTGTGAGGAGGCTGCCACCAGCTCTCCTCCATGACACCCAGTAGTGCTCTGCTTATGGAAGCAGGAAAAGAGCAAGTGAGCTCCAAATCTGTTTCCCTTTGCTCTTCTTCACTGCATTAGCTTATCATTTTTTGTCATTTTTGCCCTTTCCATCTTGCCTGTACCCAAGAGGTCAGCATGTGAAAAGCACTATATAGTGTAAACATCGCTGTGAAATAGCTAATTTGCCACAGTGGCAGGGGGTCTCATTGCTACTCCTCTACCTCCTTTTTCTTTCAAACATTTGACAGCACTTCCTCCTCCTGCCACCTCCTGACCTGAATCAGGAACACAACGTGTGATCATTTGTTCATCAATTATGTAACATCAGCAGGACAGGAGGTTTTCTGGGGTCTAGATCCCCCCGCCCTTTTTCCCAAATGTTTCCTCTTTTCTAAAACTTTACCATAACACAAGGAAAAATAACATTGACACAAATCAAGTCGTGCCCAAAGACTATGTGAACATACTGAATGGAGGCAGTGGCAATGAGAGATAGTGAACAGAAAGGTACGCATGTTTGTGGCTTTAACCTTTTTTTTGGTGCGTGAGTGCTGATTCTCATGTACTGTCTGCACTGAGTCAGTGCAAAGTCTCCGTGCCAGTTCTTAGCCCTCTAGTGCCTGAGTTTTGTCACATCCACAGTTTTCTTTCTTTCTCCTGTAGCTTTTATGTGACCCTCGAGCTCATAATATTCCACACGCTGAGTGTCAGCTGAGTCCAAACAAAGAGACCTTTCTACTCTGGCAGAAATTCGTTAAAGTCTCCAGCATCAGAATTTACGGCAGCTTTCTTTTGAAATGCTTGACATTTCCTCACAATTTCTTAGATATACTTGGTGGGTAAAGTGCGTCATCTTTGTTTGAATTTATCACACATAATAAGCCATTTTCTCCCAGTTTAATGTCATCCCCTCGGTAACCAGGAGGTCGGAGGCAACAACGCAAAAACAGCAAATTTGTCAATGGAATGTGTAAAGCTTAGTATAAATTTATCTTGTCCTAATCCCTTGGCCCCTTTTCATACCATGATTTTTCATATGCATATGAGAATTTTCAGAGTATTGGTTTCTCACACATTTCACTGCCTGTGGACAGAGCTGAAATACAGGCTGAGCTGTCAACTTCCATCAAGGCAAATTAAAAAAAAAAAAAAAGGTTCCATACAGTAAACTGTGTTTCACCCTCCCAACCTCCATGCTCTTTGAAGCTGAACACTGTTCCCTCTATATTTTTCTACTTGCAAAGAACTCACCAGATTCTCTGCAGAAATAAAATTAAATAAATGCAACTAATTGATAACTTTTTCCCTTCATGAACTGAATTGAGTTTCATTGAGGCCCAGAAGTCCTGTTTTCTAGAATCCTATTTAAATAGAAAGAAAGGAAGAAAGAAAGAATGAGAGAGAGAAAAGAATCTCAGTTTATGCTTCAGGTCATCCACGCAAAGACTTCAGATGGCAGTAAAACTCACAGAACAATTCTCTTTTCCTGGGTGCTCTCTGCCTGCACCTAGCCATTGCTGTGACATTTCGAAGTGAAGATCCGCTGTTGCAGAGGTTACCTAACTGTTTATTCTTAAAATAACTTTGAAACTTCAGTCCTGCTTCTTCTAAGAAATTGGGAAAAGGTCAGTACATTTATTAAAGGGATAAATAGCTGATGTTAACTCTTAAAACAAGGTATCCCTGAAGACATTTACTGTAACCAGGAGTTACACTGAATTTTATTAGACCAATTGTGTGTGTTAAAGGAATCCTGTGATATTCTTGTAGTCCCATTTTTAGTGTGATTTTTCAAGAGGATTCCACATGAACAGGAATAAACAGAAACAATTTCATAAATATTTCTCTAATTTATTAGCTTGGAAAAAAATGAATCACAAATTTGAGAAAAAGTCAGACATAGTGATTTATTTATTGTTAATTTATTTATATGTGTTTCTCATGAAAAGCTGGTGGTGAAACAAACCAAAACCCAATAGTAAAGCCATGCATTCCAGGTTAATTAAATGAAATTTTCCAATCTAGCTGAGGTCTTCACCAGGGCAAATTCTTAAATGTGAATTTATTGTGAGTGATTTTATTTATTGTAAATTTATTTAAATGTGAATTAATTTGGAGTCCAAAAGTAGTAGCAAAGCAGAAACATATGCCTCAAATATCTACATCAGGTATGTTAATAATCTTATGTTACAATCTGAATGTATTGCACCATAGTTTTTCAGGGGTGGTAGGATGGGGCTTTTTTCTGTTTTAGATTTTGTGTGGACAGCTTCCTGTTAAATGGATGACAGGGGATAATGCCAAGTAACTTTACAGGATTTATCATGATGTGATAGATAGATAGATATTCTCTGCTACATAACTGTTAGACTCCAAGCATCTTTTGGGTAAGCAAATGTTATTTATTACACGTTTTCTGGTGGGAACAGCACAGCAGGAATTGTTTAGTGTCATTTCATTAGAAACGGAGTATGATGTTTGAGAGGGTCTGAGAGTCAGACAAACTGTGCCCTGTTTCTCTGTTCATTTCCAGTCTCTTAACTACAAGCACAAAATCTTGTCAGGACAGTAATATTTCTGTTCATGGTCTGCTCTAGAGCTAGGAGAGGTAAAAGAGCACAACAGGTTAATAGGGAAGGAAGGGTTGGGTGAGGAATCGCAGGACTCATTGCTTTGGATTTTTGCTGACACTTCTTGCTATTCATTTCTTCCGTGATGCCGCTCATCCAGGTTTTCTTTTTACTCTTGCACCACAGATTGTAATGTTTGAAGTGAGTGAAAGGAACCATTTATTTACACAGCGTTTTTTCATCATGGTGTTTGGTGTCAATACAGGTCTCAGACAATTTACTGGAAGAGGCTGGAGAAGACTCCAGGTTGTTTAGGCTGCCATCATTGGTGACTACGTAATCAAAACAAGTGATAGTCAAATTCAACACATTCCTTCCCCCATCAGAGGGGATCAAGCTTTGCCCTGAGAATCAGAAATCAAGGCATGCCACTGGAAGTACTCTACAAGTAGTCAAGTACCCCAAAAGATTGTCCTCTCCTGTGGCGTAGGCACTTTTCTCTGCTGGAAGCAATACTAGGAAAAACTGACAATCTCATCTGTTCCGGCAAATCTCATATTGTTGTTAAGAATCAGCCCACAGATCACTGTTTGGCATCTAGGTTATTTCTGGTGTTTGTGTTGCTTACTTCCTTATAAAAGGTTTGTAATAGCTGATAGGAAAAAAAAGATATTTAGTGTAATTTCACTAGATACTTTAAATATATTTTTAAAAGAGGAACACTGATTTTTTTCTAAATATGTCTGACCAAAATCTCCAGAAGGACCGTCTGAATTTTCTTTTTTTCTGGGTTGAGTGGAGGAAGTTAGTGATCTGGGACAAGCAGTGCTTTTTTTAGTTACTTAAAGCGTAATCCTATATGATCATGAGCTATGACCTGATTTTCTGTTTTGCCAAACTATCCTATAAAGATATAAATCAATTAAATTGGCCTGACCATGTTAAGAATAAAACAAGAGAACTAGAACTGATAAAACACCCAATTTTCTATTTTCTTGGTAGTCTTTTTTTCTAATAGAATGAGCATATTTAATGAACTGACACTGCTTATGTGGAAGAATGAGCATATTTAATGGACTGACACTGCTTATGTGGATAAATACATATGGTACTACAACAGGTAGTGTACAGTTATTCATATTTCAAGCCAACATTTTATCACCTGGCAATGGTTAATGTTCTGAAACTCTCTTTGTTATTCACAGCCTTGTGATCTTACATGGCAACTGGTCTTACTGATCTTTTAAAAACATGCAGAAATCCAGGGTAACTTAATTGACGTAAATTAGGTAAATGCAGTCGGAGACTGGCAGGAAACTGGAATGAAGGATTGAGGGTCCACTGATGACTTTCCAGTATTTATTTCACTGATGGTTGATTTTTGAGGCTATATTGACTAGTGCCTACCAGGTAAATTAGTGATAAATAGGGATACTTTGTGCTGTGAAGACCTTTATTCTCTGGTTTTCTGTTTGTTCAACCAGCTCAGGCTTTTGGTTATTTGGGTTTTTTTGTTTTTTTTTTTTTTAATTTGGTTGCATTTTTGAGGGTTTTTTGTTTGTTTTGTTTTTGGTTTGGGGTTGTTGGTTGGCTGGTTGGCAGGAAGTTTGTTTGTCTGTTTGTTTGTTTTTCTCAGAAGCTTGCAGCAGAAGCCCAAATACATCCCTGCATTGCATTGTGTGGTCATGTGGTCATTCTTACATAGCTGATGATGCTGTTATTGCAGGAGGACAAAAATATAACTTGTGGAAAAATAGTTGTATTTCTGTTGGTTTCGACTGCATTTGACTTCTTACTGGACGATTTTCAGATACAAAACTGCATCTGAAACATTACTGATGCTTCCATTACACAGAAGTAGCTTTGGAAAACATATGACTGATTGGGTGTCAGGAAGGCCAAATATAGGGTCACTATGAAGAAATGCATCTGGACCTCATGCCACATCTGAGCTCTTGTCAAATTATCACAGTTTAAGTCCTTTTCAAAGCCTCAAATGCATTTTCCTTCCTCTGGTGTCTAACTTAAGGTAAAATTTTCTCTACAAAGTTCTCATGGCTCTGTCATTCTGTAGCTCTGTTACTCATCATGTACACAAGCAGGGTCCTAAATCTATGGCCGTTACACTGCAATTGATTTTTCAGTGAAGATAGGAGCTGTTGTATTCCACCCACAGAGAAGAGAGATTTCTGTACATAAAGTGAGAATGTGCTATCCCAGCAATACGTATTTACCTTCTATTCATGTCACCCTGTGGCCAGTGGGAAGATAACCACTTCCTGCTGGAAGACTGCTTCAACTGAGCAGTCTGAGACAAATTAATTATAAATATTCAACTTTGGGTTTTTTTTTAAACCGCATAGTCTATTTCTCCATTCATATAATTTTTAAATGTTTTATATATTTATATAATTTTTTGTGCTATAATTTAACATGCATCTTGCAGTTGCAAAGGAGTAGATGGAGTTAGATGCACTGTACATCATTAGATGTACATATTTTTTAAGAAAACATGTTGGAGACAAATACTGTGGTAAAGTATTAGTGTAGTATTAGTGAAAAATCACCAAAGACAATTTACTCTGAGGTTAACTTGAAAAATGAAAGGTTTGTTGAGATTAAAATAATTTATCTTACACTGAGAAACTTAAGAATTGAGTCCACTTGTTTCATCAAAAGAGAAGTTTAGAGGTGATTGAGTTCCAGCATATGAGATGAAGGAGAAAAAAGACAAAAAACACAGTTCTTTAGACTAATGAAGAAATTAATGACAAAAAAGCCAATGGATGGAAGCTAATTGAAAAGACAAAGTTGAATTAAAAATATGGCATGCATTAATAAGAGTCAAAAGATTAAAAGATGGAACTATCAGGGGACAAACCTGATTTTCCACCTTTTGATTCCTCCAGATAAATACTAATTTCTTCTCTGTAAATATGCATTTTTCAAACACACATTGCTGCACTTAATACAGTGGTAGTTGGGTGAAATCTATTATCTGTGAGATATATAATAATATATTCAAATCTCTTACTCAAAGCATTCATTGTGTATCATTTCAGAAATTAAAAGGTAGAAGAAAAACCTCAAAGTTAATACACAGACTGTCCTGTCCTTTTATTTTGACAATGATGCAAGTGCAAAGTATATACTTGTGCAGTGTTACTTGATGATAACTTTGAAAGCATGTAGCACCCTAGTTTTGGTGTCTTCTTACAAATGAGAGAAATGACTCTGCACCTGATGTTGGGTTTACATGGGAAAATGTGACCTGGTCTGAGTCAGGAGTTTATAATGTGACCTGAAACTAGGCAGGTTTTCAGTGGTTCAAGTTTAATTTTAGATGTTTTGTGGAATTCTAACTTAAACCGAGCATGTAGTTAGCTCTGTAAAGATCCTAAAATGGAACTTGATTAGTTTAACTGATAGGTACTTGTTGTTAAGGGCCTACTTTTATAATTTTTTTTATTTCACTGAATTTATGAATGGCAGGCATTAAGGGGCTCGGTAATCTAGCAGAAATGGGTGTAGCATTATCCAATGGCTGGCAGATGAGACCAGTAAATTTGAGTATGAAATAAAGCTTAATACCAGCAAAGATTAACATGTCCAAAGGAGGGCAAGAAAGTTGGTGAAGTGCCTGGAGATGTAGTAGTGCTGCATTAATGTCTGGACTTAATGATCTTAGAGGTCTTTTCCAACTTTAATGATACTATGATTCTACAGGATGTTTGCCCACTGGAGGTGAATACCAGTGGAGGTGGGATTACCCTACTTCTTCTTGTCATTTTAGAATGTTGGGTTTAGGCAAGAGGAAGTTCTAAGGTTAATACAGGGACAATAGAGTGACATTTACTGCCCTGAGGTATCAAGTCATACATCTTATGAATCCTTTTAGCTGTAAAGTCTTGGAATCTATCCTGCATATTAAACCAACTTTGTATGTTTGCTTTCCTCCCTTACCTGCCCTGTTCTACTTAGAAAGGTCTTCACTACTTTTTTCCATTCAGATTACTTTAATCAAGGGGAGAGAGCCTAGGTAAAATAGGAAATCTGACCTCCCAAGCTCTAAAGCAGCTAGCTGGTAACATTTGAGAAGTGACAGTAGAGGAGAAGGAAAAGACACTAAAAATTTGATTTCATGAACTTCAGATTTATAGATAGCAAGAAGTCAGAAGTAATTATGTATTACTCTGCATCTATTACTAAATTCTGTAAGTGACAGTCAACCCAGAAAATATGCTGCCATTTTTAGTAAATGAAATTAAAACAGAAACTGAAATAAGATACTGAGAATAATCAACGAGATCATGCTGTCATACAAGTTATAATAATGGTACATTTCATTCTTCTCTGGGGTGCTGTCTTTTCCTTCTCTTCAGCATATGTGCCCCAGAACAGAGATCTCGCATCTATATAACAGTAATGCTGTTTAACTCAGAACATATGATTAACTGATTCACCTGCTAATGTTCTCAGCTGGACCTCTCATAAATATCTCCTCCTCTTTAGGGACATTGCCTTCTGGAATAGAATACAGTTAATTAATAGATTAATAAAGAGAGAGGGGGGAAAAAAAGAGGTTGTGATCATGCCTTTTGTGTTTAATAGACAGTCTTTCCATGAAAATTACTGTATTTTGTTCACTGTTTTGCCCATACCATAAATCTTCATTTTGGAGATACACCTTCCTATTTACAAGATAAAAGCGAGGCAGTGTGAAAAATATATATATTCATATCTAAAAGTGGAACAGTCATACTTTTCCTTGAAGGTCTTAAAAGGGTTTTAGTGAATGGGGTGACATCAGGCTGGCAACTTGTCACTAATGGGGCTCCACAGGGCTCCCTCCTCAGCCTTGTGCTCTTCATCATCTTCATAAATTACTTGGACACAGGACTGGAAGGGCTACTGAGCAATTTCACAGATGATACAAAACTGGGAGGAGCTGTTGACTGTTTCCAAGGCAGAAATGCCCTGAAGAGGGACCTCAGCAATTTAGAGAGATGGGCAGTCATCAACCATATGCAGTTCAACAAAGTGCTGGATTCTGCACCTGGGATGGGACAACCCTGGCTGCAGATACACACTGGGGAAGGAGATGCTGGAAAGCAGTGCCAAGGAAAGGGACCTGGGGTCCTGGCTGATGGCAAGGTGAATCTGAATCAGCAGCACCCTGGCAGCCAGGAGGGCTGGGGGTCCATTCCAGCTCAGCAGATTCTGTGATTCTGTGATTCCATGATTCTGTGATTCAAGATGTGACCACCCTTAAAAACTGGCTATGGAAATTACACCTGGCTTTATGTTAAAGCTGCTTTAGGCAGGTGACTTTTTATTGCTATTGGCAGAGCTGGTTTCTCAATATCCTTTGACATACATAAATCAGATTTTATAGGAAAAAGAATTACAGTAACACAGAATAACTTTCTATATGTTACTGCCAATTTTATCATGACCGTTTGCCAGGGATTCTGTGAGTCACTGCCATCAGTTTACTTTTCACTGTCTGCCCAAATGTACATATTGTTATTCAAGTGTGACACAGAGGGAGGGTGAGTTTATCAGATAAATTCAATTGCAAAGACTTCATCTGTAAGAGACAGAAAACATAGAAAACACAAATTAATGGATAAAGAGAGGTCCATATAATCAAATCAATATATTCTTATAATTTTACCATTTTTTCCTAGATATTTCTTTCTGAACCAAACCTACAGTTAGGTTGATAAACTAAGAAAAATGAAGGGTGAATGAAAGTTCTCTACATTAAATGGGTAAAATGCCATATTTTTTATATGCAATGATTGAAATTACAGAACATTCTTCTCCATGCCATTCACAGAGAAAGCTGGACTTCACAAAAACATGTCAAAATTGCTATAATACCTGAGTCTACAGTTTTTTCTCAGAAAAAAAAATTGTCAGCAAAATTCAAATTCCGATTTAAAAATACTAGTAGCAGTAGTAAAAATTTAGTCATTAACTCCAAGTTTATCTAACTGGCAACAGAGTCTGCTTATTAGAAATGAAAGAAAAAGATACATGAGTAGGGATAGGTGTTCAGATCCTCTGAAATCATTGCCTCTTCTGTGAGAGGAGTCATAGAGCCACCTTTCTTGACACATATCCTGTCCCCCATTGTCTGTTAGAAAAACAAAAATAAAATTTAAAAAACCCCAAATGATCATAAAAATGGCATGTTTTAAGTGCATGTGAAAGGCTGCTTGCTTATGTCAAGTTCCCCCCTACCTCTAAACATCCCCTGCAAGTCAGCATCTGATGTGTGAACCTTTTTCAGCCTTGACATGCTGGATATATCAGAGACAGTTTGATGTATTTGCAATAAAAAGGGAACTGCAGCAAGCTTGGAACCAGTGAAATTTACTGTTGTGAAAATGATGGCATTTTGATCCTGTGCAAGCCTCTAGCCTATGCCCCCATCATCCCGAATAGCAGAAAAACAGTTGCTGTATAAAGTTTATTGAGGCTTTGGAAAGCATCTGTAACTTCTGGGCACTGTAGTTCCAGTCAGTCTACTCTTTGTCAGAACCCCCAGTGACTCAATGGTAAACTAAAGTAAGCCTAAAATACAAGCTAGCCAGGAGTTTGGAATGGTGTTGGCCACATATTTCTTCTGATAATAAGAATCAAAGATCTTTTAGAGGAAGAGTACAGATTTTGTTATAGATTTCCCCATATAAATATATAGTAATTTAAAAGGTACAAATATTGCAGAAACCTCTCTCTTTAGAAGCATATGTTGGTAACAGATTCTATCTGATAACATCAAATCAGAGGACTAGAGGTCCTCATAGCTTAATCTACAAAGCTCCCTATTTGAAAACCCAGGACTTTACTATGTTTGTTTTCAAATCAGGTATCCACAGTCTGTTAAATCTTGAATCCTCCTTCACCACTTCCATGAGAAGATTGCTATTAATCAAAGATTAAGATTTTGCAAAAAGAAAAAAAGCAACAGATTTGATGCCACTGATTAAGGCCAGACGCTGTGAGTTTTAATCCAGCTGAGTAGCACCTTAGGCGATTGCCAGCAGGAATATATGATGGAAATTCAGTTCAGGTTCTTAGGGATGACTCCTAATTTTAAAGCCTGCAATCTAGAGAAGGAATAGAAAACTATGAAGAAATAATCTACTCTAAAGGTTTGACTGGTTGCTAAAATTTCTGTTTAATATCTACTGCATTTTATGCCTTTGGAAAAATGGGGAAAATGGCCAGAAAAATAATCTATCTTTGCTTTAAAGAAATTTTACCAACATTTTATCCATGATCAGTGGATTTTCTCAAATACCTGCCCAACAGAGCTGGTATGGATTCAGAATGTGTTTTCTACTTAAACTGTGTCTTGTGCAACTTCCATGTGAATGCTTCTTTTCTTCTAAATTCAGCTGCAAAATCAGCAGAGCAAATAATGCCTCCTTGATTGCCCAAGAAACAGAGGTGCAATTTCCACACATACTTCCAAAGGGTTTTTCTGTATTTGTAGGCTATTAGATAAGGCTATTCCAAGGTTCTGCTTCATTTCTAATTTTAAGTTGTCCGTACACACTGCAGCAGAAAACCAGCTGAAGAACATGGCCCATCTAGTAAATACAAATCACCATTGAAACAGAAATATCAAAACTAGAATAGGTTTAAGATATGTTTGAGACATGCTGAATCTCAACTCTTGACCTAGGCCATGCATAAGCTGTTAAAAAAAACCAAACCAAACCAAACCAAAACAAAACAAAATTAACAAAGTATCTTTTTGTTCAAGTAAAGAAATAAAAAAAAAAAAGAATGACCACCATTAGCACTCAATTGACCCGTATTTATTGAGCATCTTTTAAAAATTATTACAGATAATGAGATGGGAGCAAAAATTGGAGATCTCTCAGGTGACATCAATGTAAAGTATCAGTGGCCTTTCAAAAAGGGAAAAAGAAATACCTGTATTTGAAAAGATTCAATAGAGTTTCAAATGAGTGCAGTGTCTTGAAATCCACAGCTGAGCATCAGCTGTTTTAGATCCCTCTACATTGGATGTTTAAGGGCTAATAGTCAAACTATTCAGCTTTTTTCAAACCAAGATTTGTTGCTCAGGTTAGTGCATGACCACAGACCTTGCTTAGGCTGTTGTGCCATCAGAGTTATGACTACTTTCATATTTATACAGTGTGTGTAGGACTCAGGGAAAAATATGGGGAGAGATACTGGATCATTCAAATATTTGCACAAGTTACAGAACCACAGCAGGGTTTCTTCTGACCATCTTTAAATGGCATTTTTCCTTTTACTATTCATGCTAAAGATATAGGTGGTGATAAAAAAGCAGGATAGAAACTTATGTAGTTTGGAAGAGCCTCATCTCTCACTGTAAGAAAAACAAATACTTTTATCTTGGTGCTAAGAGGTCTGCTGGGAAATGTAGAAGAAGACAGTTTCATGAGAATGTATTTATTTCAACATATTCCTTTTTTCTTTCTTAGATGTAGTTATGGAGTATTTGAATACAGCCGGTGATAACACAGCTGACCTCCAGGACCTCAATGGTTTGGAGTCTAGGTGTTTCTCTAGTAAAGAGGTGTTGGACTATAAAGAACACAATTTTCTGTGTGGACACTTAGTTTCAATGCTGAGTAATTTCATGTTCAATCCACCTATAAGAAGATTTATGCCTAAAAAGGGAAAGTCTTGGCCAGAAGAGGGTGCAAAATTACCTAGCAAGATGAGACACGTTTTTGTGTATTTTAGACAACTTTATGGCACACAAAAACATTGAGGAAAAGTAAAAGTTGCAGTATGCTTGCCAGATAGCTGTTCCTTAGCTGAGAGGAGCTTTCTGTACATCCATAATTTTTCTATCACAAAAATCATCAAGACTGAATGTGATAACACCAAAGGCTGTGCTCGTACTAAAAAACTTCTCAGTGCTATAAAAGTTGTCAAGAAGATAGTCTTCTGTTTACTACATAGGCTAGTTCTGACTGATATATGAATGACATGGAATACATGTCTGGGCCTCTTCAGGTAGATTTAAATCTGTAAAATAAATATTCATATGAGTAGATCTCTCAAAATCCTGTGATATTTTTTAACAATGTTGTCATATCTCCAAAGTGATTGTATGATAACTTTCTTCAGATTAAGAAAATACCTGAAAGTACCGCATTGCAGAACTAAAAAAAAAAAAAATTAGAATAAAAATGATATTTGGGATAAGTCAGAATGGCAGCCTGCTCCTCAATGGATGAACACTGGGGAAACCTACAGGAGTGTCTCCATCATATCAGAATGACTATGTTTCTGGAAAATCTGGTTTCTCAGAAAGATTCCTTCAGTAACTGGAGTACCAGTAATCACAAACTTCAGGAAACATTAGCAGTGAATTGTAAATTCACATAAAGTAAGGGCAAGCAGAGATTTATTTCACTTTCTTTCATAAAGAGGACT
>VXBQ01012929.1:282230-306654 GCA_013400175.1 Phainopepla nitens | reverse complement strand
TTTTTTTTTCCTGTGACTTTATCAGAGCTGAATTAACAAGACTGTTTAACAAGATCCTCTGATTCATTTGTGGTCTTTTTGTGCCAGGTACTATCATAAGCAGCTGAAAGCAGCTCAGTGAAGAATGTGCAACCACTGCTACAGAGTTGACACAGGAGGTGATGTGCCCTGACAAGAGCTGAGCTAGCATGGGTCAAAGAGCAGGCTTAAAAAGATGGTCTCTTCAGCCTGGGCACAAATGTTAGGAAGGGTTATTTGTAAGGAATAAATTTTTCTGTTGGAAAGCCCTCCTCCTCATACCTTTAAAGCTTGAGGCCACCGAAAATCGTTGAGTCTGCTGGATTATTCCTGTTCCACCCACAGATCTCCAAGTGGGATCAAGAGTCCATGTTCATGGCAAGAGGTGATTCCTGTCCTTGTGATCCAAAAATCTCAATGTAGCAGTGGTGAGACTCCAAAAGGAAGAGGAACCCTTGGTGCAGCTTTATGTGCTCCTTCTTGCCAAGCTTTTAAGCAAGCCTCTTAACTGATCCAAGTAGGTGGAGCAAAAAGTGGAAATTGAAGACAGGCAGGAACATAAAGTTCAAACAAGTCAAGTCTGCTGGCCACTTTTGATGCTTTTAACACAAGTACAGGAAAGGTAGAGGCCAGCTGATAGCTGTCCCTTGCTGTTCATACTTGCCATAATACACCAGTGCATTTTCTAGCACAGGGCCCAGAGGATGGCACGGGTAGGGAGGAAGCAGTCACTGTGCACAGTTCTTTGTAGCAAGCTGGAATCTCTTGCCATTCAAGATCATCTTTCCACTCTATCAGCAGCCTTGAGACATCCTGTAGGCTTTTTAGTGACTGTCTGGCCAGTAGCAAAAGCCCATTTCTGTATCTATTCCACATGGAGAGAGATATTGGAGTGGAGATAGAAGGGAGAATGTACAGATTTCTTTCTTCCTGAAGGGCCAACACCACTCATAGTTTTGCTCTAGTTCCCTCCTGTGGGCTCATCTTTCTTACAACCTATCCATCATGGTAAGAGATGATACGTGCATCAAATGAGACAAGAATCTTAAACCAGCTGCCTATAGAAAGGGTAAATCCTCATCCTTAATCCCTTATGAGATGCATCAGAAGGATGGCAAGCTCTGGAGAACTTTGTCCTGGTGTGCACTTGTTTCTCTCTGAGATGAGAGGCTAAGCATGTCAGTGGGAGCTGGGAGATTGTTGCTAAGAAGTACCACAAGACCAACCAGTTAGTGATCATTAGTTTCCCCTCTGCAAAGGGTGGACTTCTCCCTTTCCCAGCTTGCTGGATTTTACAGAGCTGGGATTAACTTCTGCCTGCCAGCCCACTCCACTGCAGGTCATGTGGGATTCCCAGCATGCTGTCTGGGCAGTCACACCATCCATGGCTGAAACAGGCCCAGAACGTGGAGAGGAAGCAGAGGAAACATTGCTGTCAGCAATAATGGTGAGAACAGAGCTGGGTCTCCAGGCTCCTGCCTCATGCACATCCTTTCTAGAAGATGATACCACCTGTCTGGCAACTCACTTGTGTTTTTCTGGAGCACATGGAGCATTACCTCTGGACTGTGGGACATCCTGTGGGAAGTCTTCAGCTTCATTAGAGACCATCTCTATACACCAGAGTAGCTGAAATCTTGTAAGAATCAAAGGGTCCCAGGATATCCTGGTTGAAGGAGACTCTGGCTGTTCCTGACAAACTCTTACAGCTATATAAAAGAGATATTTCTGGATCAAAAAACCCAGTCACCTCCTACAAAGGAATGGCAAAGCAAAGGAACAACTATTTTTCAAGAAACAGAAACCCGTATTAGAGGAGGTCTTGGCTCTGGTATTTGAAAGCACTTAGGATGTGAGAGGATAAGTTTATGTTTCTCCTACAATTAGTATCTCTTCTTGCAAGTGTGTGTGTGTGTGTGTGTGTGTGTGTGTGTGTGTGGCTGGCAGTGTCCTTGGGCTGACTCAAGCCTGGTCAAATCCCTTGACCACTGGGTTATTAAATTCCAGACCACCTGCTCTGAGGCCAATCTCGCTGAACTCTTTCTTCAGTGAAGTTCGAAGAATACCATTGTGTTTTTAATGAAGAGTTTCTGTTTTGGTGACATGAAGCTTCCCAACAAAGAGAGTCAGGAAGCTCCCAACCAGCTAAGGCTCACAGTTCCACAGTCAGAGCTTCAGCTGCTTTTCCCGCAAGGTTCAGCCGAGGAAAACAAGCCACTCCATATCACTGTTCATTTACCCTCCTGAACCCTGTCTCTCAGTGCTTCAAGGTAGATGCTTCAGCAGTTAATACAGCTCCTGGGGCATGTGCAAGGAACAATTAAAGCTCATTGTGCCAGTGAAGAGCCCTGGGGTGAGCTGGGCTGTAGAGACAGCTGCCCCCATTTTGCTGTGTGCAGCAGCTTCCTGAACAATCCTGTTGCAGAGAGACAAGTATGTCTTGCTGATTGCAGAGTTAAAGTTTAAAACTCTAGGGCTAAACTCAATGTGGCATTTCTAGGCTTTTTGCTGGTGGCAGCCGTCGTGGTTTATACAAAGCATTTGGTGCCTGGGCAGAGCAGGGCTCAGTAGAGCCCAGCTGCTGAACCTGCAAAGCCTTTTCCAACAGCTGCAGCATGGGACTGATGGCAGGAGTGAAGCATGAGTGTTTGAAGAACAAACACTTTGTAGTGCTGCCTTTAACATGTTGCCTGTGACACTGCAGGATCTAGATCTTCGATCCAGAAATAACAGAAAGGACATGAACAGCAGTTCCTTCCTCTCAGATGTGAATGCTTGTTACAGATGTGCCCTGCAAAGTTCAGCTGAGCTTTCTCCAGCAGCAGACAGGCTTGGAAGAAGGCGGTGTTGGTCGTTCTCTGGAGAAGGGTCCTGCTAGGTGGTGGACAGTGAGATTTCACTTGTGCCCAGCAGTCAGAGTGGTCTCTGCCTGCTTCAGCTGCTTGGGCTAGCTGAGGAGCGTATCACCCAAAAGGAAGGTCTCGGCTGCAGGATAAACTTGTGTAGCCCCACAATAGCAGGCTGGCATGCATGAGGATGGGGCAAGTTTTCTTCTCCCTTTTGTGATTTGTCTAGAAGTTGGAAACCTCTCCAGAGATAAACTGGAAGTTGTCATTGGTGTCTCCCCTGAGAATGGGAACAGAAATCATATCAGTGCCAGTCATGACGATAAAAGTACAATTTCCTTGTTTAAAGCACTGTACCTAATTAACCTTCATGATAGCACAGCAATACAAGGAAATAAGGATCATTAACTTCAGCTTTGCTTTACAGAAAGGGAAGGGAAATATCAGTGCCAGCCCCATGCATTTCAAATTGAGGTAGGCTTGAAAAAGTCACAAGGTTAAAAATAACAATAATCCACTTGGGGTTCTCAGAGCATTAAGAGTGCACTTGAGTCAAACTTTCAGGTTTTTCTCCAAGAAACATCAGGACTGGAAACTTCTCTCCCATATATGCTGGTTGGTGACTCAACAACCAAGGCTTTCAGAAAATCACACATTCTCAATCACAGTGGGGCAGAGGCAGTAAAAGTCAGAATGACTTGCTTTGTGTTGCTTAAAAATGAGCTGGGAAAAGCTGGGGCTAAACTGTGTGAGTAGCTGACCCTCCACCTGCTGCTTGTTCCTCCAGACCAAACATTTTTCTAGGTGAGAGAACCTGCCTAAATCAACCAGTGGTCACTTAATACCTGTCAGAGGAGTGATTCAGGCTTGAATTAGTGACATCACCCCTTCCTCTCCCATTTGCTGAGGGACAGACTGATGACATTGATTGTTTACATTAGGTCCTGAGCAGCCTGGCTGCTTTGTCTGGGGCCCAGCAGGAATGAAAAGATGCAAAAGCAGTGCTGCTCCCTGACACTGCTTTCCTGGCTTGGGGCTAGTTTTATAAGCTAGTAGGAAAGAGCAACTTGCACAAGTCCTTCTTAAAGTAAAGAGTTCACCTTTCCTGTCATATCAGCTGCTGGCAGGGGCTGAGGCCAAGAGTAGTGCCTGTGCCATTTGAACTGGGCACCAGCACAGGCTCACATTTTGTCTCTCCAAATGAATGCAGTGCAAAGCCCTGAGGAGTGTCATGGCAGCGTAGAAAGTTATATCTGTTATTTACAATCTCACTTCTGGCTGAATCATAGATGCTGTCAGGATCAGGTGAGAAGAACTGCCCCAGTGGGCAGGACTCCTGCTCTGGAAGAGGAGCCAGTGGGAAGTGCAGGTGGGAGTGACAAAGGAGAGTGTGGGGAGTCACCTCTGTTGTGTGGGGTGCCAGCCTCAGCCTAGAATGCAGGCATTCATACAGGAGAGCCTTTTATTCGACTCTTTTTTCCTACTTACTCTTCTGTTCTAAGATGACGTGGGGTGAAGTGAAGCTGAAGGGACCCTTGAAAAGGCCAGGTCAGTGATGGAGAGGCAAAAAGGGCTCCACAGACTGTGAAGAGCTTTCATGAGCAGCATGGGCTGCAGCCAGCTCCAGGGAACAGAATTGTTCCCCTGCTTAGGCGGTGTGTCTGTCTCTCTGATTATTTTGTGTATTTCATCTCTGCTGTCTGTCTTGCTCTTAATCTGGGCTCCTCTGTGCCAGCAAAATGCTTAGCTCGCTCCATTGTCTGAGAGACTAATTTGCACTGTAAATCTGATGCTTATCTTACATGACAGCTTACTGTGGGGTTTATTGCAATCCTGAAGACAAACTAACCGGGGATGGCTTGAAAGCTTTCAACGAATTATCTGGAATATAGAACAAATATGACCCATTTCAGCTTGCCACCAGGTTAGGATGTGGCCCCTTGTAGTTGGGGTCACCAGGGATTTATCTTTTTCTGTTCAAATCTATTCAAACCTGAGCATCTTTGGGTTTTGATTTTGTTTTTTGTACATTTTGTTGATAGCTTTGGGGTTTTTTTGGTGTGGTACATCTTTTGCTTTGTGTTGGAGCTGTTAGAGTGCTTCTGCAGCATTCTCCCACCCTCCCAGGGCCAGGTCTTCCATCCCTGCTGCCTGAGGAGTTCTAAGGACTGTGAGAGTGGCTACAGACCAGGTGCAGGCAGTGTGCAAGCGCTGGTGCTCCAGTGCACTGCAGCTTTGTTGTCTCTGCCTAGCTTAATCAGAAAGAACCTTTGTCCTTGTCTGGTCTTCATTAGTATTTCCTGACACTTTGTCCAATATATTCTAGCTCTCTGATGGCAGGGTAACATCTTCCCTCAGTCTTGTCTGCTGTTGCCACCTTCTCTCTGGTCCATAGGCTGTCCACCTGCAGGCATGCACATACCATGTAAGAGATTCTCACACTAGTTGTGGTTCAGATAGCTGGGCAGCTCCAGAGGTATAAATCTTCCTACAGATAGGTTCCAGGTAGCCTAAGATGTGGTTTTACTGGGGGAGAGCCAGAAAGATTATTGCTACTTTGATATAGGTCTGCAGCTGAGCATGCCAGTAGGTGTTTAATGCCCAAAGCTTCTGCATTGCAGTCCTGTGGGACACAAAGGATCTGCTTCCTCACACAGGGGGGCAGGAACACAAGACCTGCCATTTTTAAAGGGTAGTGTTTGTTTGGAGGACCACTCTGGCTTTTACCTAGTCCTCCTTTACAGTTGCATGGATATCTGGATCTCTCAATTCTTCCTGCCCTTGGAGTGCAGACAAGTACAGAAATGGCTGTACTGGATAAGCATTGTGGAGCAGTTGAGGACTAGCAGCTAAACTGGTCGTGGAGCCGATTGGGTCTCAGTAACATTGAGGGAGAGGAGAAAAAGTAAACCTCTTGAGAAACTGTTGAGGAATAGGAATAGGAATAGGAATAGGAATAGGAATAGGAATAGGAATAGGAATAGGAATAGGAATAGGAATAGGAATAGGAATAGGAATAGGAATAGGAATAGGAATGGTATACTGGGTGGGACTGTACACTGGAAACTCTGTACTGGCCCTTCTCCAACTCCATATTGCAGTCTGCATTATCAAATAGATGTGCAGTTTAAGGTTTATTCCAAGTTATCAGAGCTAGCTCCCTCCCAAGGGAGACCTCTGTTCAGACTGAGAGAAGCTATGGGGAAAATATATGAATCCAAGAAAACTCCAAACTCTGCAGAATTTTAGAGGAATCCAGGACAAAAATACCTAAGGAAGGACCATCACACCACCTGCTTCTGGTTTAGGGTTAGGGTTGAGAGAGTCAAAGAGCCTACAGCTCCAGGAACAAGGGGGCTTGAAAAGGCATGGCAGCACTGCAATGGTGATTGCGGCAGGGCCCCAGCATTGCTGCTCCCATGTTTTTCTGGTATGTATTAGGGTTCCTCTTAGGCCAGTGGGGAATATTTCAGCACCTTCTGCTGGGCTGTGATAAGCAGGATCAGGATGCTTTCACAAAAAAATTGGAGTCTGATATAGCTTTACTTTATCCAAATACAACAAAACTGCAGTGACTGAACAGCCAGCAATATCCTTCTGTAGTCCTCGCCACCTAACAAGGTGCTCCAATGAATAAAGCCATGAGAGCTTCCATCCTTCAGGAAAAGATCTAACAAAGCTATAGATAACTAAACATGTGCCAGCATCATTCTCAAATAACTGCGATTTAGCTTTTTACAGATCTAACTCATGCTCTGCCTTTTTTTTTTTTACCTTTTTTGTCCGCTTTTTTTTACTGATGCTCACTTTGTGATTCATTGGGGGGAAAAAAAGCACAGCCTATAAACATTTAGGTTTTCTGCTTCTCTGACACAACTCGTCCGTCTAAAAATTATCCCCACTTAGCACCATCTGCAGTTGCAGAAGCACAAGCATTCACCACTTTGCTGTCTTTGTAACAGAGCCGGAAATACAATATTCACTACCCCAGCCGAGGCTATTTTCTTGCACTGTGAGGTCAGGGGCATTATTTCATGCTGGAGAATTAGGAACATTAACAGGTCGGGTGGACTGGCCACTTTCTGAACTGAATCACCCTCCCAGAATGGAAACTTTAATGGATTTGACATCACTTGCCCACCACCTCTACTTTTGTGGGTGTTGTCACTTCTGAACACAGCACAAGCTACAGTGGCAAAATAAAAGTAGAAAATTAATTCTCGTAGTTGGACATGCAAACCTTCCATACCAGCTCCCCATGGACTTCAGGGTGAACACCCTCCTTTTTTTTCCTGCTGGGATTGCTTTACTGTGTGTTTGCAATTATTAGTAACTCATCTCATGGACAGAACTGGCAATGAATCAGAAGTCAGAGTATCCAAAATACCTTGCCCCATGAAAAGAGCAGCTCTTGTATTGCTGCCTGCACACCTCTTGGTTAGCTGATGCAGAGGAAGAGTGTTGTGTGCAGGCCAGCAGGAGAGTTGTCAGGTTTGAATCCCGTGAGAAGCAGTTCAGAGTCAGCCCTTTCCCAAGAAGTGGTGAGCTGTGAACGTTATGTCTGCAGTGTTGTGGGCAGGTGTGATGGCAGCTTGGGTGGGTATATCATGCTGGCCTTGATCCAGCTGGCACAGGTAAACCAGCAGTGACACAGTGTAGTAACTTAAGCACTGTCTTAACACTATTAAATACATAGCTGAGATCTCTGGAGGGCTTGTACAACCTGAGGTGACGTTTCTGTCACTGTATCTTTACTGCAGTTTGCTATCTCTGCTCACTCAATTACAGCTCTCGCAGATAAGTCTGTACTGTGCCTCAGTTCCACATCTGACATGAGCCCAGACCTGCTTCCAAACAGATGCTTCTGAGGATCTGCAGGCCACACTAACGTCAGCTGTTGCTGTCTGTAGTTCATGCCTCCTGTGCTGGCATTAGTCTTTGTGATTTACTGGCATTAGCCAACATTCACAGGAAGGGAATTACATCTCTTGTAAAGCAGGATTTGCTTTGCACTGCAGCATGAAGGTTTGCAAGTTTGGGGCTGTAACTTACCTGCCTTCTTCCCTTCTGTGTCACACAGGCAATTCTGTTCCCTCTCCTACTCTCTCAAAGTCCCTTCTTGCTATGCTGTACACCTGGGATCATCTTAGTTTCTCCTTCAGGCACCAAGAGGTTTAGGGCTGCAGGGCAAGGCATTATGCATATGAGAGCGTGTGCCGTAGCTGACAACCATCCTGGGCTGGAAGAGGTGCCCAGGGAGGTCTCCAGCATGACCACTCCTGACATTCTCTTTCTCTCTGTCCCCACAGATGCCAGCAAGGACCACCCACAGCAGCAGGCAGGAGTCATCTGGAGAGTGACAGGCGGCCTATTCAGTATCACCCGGGGAGCTGTGGGGGCCACACTGGGTGGAGTTGCCTGGGTGGGCAGCAAGAGTCTGGAGCTCACCAAAACAGCTGTGACCAGTGTCCCCGCTGCTGGCGTTGGACTGGTGAAGGGCAGCGTCTCAGCAGTGACCGGCGGCGTCGGAGCTGTGGGCAGTGCGGTCGCCAGCAAAGTCCCTTTCACTGCAAAGAAGAAGGACAAGGCTGACTAATCCCTGTCACAGCTCTCTTCCAAACGATCAACCTGCCCATACTCTCCCCCTACCCAGCACCTCTTTGAGTTGGAACCAGCCGCTTCAGGGAGGGTCGAGCACCCGAGCAGACTCTGGCTGCAGCCTGCTCAGCACCGCCTGCCTGGCTCAGAGCTCACGGAGCCACTGTCAATGCCTTTCACTCCCATCACCTGCTGGGAACCATCTTTACTCTGAGGACTTCAAAGGCACAGTTGTCTCTGTCTTGTAGTTTCCTTCCTCCCTTCTTGCTCTTGTAAGCATGGGGGGATCGGAGAAGGCTCCATCTGCCTGGAGGTGAGGGGAGTAACAGGGAATGGGGGGAACTATACCTGGCTTGAAGTGTGGGTTGTGTAGTCAAATTCAACTTCAGCTGGGAAGACAGCCTCTGAAACACCCCTTCCCTCTGGGAGGTGTGTTTGGGAGGTGTGCCTGGCAGAGAACTGTGGAAGTCCCATTGACAAAAAGGAGAGATACTGTGAAGAGGGGGAAGCCTCCCTCCTGCCCTGCACCTCTTACCTTTTCTTTGCAGGGCCCATGCCCACAAAGCTGCTCCCGGTCACTTACTCCCCAGCTGAATCGAACCCTTCAGGGAGGGAACCCTCAAGCTCAGCAGAGCAGCTCTGAGGTGATGCCACACCAGTGTATGATACATCCCAGACCATTGACTTCTGCACAGATTTTCTTGGTGAGAGGGAGGAATATGAAAGCTGCTGTATGTTCCCATTTGGGGAAGGAGCTGACAGTGGCACTTGCCAGGCCTCTGTGATGTTGCAGTACCGGCAGTGATGTTCCACAGAGAGACCAGGCCTTTTGTTTGACCCTTGAAGTCCTTCCAGTATCCCTGTCTGTAACAAGGGTGTTTTGTCTCTTGGCCACACTCACACTCCACAGACGTCAGTTGTAACCAGGAGCAAGTGTGTTCCCAAATGCCACCCAAATTCTGCTGCAGGGATGGAAGGGAAGCTGAGAGTGTTGCTCTCCCCACAATTCAGCACCCTGGGAGTGGTGGCCTGGGTGTGAGTGGGCTGCACCGTGTTGGAGGACACTTCCCAAGGGGCTGAGCATGCTCCAACAGCAGTTATCCTGCACAGGGCACCAGCACCTCCTGTTCTGCACGCTGCTCCTGGGGTCCCAGCCCGGCTCCTCTGAATGACCGTGTTGCACTAAACAGCCCACCCATAGTCGTAGTGCCGCAGAAACCCAGACACCTGCCTCCACCTGGGAGTCACAGCCATCCTCAGCCTGGCCCCTGGTGCTCAAGGGGCCGTGTGGCATTGTACACACACATACAAATACAAACACAAACATGCACTCACTCACTCACTCACTCCAAGGTCCCCTGTAATTATTGGGACGATGAAAGCCACAGGCTCCACCATTAACTCTGCTGCTCCTGGCTTTTGCAGGTGATTTGCCTAGGTCTGTAAGTGTTGGATGCGTAGGCAAGTGAAGCAGTGCTTGTGCTATATTTTATAGATATGCATCTGTGTTAGCGTGCGTGTGTACATGTAAGTCCACAGGCATGTCTTCAGCCAGGGAAACAAACCTGTGCCACTGCTGCAGAGGAGTTCACATAGTCATCTTTGGCACTTCCAGCATATAGTTTTTATATAGAGTCCTGGTCAAAAGAAAAATCGTGTTTTAGAGGATGTTTTTCCCTCTGTTGCCCAAGAGCATAGTTTATTGAAACCAAAGGAATGTGAAAAATCCCCTTTCTCCCGTCTGTGCTGTTTGTTTTCTCTCAGCCCTATCTTTTGGACATTGAAGCCAACTTTCTTGATCTTCATTTCCCCTTGGAGGTCGTTGCACTTCCTGATTGCTCTCTTGTGCTTAGGACTTAGACATCAGGGAATATTTAAATACAACACACACACACACACACACCCCCCACCATTTTTGCTGAATTTTCTTGGGCTTGTGATGCAGTTTTCATTCTGACCTTTATTAAATCCACATTTTGGCATGTATGTTGCTGTGTCCCCCTGATAATCATGCTGGTGTTAGTCACACTCCATACCCTTTGCTAGGTAGCCCCTGCTCTCTGCGGTGGTAAAAAGCTGCTGATCTCCACAGTTTGCTATTCTTGATAGCATGAGAGAGGTTTGACTTAGATTTCTGTTTCTGAACAGGAAACAGCATTTGGTAGGTGTGTGCATTTCCTCACTTTGTGTCCTTTGTTCTGGTGAAAGCCAAGTTGACCCAGACATGTCGGTTTTGTCTCTGAAGGCAGTAGCTTCACAGAAAAGATCAGGCCTTGATGTGTGCCTGTACTTTGCTGGGATGCTTGTGGCAGTTGTCAAGGCCAGAAGAAGTCTTGTCTGTTCTCTCTTTGTCTCAAACGCCCTGCAAAGCTGGAGGACAGTTTGCACTGCATGGATCTCTGCTCACTGCTCTCCCTGAGGACATCTCATCTCTTATTCCAGATCACAGACTGCCCCTGAAGCAAGCTCTAGCCCCAAAGCTGAAAGTTGCTTGTGTGTAGCTAGCTGTGTTGTCACCAACCCTCTGAGAAAGATAGCTTCTGGCCAATTAGGACTGAAGAGTCTTCTTCCTAAATGTCTCTCCCAGGTCTTGGACAGGAGAAGACAGAATCTAAGAACCTTCAGCAGGCAGCCCTGAGTGGGTGATGGGAGGCTGATCATGCTTTTGGATAAATAGTGTCTCACATAGGCTCTTGCTGGGGGAGGCAGTACATCTTGCCCAAGCTGTTGTCTGCAGGCACCGTGTGTACAGAACAGGCGTGGCAAATGGGATAAAGGTGATGTAAGGAAGGCCAATGGGGCCCAGAGGGTTTCCCATCTTTTTATTTCTTCTCTTCTGTACATCCTTGCAGGAAATAGAGTAAAGCCTACCATTTGTCTGGAACTGCCATTTCCCTGTAGGATGGCCTGGAGAAGAAGAGATGAGCTGGAGAGGAGAACTCACAGCCTAAATCACTGTTCTTACAGCCCAGCTAAAGGAGAGCTCAGGGACCATGACTAGCAAGAGATCAAATTAGCAGGCAGGGGTAGAAGATTAAATCTACTCCAAAAACAAGGCCTCACACTGCTAAACAGGCATTCAGGAATAAGTAACTCTCCAGGACTCAAAGACTTTAAGGAAGTCTGTACTAGGCCTGCTCCGTTCACCATGGTGACCCACTCTCAGCCTGCTTTTCTGGGCATTCACAGTGCCAGAGCAGAGGGAAAAGAGGGTCAGTCTTCCCAGTCTGAAAGTAAAGATGCCTTCTGACAGCTTTGGTTGCAGGACAGTGGGATCTGGATTGGGTGAGGAAGCTGTTGGCTCTTGTCAGATGCCCTGTCTTTCCTCCTCCCCTACTACAGAGAATCCAGCCACCTGGGCCACCGGTGCAGCCCTTCTCTCACTGCCCATTCCTGGTACAAAGGGCAAAAACTGTTGTGCATAAATCCCATGGCTACCAGCTGGGGTAGCTTGGTACAAAATAGGAAGAAATGGCATCAGGGTAGAGGGAAGGATTAAAGGAAGTTGGTACATGGAAGATGAGGAGAGAGTGGTGTGACAGGAGGAGCTGAGGAGTGAGGGAAAAAGAAAACAGGGACCGTGGAGGGAATTTGTTTCTTAGGACAGGCTTTGAATCAGAAAATTAATGCAATGGAGTTTGTCTTAGGGAAGAGCACAGAGAGGGGAGTGGGTCAGTGTGGGTTTTGGTGTGTGGTGGTGGTCCATGCCTGGCTCGTGCCCTGTTTCCATAGTAATGATGATTGCTGGTGATTTCCGTTTAGATAGATCAGTGGATGGTTGGAGCATCAGATCAGCTCCCTTCTTATCACCCACCCTTCCCAAATCTCCCCCATATTTTTGTCATGATCTCGCTCATGGTGGAGGTGGGATGTGGTCCTGTTTGCAGCCCTATGTCCCACCTTGCCTGGCTGTTCCCAGTGCCCAACAAACATGTCCTGGCCGAAAGGAGACCCACAGGTGCATCCTCTCCTCCCTTTTCCCTCACCTTAATCTCATTATCCTTTATTTTTTTATCCCTCTCTTAGCTTTTGGTCTTACCCATGGTTATAGCTCCCCAAAGCTTTTGCTGAGACCTTCATTAAACAGCCACACTTGCAGTGTCTGGGAGGGCAGAGGGTGACTGCCCCCACAGCTCCCCTGGCTGGGAGAGAAGTGCATGTCTTCCACCTCTCTCTGTCCCCTTGTGTTTTATGTGTGGAAAATCTTAACCCACTTCTTTTTCTCTGGGTTCCCTTGTTGACTCTTATCCCTCTGGGTGGGTCGTTTCCGTGTCTCCATTGCAAAGTCATCCTTGTAAAAACAACAGCATGAGTGGGAATATGGAGATGGTTAGAGAGAGCCGCAGAGCCAGGGCCTAACTCTGCTTCTGTAGGAGCTGAGGAGGCCTTTGGCAACCCAAAACTGCGGCCACACGGTCCCGTGCACAGTGCTGGGCTCCAGAGAACACTTTTGTTTTTTATCATTTCATTGTCTGTAATTGGTTTCCTACTGAATTTGTTTGCTTGGTTTGTTTTGCAGTGTGTTTCTGGGAATATTCTGCATCTCTGTATTTTAATTACAGTAAAATTTGAGGATAAAAACCATGATTATGCTGGCTCTTGTTCCTAGTGGGGGGAAATGAGGAGAGGAAGCACAGTTGAAGGAAGATGTTAGAGATTCCTTGGGAAATTAGATCTCTCCCCTAAGGGCTCTAGATGAGGCACCAAGCAAGGCTGAATCTCTATCCCTGCTTAAACTAGGACACAGCTTTCAACTGCGGTTCAAAAGCCATTTTGCTGCAGGCGCCTTTCCTGATTGGAATGGTAAGAACAGTTTGGATAAGACTTCTAAACTCAATTTTTTGTGTTGGTTTAAAGACCAGTGCATAAGAGGGCTTTCAGGCTGGGGACAGCTGGCCTAGCCTTGAAAGTGGGATCTCAGCAGCTGAAGATGGGAAATTTTGCCTCTGCAGCCGCTGTTCCTTCAGGCAGGTTTGCATAGCCACTTTTCCCAGCTGAAGAAGCAAATTCTTCTCACAGCAGCCTGCTCCTTCTGCAGGAGATGGTGGTTTGACATCCCTCCCCAGAGCTGCAGCGAGCCGCCATGGGGCAGCCTGACCCTCTGCTGGCTGGCTGGCAGTGTTAGTGCTCGGGGGCACAGCCAGCAACTCCAGCCACCTCATCTGCTCCAGGGGCACTTAACCCAGGGCAGAGCCTCGAAGTGCTCCCAGGAATGCAGAGCCCTCAGGGAGGATTGCAGCCCAGTGGCTGGGCAGTGCTGGATCACAAGACAGGTTGTCCCTTTTACTGGGTTGAGGCCAGGAGCCAACAGCTCAGCATTTGTTAAGTGCTGACAAAAGGATTAATTTAGTAACTAATAACAGGGCAATCAAGCCATTTATTTGGTTGGCATTTTGCTGCCAGCTGCTTGGGAAGAGCAGCACACAGCGCACCAGTAAGGCTGTCTGCAGCCTCCTCTGCCACCTGCCCCATTCCTCCATCCTCGCTTGCAGACTCAGCCAGGCAGTGTGGCTTGGGAGGCACCAAGCTGCTGGAGCAGGTTTGGCAGTGACAGGGAGGTGAAGACACCAGGGGATGTGGTCTCTTCCAGGGGCTGTGCCCACTGTGGGGAGGGAGATGAGGGAAGTGCCCAGCCTCCAGCAGGTGCATGCTGTCCCCCCATTCCTCCTCAGAGCTGGAACCATCCATGTGGCCTTGCAGACGGCAGAGATGAAGTACAGGTGCTGGAGCTGTGAGCCCTGAAGAGAAGCTCTCAGGTACATCACAGCTTCTCACCTTTCCTGCAGCCCAGCTGGTTTGCCACATTAAGCCAAATCGCAAAACACCACTAACAAGCTGCCCCTCCAGAGGTCTTTTAAGGGGTGAAAGGATGGTGCAAAATCACCTATAGTTACAGCTTGGCCCTGTCTCAGGCAGAGTGTCCCATTCCCCTGTGTGCAATTGCAGCACCCAGTCCTCTCCCAAGTCAGAGTGGGGTGAAGGCTGTGGGCAGCAGAGCTCAGAAGAGACTTTTGGAGAGAAGACCTGCCCAGGTAGGTAGGCTGTGGGTGGCTCAGACACCTCTGGGCCAGGAGCGGGCCCAAAGCTGGGAGTGTGTAGCTGTGAGTAGATGTCACAAGTTGTGGTCTCTTCTCTCTGTGGGTTGCTGCCCTGCCTGGCTCCAGGAGGAACTGGGAAACTGCTGGGCCACTGTTGTCCTCTCTACCCTGGAGACTGGCCCCAGTGGCTTCCCATCTGCAGCTTCTTGTGGTCTGCAGGACATGTCTCAAGGGCTCTGTTGGGACTCTGACAGCTTGGTTGGAGGAGCTGGCCAGCTGTTTCATCAGACAGGGATCAAGCAGACCAGCAATATCTTGTGTAAGGCTTTCAGTGTTCCTGCCCTGCATGCCTGGCTCCTCCATTCAGCAGCTTTCTGACCTGCCCAGCCCACAGGCCCAGGCGTCCTGCAGGCAGCAGGCAGCTCATGAAGGAATACTTGTGTATTGCCAGGATCATCTTGTTCGTTCATTTCCATTCTGGCAGTTTCATGACCTGCACCAGAGCACTTTCCCTGTCCTCCAGGGCAGGCCATGCCAGCACTGGCCTCAGCACTGTCAGACGTGGTGGGGAGCAGCCTGATGGGAATGGGTTCACTGTGCTGGTGCCGTTAGCACTCTGGAGTCGGGCAGTTCAGCAAGTCCCATGCCCCCATGCAAACCAACAAGCTTTCAGGTCAGTAAGTAACCACGGGTTCTTGCTTTTGGTTTAACTGCTTGCATTTTGACACACTTCAGATGCTACACGCCCGAGGAGGTGGCTGCAGCTCCCTGTCGCCCTGGGGGCTGTGGTGTCTCCTCCCCCAGCCCTGCCCTACCCACTCCCACCCTCGCTCCCAGCCTTGCAGGAGTCGGGCAAACCAGGAGCTGCTGCTGTTTTCCTGGCGGTGCATCCACCCCAGTACACTCGCTGAGGTCTTTCATTTGAAGTTCACCTCCAGGTCAGTTTTATTGCACTTTTATTTACAGAAAACACAGAAATAAAGCATTAAATGTGTTGGGCTTTTACCAAATGACCCAATCGCTTTTTTCCCTTTTTTTTTTTTTTGTGGGTTTTTGGCACAAAGAAATATCACAGGTGTTACCAAACAACCGTGTAGGAGCAGCTGACCAACTGCCCAGTCCAGTAACAGGACTTAGACAGACATGTCACACTGAGATCAAAAATGAGGAGGTTGTTCCACTTTCAGCTTCCAGTCTAACCGGCTCATTGGGGGAAGGGGGAGTTATTCTGGAGGGGATGACACTATTCATAAATTATATTTGTATTTACCTCTTACATTGTAAAAGTAAACAGTGCAAAAGTACAGTACCCCAGATACCCTTCGGTTTGGAAAGCTTGAAGGTCGCTTTATACATTTTGTGTGTTTTGTAAACATTGTTACCCATCCAGAGTTCTAGCTCTTGCTTGGAGAGACCCAACTCCTCCTGGCATCCAAAATTGAGGGGCAGCAGTCACTTCCCCTGGACTCGGCCATTGAGATTCCCGCTCAAGGTTTAGTGCAAATTTTGGAGAGAAAAAGACAAGAGACAGAAAGAGGGGGAAACAAAAGAAAATAAAATAAGGCATCAGTTAGAAACAGTACGCATCAAAACCAGGCCCGTTGGGGCTGCCTTAGGAGAAGGGCAGGAAGTCTCTCTCCTCCACCAGGCTGATGGAGAGGTTCTTCAGCTCCTCCTCGGAGCCAGCAGTTTTGTAGCCGAGCTGCGCCAGCACCTGCTGGCAGGCGTGCTGGGTGAACGCCACGATCTCGTAGGACAGGCGGAAGCGCCACTTCTCCGCCGTCGCCGCCGAGTTGCGCACCGTCCCGTACTTGTGTTTGGAGGAGGACCTGTCTCCTCGGGTGTTGTTCTGTATCCAGCGCTCCACGTTGCTGTCCATGGGGATGCCCAGGAAATCATAGATCTCCTCAGTCTTTTTCATGGGGTTCCTGGCCAGGTCTTCGTACCGCACCAGCATGTACTTGCCCTTGAGCCATGGTGGCCGGTTGAGGCCGGTGGACACAGAGTTCCAGAAGTCCTCGCACACTGTGGTGAGCTGGGTCACATCCAGGTTGTATGGCTTCCTGCCAGTGCCATCCCAGATCCTCCACAGCCTGTAGGTGTCTCGGAAGGTCTCACTCCGGGATGCCAGGATCCCCCGGGGGTCCCTCACCAGCTGGATGACCTTCAAGTTCAGCCGCGGGTCCTCCACCAGGGCCCGGAGGTCACTGACCTCGGGCACCCGTACGGTTTTGATGGCCACGTGGCCGTGCTCTCTGCAGGACTCAGTGGCCAGCGTCAGGTTCAGGGTCCCGCACTTCTTCACGCAGTCTCCTTCTTCCAGGTGGAGATCCACAGCTCCCAGGGACTCACATACAGGCGGTGAGCACAGGGCCTTGCTGGCTCCCCGGCGGAAGAGGCGGTCGGTGGTGTGGTTGACAGGCTGGGGCTTGATGTAGTTCTCCAGGAAGTAGAGGTCGCAGTCATACAGGCTCCTCAGCAGGTCTCGGCTGGCCCCCAGCATGACCCGCCTGTCAGTCGTGCTCTTACTCTGGGTCAGCTTTGGGATCAGGGTGTACTGGACGTGGTAGAGGGGCTCAAATAAATAGAAGACATCGAAGTGCTGGTTGAACAGCTGCCCGACAAATGAGGAGCCGCTGCGGGTGGTGGCAAGGATGAGAACATGAGTCTTCCTGGAGAGGTTATATGGGAAAGTGGGATTCTCATCGCACAGCCTGTCAGCCACATCAGTGTCCTGGCTCAGGCTGCAGTTCACAGGATTAGGGATGGGGCAGCTGTGGAAGGACTTGGCAGTGAAGGTCCGGATTGCTGTGTACTGGATTGCAATGGATGCCAAGGCTAGGAGGAGTACAGCCTTCCAGGAACATTGCATGGCTGGTCACCTTCATGGAGCTTCTTCACAGGTCGTCTTGGTGTCTGCAACCCAACAGAGAAGTCACAGATTGAGCATGGACCGCCAAGTATCCAACTGATGCAGGTACCAACAAATGCCCTCCTAAAGTATGTCCATCAGTCATAACCATGTGAATCCCAGTCACACACTGCAGAGCCCCATTTCAGACAAGAAAAATAACAGGGAGAGTCTGGTAAACCTGGAGAAGCATATCCAGCCAGGACTTCAGCCTTGTTCTTTCTAGGCTGTGGGTGTACATAAATCTTGTGGCCTGTAGCTCACCCCATGCCCTGCAACCCAGGCAGGGGGATGTTAGAACCCGGTGGAGACAGTCTGTGTGTCTCCATCCAGCTGCCGCACACTCTCTTCCCCAGCTGCCTTGTGAGTCACTTGTCACCCCACCAGCCAGTGCCTTTAACCCCCAGTGCAGGAGCTGTGGCAGGGAAAGGTCAGGGGATGGTGCTATCTTGTCTCCATCCTTTCTGTCCAGCTGTCAGGATAAGGCATGGCCCATCCGGGCCAGCAACCTCCTGCTTGGGAGAGTGGCAATGTCTCTCCTGGAGCTGCAAACCTCTTTACACAGAGGTCCAACAGCAAGCTCAGTCTGTCAGCCTCTGGGGACGAGCGCAGCCAGAGCTGTGCCCTCAGCAATGAGCTCATGGGGCTGGTAAGATCCTGCTCCACTCTGGGATTCAGGGCTCTCCTATTCTGAGCACCAGAGGGGAAAAACAATACTACAAAGGAGGAAGCGTGCAAAACTGCATCTCTTCCATACTCTATTGCCAACCAGGGCAGTAGCCCTTGGCACCAGGGATGGGTGCAGGGAAGAGTGGGGCTGTAGTTGCAAAGAACAACTTCAGTGGTGCTAGCCCTGCCTTGCTGCTGCCCACACATGGGCAAGGGTAGGGGAAACTGAGCAGGACCCTTGGATGGGCTGCTCAGGGACCATGAGGGGGGAGTATCCATCATGCCTGGGGAGCTGCCACATTACTGGGAAGGGATGTAACTGTGGTGGTGCTGTTCACTAAACAAATAATGTTCTCATAGACTGCCTGCTGCTCTCCACGTTTCACATCCACATACTATTGCTCTCGGGGGATCGGTGGGGCTGGGAGACAGGGCATAGAGGATGCATCCCAGAAACTCCAAACAAGCTAAAATACCTGTATGTGGGAGACACACCAGTATTAGCAATGGTTTTGAAGCTCCCCTGCACCCACTTTCCCTTGCCCATCTCCCTTCCATGTCCTTCCTCCCACGGTGTAGTATATTCACCTGCCTGTCCACCTCAGGCAAACCAAGGGGACAACACCCAAATATCTCGGCTCCTCACCCAGCAGAGCCCACTGTATCATCACTGCCATTGCTTCCTCTCCTCTGCTCTCCATGGGTCCCCAGCAAGAACAATGTGCTGGCCCCAAGCTCATGGTGAGTGCCAGGTCCCCTGCTCAGCCCCAGCACGCAGGTCATGGTGGGTGGCACTATCAGAGCCGGTGCTGTTGCTGCTTGTACGAGGTCTCTGAGGGAGACCAGTGGGCCAGCAATGGATTTCAGCATGTGAGGGCTATTCTAACCCAGAGCACACTGAAATCCCTGATGGGCTTGGGACACTGCAATGCTCCTGCTGTGTGGTCCCTGCAGAGCCCATAGCAGCTGCCATGGTGTGCTGTTCCCATATTCTCAATGTGTTCCACTCCCCAGGGAGACCCTGTCACCCAGCAAGTGACACTAGTAGGGCAGTTCAGACCTGCAGACAGGTAAAAAAGCCTTGCTTTTTTAATTAATATTTTTATTGTTTACTGATTGCCCCAGCTGATTTGTGAAGGTGGGAAGCTTCAGGAACTATCAACTCCAGAGACCTCTCACTGGGAGCAGGGGTTTAGAGCAGCACCCCAGGACAGGGGGTCTGGCACAGGTGCTGCATGCAGCCCCCCACCAGCACTCCCTGTGTCTGTGCTTTGATGCAAAATGATGCTTTGGATACAGGTTGCTTTCACTTGGACTGCTGCCTGCCAATGATTGTGGCACTTTGGCTGGAGGACCGACGTCAGAGATGCTTGGCTGTTGCTGCTGCTGGATTTGGGTTACCCACCCTGCAAAGGGGAAACCTGGCCCCAGTGTCCACATGGGATAGTCTATCCCTTGGATAAAGTGTTCTTCCAAGTCTGCTAAGGCAGAACAGGACAGGAGAGCTGGCATTTCCTGGCCCAAGTGTCTTCTGAATGCTGCCTAGGTGGAAACTGCAGTGGGAATGCTTTCCTGCTCTCTAGTGATGGCCAGCCACACTGCATCCCTCACACACAACCTCAGTTCCTACTCTTTGCTTCATTGCTGATGGATGCTGGAGCAGATGAGACTCAGATTGTCCTGGTTATAGCAGAAACCTGCTGCCGGCTCCCCAAAAAAGGCAAACCAGAGACCAGATGCCTTCTTGGTCCCAATTCCCACCAGATCACTCACTGGCTGTGAGCATTTCAGGTTCTCCACCCACACTGACCCATTCCCCTTTGCAATGTCCCAAGTGGCAGAGGAGGGAAAAAACAGGGCATTGATTCACCTCCTTGACTGAGCAAGTGCTAAACCCCAGCCCAGCTCCAGCCTTTGCTGCCCCTTGACAGCCTTGGTGCATGCCCTGCCCATCTGCTGAGCTGCAGCCAGGGAGGGGAAGGTTTTGGGAGAAGGCTTCCCTCCCTGATGTCTCATCTGTGGCCTTTAAAGCCAGCCAGAGCTTCCTCTCACCTCCCAACTGGCTCTCCTGCCTCCTCCCATCACTGCCTGTCCCTGAGGGGCTGCAGTTCCTGCTCAATCCAGCCCTGGGCTCCAGGGGCAGTGGCGACTGGCAGCTGAGTGCTCTGGAGGAGCTCCTGGGGCAGCAGAAGCACATGGCACCTGGGAGCTGCCAGGACAACTGAGGATCACTTTTACTCCCACTGCCCCTTGTTCATCTGTCAGACAGAGCCAGACTGGTGTGAACACCTGCCAAGGAGGAGCTGTGCTGGGCTCCACACGGCTCGCAGTGGGCAGGCGGAGCAGTGGCTGCAGCAACGTGCCCCAGCAGGACATGTCCTGTGCACAGGCACAGCAGGATAGCTGCTCGCACTCCCATTCCTGCCCTGAGGAACCTTGTTCTTAAACTGGGCTTTTGCACTGATACCCAGGGCCAGCAGTTCAGAGAGCAGCTGGAGAGAGGGCCATATCCACATGTGGCTGCATCAGAGTCCTGTGTGAGGCATGGATTGTGTTGGCTCCTCAGCCCCGGACCACAGGAGTCATCCAAAACACTGGCCTCGTAGATGTTTCTGTGCTAGAACTGTTCTCAGTCGAAATCACCCTCTGCTCTGTCTCCGGCTCAGCTCCACCAAAGATGGTGAGCAAACGTAGCCCAAGGGTGGGAGCTGAGTTCAGTGTGTCCCTCCAGGCAGTTGGGACTATTTGATGGAGCATGGGGTGAGAGTACATCACTCACACCTTCCAGCCCCTGGCACTGCTGGTACTGCAAGGGGCCTGCCAGAAGGCACATGGGCTCTTTTGGCACTGTGCTGGGGCCACCACTGCCCCTTTCCCAACCCTAACCCCCTTGTGGTCACAGCACGCCAGACGGCACTCTGCTGCCTTGCCTGCGTTTCTGTGCAGCTGCCTGCAGTCGCGCTGGGACCAGGCTGTCCACAAGGGATACACGGCATCCAGCAACCGGCTCTAAGTGCAGCAGGAGGCCAGCCAGTGCCTGGCACAGGGACAGGAGCATTGTCTGTGGGAAGAGGAAGGTGCTGAGCCTTTCCTCTCCCCTGTCCCACTTCCCGCAGCCTTGAGCCTGGAGGAAGGGAGAGGATGGGCGCAGGCAGTGCAACCTCCCCCACCCTGCACACCTGCCAACAGCAGCAGATGCGTAATCACCTGCCTTCCTCTTCCTCCTCCTCCTCCTCCACTGACTCCCAGCACAGCTCTGAGGGAGATGAGCAGGCGAGAAGCCAGCAAGGCAGCCCAGGAGCGCCGGGCCGGGGAGATCGGAGGTGATGAATTAAGCTGAATGGCATCTGTGAGTCAGCGGTGCGGGGAGCAGTGAATGCGGCCGGCCAGCCATTGTGCAGCAGGGACCGGGGGCTCCTGTTTTAGGCATGGTCTTCCTAGGTTTGATGGGAATTACCTGCTTCTGGAGCCATGCAGCCAGGCCGTGGCACTGAAGGCCGCACTGGCAGCTGAGTTCAGGCACTGGCAGCCAGGCTGGAGTCTGTGGGGAAGTTGCAGGGGTCAGTACAACTCACAGGTCTCCTCCCTTCCAAAAGCAGCTAGGTGTTATGCAGGGCAGTGCCCTGTTCAGGGAATGCACTGTGGCACTCTCACCCTCGTGGGGGCTCCCACAGCATCTCCACATGGGCAGCTGCCTTGACTGCTGTCCCAAGCCCTCCCTTCAGGTTCCCTTTCTCCCCAGAGGTGGCCATGGCCCTGAGGCAACTCAGGGGTGATGGCAGCTTTAGGCAGGAGCCCTTGCAGTTACTGATACTGTTATTGCTGTTCCCACAGCTCTCTCACGAGGCACTCAAAAAAAAGCTGCTCTTTTTGGTTGCCATCCAGGCTGTCCCCCTCTCTGAACAGCTCCCCAGAAGTTTTACCCTCAACCTGGCTAGGCTCATCCGGAGCTCCCTCACCACTGCCAGGGAAAACCTCTCTGCTTGCCCATGGCAGGGAGGAAGGGAAAAGGGAGTGGAAAAAGGTGTGAGGGTCTGTGCAGCAGAGGTGCCTGCTCCAGCCTTTGTAAAAGCCCTGGCACAAAGATGATGCACTGGAGGAGTGCCTGAGCCTTGCCAGTCCTTCCCGCAGGGCTGCCTGGTGCCAGTCCAGCTACCAGCACCCTCTACCCCCAAAACTGATTCCCGCCAGCAAGGCTGTTTCCATGGAAACGGCAGAGTGACTCAGGACTTTGGGACCAGCTGGAAAACACAACTGTGAGCAGTGATCGCCTGAGAAGCGCCGGGGTCTCGGTGCCAGGGAGAAGGGTGGGTGAGTGCGGGAGCGGGCAGGGCTGCACGCCGGGCACGGGCACACCGGCACAGAGGAGCACACGGCACAGCCTGCACAAGGCCGCGAGCTGTAAGGCAAAACCCCTCTCCTGACACAAGTGAGACTGCAGCATGCTCACCAGGGGACACATCCCAAAATGTGACTCATGGCAGACAGCCCCTCTTCCCCCTCTCCCTTCCCCCACCCAGAGACTCATGCATGCGTAGTCACCCAGAGAATTCAGAGCACCAACTTCAGCGCCTGCTCAGCCCTGCACCTGCGCCTCCGTCCCCTGCCCGGCATGTAACGCCCCTGCATGCCTTGCCCAGAGCAGTACAGCTTGTTGAGGACTGCTGGAGGGGACAAGTGGCAGCCAGCACCCTGCAGTGCCTCCCTGCCCGGCCAGCAGCTCCCCCCTGCAGTCCCGCTCCTCCCCACCTCGCCACCCAGGCACAAAAGTTAAGCCGCAGGTTTGCAAAAAACTCCTAGCCAGTGACCCGCTGGCAAAGGCCCTGACACATCCCAGTGTTCTCCCACCGAGAAAAGAGTTTATCCTGTAAAACAACTTCCTGGCCACTGAGGCAGGGAAGACAGGCTTCTGGTGGGGTGCAAGCATGCCACTTGGTCGCAGTGGCTTAGTCATGCTGTTGGCTCTGCAAAGGCTGGCGGACACCAAACATGCCTGTGAGCCACCCAGTCTGGGCACTGGCTGGCTGGACACCCCCACTACCCAGAGGAAAGAGAGACCCCTGAGGAAAAGCGGCGCCAAGCTGTCCCCCATCCCCTCACCACAGGCACTACTTGACTTTGGGCAGCACCACAGACACGTGAGCAGGGATGGTCTCTGCCCCCCAAGCCTCCCTCTCAGCAAGCCCCACCAACATGAGGTCCTGACATGGTGGGAATGAATTTTCAGCCTTGCCTCCTTTTCAGCCATATGGGACTAGAGCTTCCCTACAGTCACAGCTTCAAATGCCAGCTGGGGACTCTGCCCACCACCTTCCTCCGGTGCCTCACTGTGTGCCAAGCAGAGGTGCTTCGTGCCCCCAGCCTCATTCTGTTCTTGCATTCATCACCTCCTGGAGCACTTTTCTTATGAAAAGGCGTAGGACTCTTGTGCTCAAAGCCAGCCCGTCATGTCCCCTGTTCCCGTATCTCTGTTCTTTCCCTCTGCATTTCAGAGGGACTAACAGATCCTTTAACACCAGCAAATTACTGCCCACTTTGACCAGCACCTAAACAATCACAGGACTTTCAACAGGGAATCTTGTGTTTCCTACTGGCACTTTGGCTGGAGTATACACATTTTCACAGCATACACATTTTCAGTTAATTAATCACTATCAAACACCTCAGCCAGTCCCAGAGTTTTCTTATCGCAATATCCACCTGTGCCTGTTTATCCCTCATCTGCTGAACTGCATTTGCCTCTTCCCGAGAACGCAAACACCTCGGTAAACCAAATACAGGGGGGTTTGTGCTCTCCACCTTTCCCTGAGCCATCCACCAGCCTGCTGGTGCCTGCTCACTCCCAGAGCAGTTCCTGGCAGAAGCTGGGAAGGCTCTTCTGGGATGAACGCGCTCATTCACCACGTCAAAAACACTCCTTTTGCAACGTCCCTAACCTACGGCCGCGTCAAGAGCCCAAATCTCGAACCGCACAGCTTTCCCGTAGGATTGCTCCATGCTATGGCGTGCTTGCACCCCACTCTGCGAGGTCTCCTCGTCAGCCTGCGCTCTCACGGCAGGCTTCTCAGACCGCCTGGAGGTCTGACAGCAAACGCCGGGGCATCCGCTCTGCCGGCTGGCGCGCCGACACGGCCGGACACAGGGTATCTGGCCTCCCAGTGCCACCGGGGACTCACTTGCTCCAGGCGGCAGCTCCTCGCCCAAGAGCAGCCCAAGTTCCGCGGCAGCTCGTTCTCCCGCGGGTCTGAGGGCAGGGCTGCTGTGCTCCCGCCGCTAGGGCAGCCCCGGGCGCGGCTCCCCCTGGGCGCTCGCAGCCCGGGCCGGGGTCCCGCCGCAGCCGGGCT
>VXBQ01012929.1:240036-281694 GCA_013400175.1 Phainopepla nitens | reverse complement strand
TGGGGACGCGGGGATCCCTGCGGACCGGCTGGATCCCTGCGGGGCAGCGGGTACCTCACACCCTCCTCGCGCCCCGCTGCTGGGGCACCAGCAGCCCCTCGGGCCCTGCCGGACTTGGTAGCGATGAGCCTTTGCTCATCAAAAACAATATTGTCATGGGGACTGGTTCTCCGGCGCCAGGAATCCTCCCTGTGCCGCCTAAATCAGGGCTCACCGCCACGGGCAGGATCCAAAACCATCCTCAGTGGTGTCAGGGCCAAAATACTGGCAGGTGATGGCACCTTCCCACCATCCATCCCACCTTGGAAGGTGGGATAGGACAGAGGAAAAGAAGCATGGGAGTGTGTCAGAGCAGCTGAAGTGGCTGTGCTCTGACAGTCACATTCCTCCTTCTGCTTTTGTTCGGCCCCTAGAAACAGGTCAGACATTTACTTTTGGCAACTTTGAATGTTTCCCTTTTGTCCAGTGCTTGCCAACTAAACTGCATTTTTAGCAGTTTAACAGCAGCCCTGCTAAAATGGCAGCTGCCAGCAAAAGATAGGTTATGATTATGGAGATGCTACAATGGATATTCATTTTTTATCCCTGTTTTATTTGGGGCATGTTCAGAGCTGCCTGGGCACTGGGCACAGCAGTTTTCTTCTTACATCCCTGTGAGCAACATCCACCTCCTGGAAAGCCTTGAAATCTGCAAGGAGCTGCCTCCCCAGCTCAGAGATTTCCAAATCTTTACCTCTGACTCTAGGATTTGCAACATGTTAACTGTGGGATCACAGCACGGGCATGTTCAGCAGCAGCTCAGAACTACGCTTGGCAGAGGGCAGGCTACAAGTAGCAGTGGGGCCCAGGTCTCTGCGCTGCGCTTGTGCCAAGAGAAGAATAAATCCCTGGGAACACTGGTCTCATCTTCTACTCTCAGAGGCCTGCCTGCAACAGTGAGTTCAGAGCTATGAGATTGCCTTTAAAACTCGGGAAGCACAACAGCAGATTGTCACGTTTGTTGTTTAGCATTTTGAACTTACATTTGCTGTTTTAGGAGTACTCAGATCTTGTGTGTCCAAAAATACTCGTTTTTCTCAAGTTTCTTACAATATCTTGACAGCCCTAGCCCCCTTAATCTAATTTTAGAAAACTTTGTAGGGATTTTATATTTATAAACAGTTGGTGCTTAAATATTATTTCCCTCACCATAGCAACAGCTCCCCATTGTAGCATTCATTATACAGTGCTATTGCATTGGTGTATCCCTGTTTTGAATGAGAAAGCCCTGAAGCCACTCGCTCTCTTGCTTGTTTTCCTACACCTTGCAAAGGACAAGGACTGAGCCTCCTGCCTCTCTGATTCCTCCTTGAGCTGGGAAAGAGCCATGCCACCAGCTGCTGCTGGAAACAAGCCGGTGGCCCTGGGGTTTCTGTTGCTGGTGCTTCTCAGGTGATGTGCTGGCTCAGGCCATCCCCTTCCTGCTGATTCATTGGCCATGGCGTGGCCCACCTTGTACCTGTGAGCCCACAGCAGCTGTGCAGCGGCCCTGAGTGCCAGCCCCGCGTGGCTTACCCCCATGGCATGCACCTGAGCTGTGCTCCCACTTACCAGGCACCTCCAGCGAGTGGTGGGAGCAGCTGCGAGCAGGCATCCAGCTGGCCCACAGCCGTGGCTGGGCTCCACTCCCACGGGGGGCCAAGGCACTGGAAGTGCAGGAATGGCAGGATTTCAAGGAGTTTGGCCAAAGGGGGCATAAACCAGTCCAGGGACCAGTGCCAGGAAGAAATCAAGGGGCTTGCAGTAAGAATATGAGAGCAGGCAGGCATCTGTGTGCTTCCCAGTCTTTCCAAGGAGTCAGGGTTTGCTCCTCTCCTACACATCACTGAGACTACTCTAAATTACATCTGCAGAAACCCAGGGCATCCCGCAACTTGGAACGGTCCCAGAGATACTTGGACTCATACCCACAGGTGCTGTAGAGGCTGTCTCATACAAAAGAAAGCAATTTGAGAGAATGGTGCAAAAAATGAGTAATAAGACCAGGGTTTGAAGGAGGAACAGATGCTTCTGATGATTTCAGCTGGGCATGATCATGTTTTCTGATGCTGCCCTGGTATTTTAAGTGTTAATCTGGAGAGATGCTGTTTGTTAGTACATATTACAGCTGTCTATCTCTGACTGTTGAGTATTAAAATATTAATTAGGCTCTGTGGTGTGTGTTTGTGGTCAGGTTGTTTTCAGGGTGAAGGACTGCTGTGGCTGTACCTCACTCTCATCAAGAAAATTTGGATCTGTTTAAAAGGCATCATTTTTCCCCTGTGTGGCTCCAGGCAGGAGAGCAGAGAGACTGCTGGTGACTTGGTGAGTCAAGGAAACTCACCTTGTCAATTTTCATCTGAGCCACAATGCAGTTTGAAAATACCCAATTTCCATGCTCTCCAGCAGCAGATTTCTGCAAAGGGTTTGTATTTTCTTCTCTTAAGGTTCAAAAAACCTACCTTAACAACATGTTTGGGAGTATATGCTATAAACTATCAGTGTGGCTGTTAAGGTGATATGAAGGTTACTGTTCTAATCACTCCAGATGCAGTCAGGAGCAAAGTTACGATTCCGTCAGTAACCTGGCCCCGTTACAGACCCAGTCCCTCCAGCAAAACGCCGGCAACGTTAAAAGCAACGCATTAAGGCACGTACATTTAAAGGCAAACTAATAGAAAACATTATTTGTGCGCTTAAACACGGCATTTTGCAAGTCTGTGTCAGGTGGCAGCGTGGCGTTTGTGAGCCCACCTGCATGCTACGTGTTTTTTCTGCCGGAGGAGGGGAGGCTGCCCCTGGGCTGCAGTGCCGGCAGCCGCTCCGGCAGCAATGCAGGAACCCTCCCGCCTGGCTCAGGCTTTCCGTACTGGAAGGAAGCTCCTCTCCGGGCCGAGAAGGTAAAAAAAAAAACTTTGCTGCCATCCCCGGAGGATGGGGAGGTGTGTGGCAGAGGAAGAGCTGCTGTTGGCTCGCTGGCGGCCGCTCGGCAGCAGCGTGGCCGCGGCTGGGGCATTGCAGCAGGCTGGGAGCCGCGGGAGGGCTGCGACGGAGCGGCGATGCCGCTGCCTTTTCCCCGCCCTGCCGCTCCCTTTGAGGGGCTGGAGGGCGCAAGCCTCCCTTGGAGGACTTTCGAAAGTCTGCCAGAGCCCGATGGGGTTACTGAAATCGTTCCTAAGCCCCGCAGGAGCGCCAGCCGAGATTTCTCACAGAGTGATTTTTTGATACTCTGATCTTAAGGGACTAAGAGTGGAATATTTTGGGGACACCTGACTTTCCGAAAATGTTCTTTCTCATTGGCCTTCACGTAGAAGCTTTAACAAAATACTTGAGACTTATCATGTTTCTGTAGTTCAGAAGGGGAGATAAACAGCTCATGCTATAATCCCTTGAGTAGCTTATAAATTCTGTGTGTGCAGGAATGGTAAAGTCCCAAGGATGTGTTTATTTACCCCTGCCTTTCACTCCCCCTTGCTCTTCGGTTTGCCCTCCCAAGAGCCAACAGAAGTCAATATAACACATAAGGTAAAGGAAATGGATGAGGACAAAAGTAACCGCTTCAGTGTTATGCAGTCACTTTGACATACTCACAGAATCGTGGCTACAGATCAGTTTTGAATTGCTGGGCAGGAATGGTGGGAGGGATTCTCCTCCTCTATACAGAAATAAACTCAATCAACCACCCATTTGTAAAATTCCAGATTTTTGGTGCCAAATAGTCGTTGTGGCTGCTCAGCCTTGCCCCTGTGGGTGACAGGCTACAGCCATGTACCCAATAATTCCCACACCAGAGCTGTCAGCATGGGCACACCTTTGTCTCAGGAGAGATGCCTTTGCTGTTGTGAGTTGTTCCAGAGCTTGATGTGCCTGATGGTGAAACATTCCCCTTATTTCTAGGCTGCAGACGTTGAGTTTTGGCTTCCAGCCACTGGATCGCATTATGCCTTTACCTATTAGATTAAAGAGCTATCTACTATCTGAACTCTTTCTCCTGTGTAGGTATTAATAGATCATGATCAAGGCACCTCTTAACCTTCTCTCTGAGAAGTTAAGTAGACTAAACTTCTTTATCTCTCATACTGAAGCAGACTTTTCTGGGCTTCGCATGATTCTTGCTGGTCTCTCCAGCCTGCTTGATGTCTGTTTGAAAACATACCCCACAAGCACAGAGAGCATCTCAGGACTGACTGTGAGAGCAGCTGTGTGAACTCAGCTAAGGATCCTGCCTTGGCTCAGCACACCTGCTTAGCACACTGTGATCCATAACAGCCAGGGCTGGTCATCCCCCTAGCATCCCATCTTACTCCTGAGAAACCTCCCAGGGAAAGGTCAAACCTTGTAAGCTTCTGGGTCTGCCTTACTCCTAGCACAGAAAATAACGTAAATTCGACATGATGCAGTTCTCCCCGAGCTTTGCTCAGCCCCAAAGTCATCCCTCCCAGGCCTGTTCCCATCTCCCTTGAGGTGAGGTCGAGAGGAAAATCATCTGCTCGTGGAGACCCCAAGCCAGTATCAAAAGCTATATTGGACTCACACATATCTTTGTATTTTTGTTTTCTTCTCTTTAAAGGTGTACTTCAAGCTTCACGATGTTAAATATGCCCCATAAATCATGCTGTATCCAAGTCAACGCTTTTACTCAGCTTGTATCTTTTGTAGTCCCATTTCCTTGGAGTTACAGTAGTAACTTTAACAGTGCTTCTGGTGTTTTTAATAAAAATCATTCACATATTATGAATTTGCAGAGGGGTTGGTTGTGAATTTACTAAGACACTCCATATTTCACTGGACTGAAAAAGGGGAATTCTTGAAAGTGTCAGTGAAGACTGGAGATTGAAAGCCTGGTTAAACAGCAGTTTGTCTTTCTGACAACCCACACCCCTTCCTAACAAGTCCTGGGCCCCTGCCTCCGTGCCAGCCCCACACAGCTTTTCCAGATGCCTCAGACAGGTAGAAAAACCCTCAGAAAATATCTCTCAGTAATTCTTGGTGGCACGGGTTGCATGATCCCAGAACAAATGGTAGCTGGGTTGCTTTGATCCCAGAACAAATGACAGGGCTGTCAAATCCAGCCAGAGTGCTGCCTTCGTGCCGTGCCAGGGTGAGGTGCTCCACGTTCACACACTCACCAAAATGTGCCCAAAAAATCCTGTCAGTGACTGAAGAGCAGGGGTCATCCAACTGTGGTGCAAGACAGCAAGGTCATACAGAGGGGAAGGTGACTTAGTTATACAAAATCTCTAATGTGTTTCCCCATTCATGTTCTCTTATGTGCAAACACCAAGATGTGTGTCTCCAAGGGTTCTCCAGGTTCTCTGTGACCCAGAGGACAGGGGATACTGATTGCTGGGTCCTCCCTATGATTCCTGCCTTCCTCTTGCTGGGAAATCCTGAACTAGTTTATTGGACTGATATTGTCTGTCTGTTCAGAGTTGTATTTTGCAACTATGTTCCTGCTGGGTTAACAGGAAGTAATAACATGCTGCTGTCCTCTGCTAACACAGGGTTTGTCCTGAGGCTTGGTGATGGGATTGGTGATGGGATGGGTCCTGGGATTGGTGATGCTCTGCTTGACTAACTGGAAATGCATACTTTCTTATTAATACAGCCCTTCTTACCCTGTTCTGCTTTTCCCCCAGTTCATACACACATGAGCTTGCATTTGTCTAGCATCCATACCAGCCTTAATATTTCCATTAAAAGACTGCAAGGACTAAGACAGGGAACAGCCTGCCACCTGCTAGGCCTGGATGCCACGTGTCCTGTGTGTAGGGGGAAATGCGAGCCCCTCCTTGCAAACTGCCAAGGCTAGGAGGCTGGCCAGAGAGGCTCTGCTGGATCTTAGAGCAGGTCTGTCTCAGTATCCAGGCCTTTTGGGTCAGATTCATTTCCCATTTTGGAAAAAAAAGGATGCAAGGTCTTAGGTTGTATGTGGTGCTGTTTGCTCTAATTGTTACTCACAGTGCTTTGGGAGTTTTAAAGTTGCCCTGAAGTTGGTATGACATGGCCACCACATTTGATAGGGATCCCCACAGAGCAGAGGCATCTTGACAGGAATGGCCAGTCCTCGGGGAAAATGTGGAGGCATCCTGTCTGCAATACTTGAGACTAGAGAAAAGTCTGACTGGAGGGCTATAGTTCTGTCCTGGGATAGTTTTGCCTCTATTCCAGCTCAGGGATCTCACTGGTGAAGGCATGTCTGCCATAAGGCAGCAGGGTGCTTGCCCAGGAGGGGGCTGCTGGCCTGGCCATGCAGCAGCAGGAGGTGATGGGACCCGCTGTGCCCCCAGCCCTGACCCCAAGAGGTGAGGGGGGTCTGGCAGAGAGTCCAGGGCAGTGTTATTCCCAGCATCCCAGAGCTGTGTCTCAGCTGGAGAGTCAGGTGTGACCCACATCACCGGCATGCACAGCATCTGCTCCAACCCCCAGCCCTTTTGATGTGGTTGTCACCCTTCTGCAGAACCCAGAATTAGCTCGGCAGCAGTGGGGTCCCTCATTTCATCCCAAACTGCCTGAAGTTCACACAGCCTCTGCAGGAGCCTGCACACCACTGGGATACATGTGAGTTGGTGACATTGCCACTGCAAACCCAGAAAGTGTCCCAAGGATCTGCCTGTCTCTCTAAGGACAGATGGAGACCCTCCCTCCTCCAGCTGGTGCTCAGAGGGTGCAGAAGGCTGTGCACTGAATCCCTATGCAGTGTGGGGTACCAGCCCCATGCCCCCTCCCCAAAACACTGAGGCATCCATCCATGCACTGCTCCTTGCTAGTGTGCAGGGCTGCCCTGAGAGGGAAGGAGATCAGCCTGCTTTCCACTGGGTCTGTGCTGGCAAAGGTGGGGAGCTGCTGCTTCACCCTGTCCTGAAGCACCCAATCCCTGAAACACTGCCCATGTGTCCTGGCACAGGACATGGCTCCAGGGCTGGAAGGGAAAATGCTGTTTGCCATCTGACTGGTCATGCAGACAGGTCACTGTGGAAGCAATTTTTCCTTTGACACACCTCTCAGGAGAGTAGGGTGGGAGAAGCTGGGGGGCCTTGCCTCTGGCACCCTGCCACCCCTTGCGAGGTAGGTCCCAGCCTGGCCTCCCTTGGCTGCAGGTGCCGGAAGCCTTGGGACCAGCTTCCCCAAGCAAGCCTCCTTCCTTCCTCTGGTTCGTGCGTTTACTGGTGGCTGCAGGAGCTCCAAGGGCCGGGGAGGGCTGGAGTCCTGCCACTGTTCCCTCCCAGCCAGGCTGGATCCCAAGGAGATCAGCTCTGTCCCAAGGAGAGGAGCAGCAGAGAGCATGGGAAGAGTCCATCAGCTGCTTTGAGGAGCCCTGGGGGATGGTGGCCTTGCTGAGCAGAACTGCAGCGTCACTTCGAGGGGCTGGGGACGGGCAACAAAGTCAGGTCTGGAGAGCTCAAAGAGCCGCGATGCTGTGCCAGGGAGGTGCGGCCGGCAGGGCATGGGGCAGGAGGAGCAGTGCGGCGGCCGCTCTCCTTCGGGAGCTGCAGAAGCGCATCACATCCTCCTGCAGCTCCCGGCCGCGGGCAGCGTTACAAACCAGCCTTTCGGAGGAGGTCTGTGAGGTCGGGGCTGCCAGCGGCCCGGCACGGGGCAGGCTGGCCCTGCCGCCAGCCGGGAGCACGGGCACCCACCCCTCAATGCCGCCTGTGTCCCTGCTCCGCCGCTGCCGACAATGCGCCCTTTCAGGGAGCCGCAGCAGCCCAGGCACGGCAGCCCGGCCGGCAAGCACGGCAGCAGGGCCCGGCAGGCTGCAGGCAGCAGGCCCGGGGCCACAGGAGCCGGGGGCAAAGCCGGGGCCAGCTCCCACCCTGGCCGCGCCGCTCCGCTCTTACAGCTCGCCCCCCTCCTGGGCCTGCAGGTTGCTTGGTATAACCGGGCTTCCCCTGTAAGGGGAAGAGGGTGGAAGGCCAGGGCTTTGTTCAAGATGCCAACAGGGAGTTCTAGACGGTCCCATGGGACCTATGTGGGAGCTGTGGCTGGGCACTACGCGGCCGAAGAGGCCACAGCACCACAGCATGGGGCACAGGCAGGCTGGGAGTTTTCACTTCAGACTTCCTGCTTGTGTACCTGTGGCTACTGCTGTCAGTACCTGAGCATCGAAATCCTGGATTAGCTCATTGATACAGATTCAGGAGGTGCCTTCCAAGTTCACCCAGCTCCCTGAGTTCTCCTGCTGCTTCCTGCTTCCCCTGCCCTTGCTCAGGGCTTCCCCATGCTTTTGGCTGTGCTGGAGGGGGGACAGGGAAGCAGCCTTTTTCCCCCAGGACACCTCTTCTGCTGAGTCTGCATGTTGGTGTTGCTTCTCCTCCAGGCGTAACACTGGAACTGATTCCCAGGCTGCTGACCCAGCACACTGACAGGAGCAGGCAAGGACACTGTCTAGGGCAGGCACACTGCCTGCTGTCCCCAGAGGAGGGCAAGAGCATGCCCTGGGTCCTGTCAGGCCAAAGCAATGAGCAGGCAGGGTTTCTGAGCTGGGACACCTCCACTCTAAGCAGGAGCTGCCTGGCTCCTCCAGGAGATGCTCATGGCAGGGGTTCATGGCTGCAAAAGTGAATGGCAGTGTACATGCTGTTTGTGCACTGTTCTCACAGCAGCCAGCAACACATCTCAGGACTGTCTCGGCATGATCCTTCCATGAGGAGTGTGGTTATAGCATGCAGTGAAGTCAGAAAGAAGGAAGGGTCACACATGGAGCGGGAGGCACCAGCACAAGATGTCAGCTGAAGCACGGGGCCTTGCTGGCTCCCCAGAGAGGCTGCAGGAGACCTCTGCCGAGGGCAGTGCCTTGGACTCCACAGCAGGACTCGTGGAGACTTGATACTGGAAGTGTGATGTCTTGAGCCATTTTGTTGCCCCACATATTTTGAGCTTTTGCTCTATCTTTGTTCTTCCTCAGTGGCTTCTTCTACTGTCCCAGGCAGCTGTGAAGCTCCTTGCTTGCTTGCACCTTCTGGTTTGATTCGGTGGACCACTTGATTTTTCCACTTGTTCTTTTGTCATGCTTGTTTTAGAGCTATATTGATTTCTCTCTTTGCATGACTTCCACAAAAGCTGCTCTTTGCTCCCAGCTGTGGATGCTGTTTTTTGCCATCCCTTCACTTCCCTTTGAAAACACTCACTTCGCTAACCCCTGCAAGCAAGGAGACACTTAAAACCCCTAAGGATGGATAGATGAAAGGCTTGGATTTATTCCCCAGTGTAAACTACAGCAGCTCGGGGTCTTCTGTAGTTTAAACAGCCTCCTCTGAGCTGGTTGTGCCTCATCTATAATCCACTCCTAGAACTGGCCCAGAACTGGCAGCAATTTGGTGGAAACCAAGGGGTGATATTTTGGTTTGATGAAACTGCCCTTTCCCAAGAATTTATTGGATGCCATCTCATTTCGTTGTGGCTTTCACCTGCCTGCTGCTATTCCAGGACCAAGGGAACTTTCCTGTGACTTCCTAAGGATGGAATCAGAAACCATCACAGTGCTTTCAGAGTCAAGGTTTCTTCTGACTTCGTGTAGCCTTTGGAGAGGCAGAAGAGAGCTAAGCAGGGATTTCAGGCACTCACTGGAGAGACTGTACCCACCATCTTTGCCAGATGAAGAAGTGGAACTGGGACAATGCCCTGTTCTACAAAGGGTCACGACTGTGGCTCCCAAGGGAAGGGACAAAACCAGGTGTCTGACTGGACCTGAGTGGGTCTGTGTATTGCCCAGTGCCCCCTGGAAACCTGTCCCCTCTTTCTCCTCGCTCAAGGCAGTAGTCCCCAAAGCCCTGGAGGGACAGACAAGAAGGCTCATTGATTTCTCCTGGAGCTGGGACAGCCTGAGCCATCTAAAAGTGGGGTTGCATCCAACATGCACAGGCACCATCTGCTCCAGCACGATGCCACCTGTCTCTGCTGCCCCCACTGCTGTCCACTCTCCCCGTGTGCTGCCTGGTCCCACCACGCTCCAAGCCGAGCCGACAAGCCAAGCACACTAAAAACTTGATGTAAAACTAATTAGTCAGTCATAAAAAAGTGGAAAAGTCTTCAGCGCATTTTCTGCTCATTTTATTCAGCTCCCTCAGCAGGCAATGTGTGCCTCCCATCTCTGACGAGCCAGCTCTCACTCAGCACCATGGAGGAAGGCTGGCACTGCCAGGGAGAGAGGGGCTCCCTCAGGGAGTCAGTAAAGGGGAAGCAGAGGGACCCTGGAGGAGGGAGCTGCTGGCTATGAAGGGAGAAGGAGAGAGCTTCAAAGAAGGTGCTGCCACCAACCTGAGCAAACTTAGCCCCTTGCAGCTTGGGCAAGGTCTGGGACCAGCTCTAAAGTTTGTGTGAGCAGGGGGTTAGAGTCACAAGAAAACTCACAGGGACTTCACAGGGACTTTGAAATCCTACCTCCTCCTCAAATCAGGGCCAGCTATGGGGCCAGACTGGGTTGCTCAGGGCTTTAACCAGTCAGGTCTTGCAAAACTCCAAGGATGGAGTATACCATGATATCTGTGGGATTTTTCGCCTCAGACAGTGGCACCAGACCCAGTTCCTGGGACTGTGAACAGTGTGAGGGACCTGGGCATCCACCTGCCAGGGGAAAGGTAGGGCGAGGCGTGAGAAGGGAAAGCTTGACGGTCATGTTTCATTGTCTTGCTAGGGAGCAGGGGTGGAAGAATGATGGATCCCTACAGGACTGCAGGTTGAAACAGAGAGAAGGATTTAAGGTTGGGCATGTCTTTGGCATGGTTGAGGCAATCAATGAGCAATCTGTGCCTCTAGAGAGCCCCAACAGCATTCTGGGGTATCATGTCCAGCCTAGGGTGGCTGCCAGAGGCTGAAACAGACTGGAACAGTTTGTATAAAAACAGGAACATGCTGGAAAGCTGGTATGTAGAGAGCAGAAGAGCCTCATGTCTGCTTAAGAGATTCAGCCAGGGTAGCAAATACACAAGGGAGTAGGGAGAACAGGGATGAAGTTAGAGAAAAAGGAGTGAAAGTGGATGGGAAGCTGCCTGGTAATTCCAGGTCCAAGGCTGCAGAATGGTCCCTGGGAAGGAAGTGTAAAGCTTTCACATGAGCCTGGACAAAAGTCCTCAGGGAATCAAGCACCAGACAGAGAGCTGCAGGCTTTGGGGGCTGCCCACGGCAATGCCTCTCCCCAGGCTGCTGTGGGCAGAGTGGGCAGCAAGGAGAAAGTGACATCCCTGGAGGACTCCACTCTTCACGTGATGCTGGTGACTCACTGGCAGTGTGGAGCTAAGTGGCAGCCAGGGCCCGGTGGCTGAGCATCAGGAGCTGAGACATCTGTCCCCAGGAAGGAGCTGCTCAGACGGGGCGGGGGTGAGCCCGTCCCTTGGGGTGCGTCCGTGTCAAGTCACCCCAAAAAGCATTATCCAAGAACCAAGACTGTTCATCCTTTCCTGCTGATCCAAACTTGCAGGACCGATAAACAGGAGCCAGCAGGGCCTGACCACCACTTAGCCCTCTGTCATTGGGTGCTTCTCCAAAATATTGCATTAGGGTCACTGAAAGATCTAGATTAGCATTGGCATCTGAATATCTGCTGCTATGTACATAAGTAGTTGCCCATTTAATATTAGCATGCACACAGAAGTGCAGCAATTCAATACAAACTATATACTGGTACATTGTACTAAATGCATATTAATCCAAAGTGCTTCATAATTCTGCATAGCTATGTACTGAGTGTGCAGTGAGGTATTTAAATTTCTAGCACCTATTACTACTGACTCACATTAAACCACATATTTATCAGAATTGGTTTTTTGATGTCTGCAATATACCACCAGAAGCTGTGATTTTTTTAGCCTTCCAAAATTTTTTTTCCCCTGGTTACCATGTCTGTGATACTGGGTCAGATTGGGCCAAATCCCTAAGAGCTCTGGAACATCAATGTCCCCATGGAGACACCCCTGCCACAGGAGGTGTTATTGTGGAAATCTCAGAGGTGGAAGCACTGGGATTTCCCTGCTGTCATTTTTCTGCTGGATCAGCCAGAGCAAATGCTGTTGTATTTCTCTACCGTACTCCTGTGGCAGAACAGTGTTTGCCTACTGCTCCCCCCAGAGCTCACAGAGGGGCTAGAACTGCTCTGGGGAGCCTGGCAGGTGGGAAGGAGGAGTTGGTGAGTGGGCTCAGGAGGGCAGCTGTGGGAAGGCTGTTGGGAGGGTTTGCAGGGGAGCAGCTCAAGGAGTGCAGGCACTGGAACGCAGGGGTGCTGCAGGCAAGAGCCCCTGCCTCAAGGAGTGGAAAAGTCAAAGAATGGGAGAGAAACTCAACGAAAGTGGCATCAGGGAAAAATACCAGAGTAAGGAATAGGCTTCTGCCTCTGAAGTTTTATGGCCTTGAGCAAAATCATTCAAGTGCTGGGCAAAAACTGTCCCCATCCTCTCTCACATGCCTGTGCCCCTGTCTGTGCCCTGGGCTGCTGGGCACTCCCAGCCTCCCTGCTGCCCTCCCTCAAAGAGAGGGCACTGAGCTCCCTCCTGGCAGTGCATAACCCATACTGCAGCCCTGGGAGGACTGGCCAGGACATGGCAACAAGGATGGGGTTAGCTGTCTATGGTCCACAGCGGTGGCATTCAGAATGTCCCCGGCCGCACAGGGCCAAGGTGTGACTGTGTCTGGGATTCAGCAGAGGAACTGTTTGGTCCCAGCTGCCTCCCTCGACGCTGTCTGGAGAAGTGAAGGATAATGTGCTCAGGCAGTCAGTGATGGATGGCAGGGCAAGTCCTGAGATGAGGAGACGGATTGCACTGCTTGCGGGAGGAGCGGGAGGGAGGCTGAAGGGCCAGGGGCGGCGCACTCCCTGGAGCTGTGCAGAGCTGCTGATGTGGGAGTTATGGCCCTTTGGCATTGCAGCAAGGTCCCCAAAGGCTAGAGGTATGGGAGAAGGGCTACAGGAACAACTGGGAGCAGTAGCAGTATCTGAGGGGCTGCTTGGATCCCGCTCCCAGCACCTTCTTGCTGGATGTGTGGAACACTCTGGGGTCAGAGTCTGTCCTGCAGCGCTGAGCTGCTCCATCGTCCCTCTCCAGCTGCAGAGAGCAGCATCCTGCACGGAGGGGGCCTCCTTCCCAGGGCACAGAAACACCTCTGCCTTGGAACATGAGAAGGAGCAAACAGGTGGGGACCTGAACCACCTTCTCAGGCAAACAGCAGTCACAGCCTGTCCTAGGAGGCCAGGGAAAAGTAGTGTTTGAGCCCATGTAGCACAGCTTGGGTTGTGCTAGTGCTCACAGCATGATTGGGGTTTGTTTTTATATTGGTGGGCAAAAGAGCAAAGGAGTGATCTTTCTCCAAAGCATCAGGCAGCTCCTAAGCTTGCCTCCAGCAAGTTCTCCATTTCCTAACAACCCAGGCAGTGTTTTTTGAGTGGAAAGGGATACAGTAAGTCCATTACTGTCCACAGGGCACCTGCTGCTTCTGTCATTTCTAACCAGCTCTGTGAGAGGAGTGAGTGGGAGTTACTCATTTCTGCAGTAATCTCTGTTTCCCAACAACATCAACAAATTCAGGCTGTATCCCAGAAAATGGCAGGGGAAAAAAATCAATGTGTCCTTCTGGCTGTGCTTTTTCTCCAAGCAGATCCCTACTCAGATATGGAAGATTTGCCACAGGCCAGGGGGACACCCGAAATGTGCTCAAACCTACACAAGAGCAAACTGCCATCCTATATTCCCCTCTTATTCAGCTGGGAGGGAGGAAAGCCATGTGCTGTCATCCAGAGTTTTGAGCATCATTCTCTGATGGATAGTCATGGCAGAGGTTCTGGTCCAGCGAAGTGGGGAGAGGCAGCCCCTGGGAGCCACGGTGATCAGCACGTTCTTGGGTTAAATGTGAACCCACCTAAGAGGGAAAGTGGGTCAGGGCAGTCTCCCCCAGCTCACTATCACGTTAATTTGATTCCTCATTATTCTGAGCAGAAGGAAATTGTGGGCTCTGACTCCCACCCTTCCCTTTGATCTGTTTCAATTGCTGCAGGCACTTGCTTCTTTCTGCAAGGACTGGATTCAGAGCCCTAAAAAGCTGATGATACTTTGCAAGACAAGACTCTGGAACATGGCGAGATGGATTTGAGGGATGGGCCTATTAAAAGCCCCTTCCCTCAGCAGAGCAGTGGCATGGGTCAAAGCACCAGCTTTTTGCACATCAGCCCTGCTAACCTTGTCTTGCTGCTGGGCTGCTGCAGCAGGACACCTGGACATCACTGTCCTCCCTGCAAAGCGTAGTGCTGAGTCCAGGTCTTCCTCTCCCTGGGAAACAGAGGCACCACGAAGCTCAGCTCTAAAATAGTCTGTTCCCATCTCTCCTTCCAGTGCTGAGCATCCAGGCAGGGTCTGGGAAAGGATTGATGTAATGGGATCTCTCCTGCTCACCTAGAGCCTGGGAGAAGTTGAGCAAAGAGCAGCACGGTGCTGGCAGGTGGCACTGGTGCCTTTTTGGTCCCAGAGCTGTGTGTTTGTCCCATGTGCCACAGCTGCCTTGAACCTGTCTGGTTCAAACACAGCCATTGTGTCCTGGCCACAGCTTCCCACACTGCAGGTTATGGCTGTGCAGGCACAGGAGCTGTGGGATTCACCTGCCCAAGCACCAGGCTACGTGGATCCACCTGTCCATCCATCCTGCTGCTGCCAGGGCTGGCTGCACAGGCTCTGGAGGGGGAGAGTGAAGCCATCCGAGTGTTGTTGGTTTATTTTGCAGGCGACGATAATTTTCTGCCTGCTGCACACTCTTTAATTAACCGCTCAGAGGATGTGGGGCGAGAGGCGTAATGAGCACTCCGTTTGCATATCAAAAGGCAGCATCATTAATATCCCTGCGCTCACAAGAGCTCTCAGAAGGCAGGTGGGTCACGGGCAGGGGCGCTGGCGGCGGCTGAGGCGAAAGCCCTGCTCGGTGTGCCAGGGGCTGCCGTGCTGAGGGCACCTGGGCTGCGCTGCGGTGATGGCAGGGAGGGACAACCTCAGCCTCCTGCCCTGGGGCGGCAGCAGACGGGCTTTGTCAAGGCGGGGAGGTAACAGGGCATTTCTAAGCAAAGGGGGGTCTCACTGATGATTTTTTGGCGATGTTGCCCAAATCCAGCCACATCCCAGGCTGCTCTGCAGCAGTTCCTTTTCTTGACTCTCCTGCCAGCCTGGAGGGGTTGTCCCGAGGCGACCCCTTGCTGGCCAGTTCGAGTGGCTGTGGAAGGCTGTACTGAAGTGGCTGATTGTTCAGATAAAGCTTATCCTGTTACCCAGGCTGTTTGTTGCCGTACGGCATTTGCACAGAGAAGTCCCTGTAGATCTCGATTTGGCCATGCTCAGACAGCAGGATTAAATGTTCCTTTGCTTCTGTCTCCTGCATGGAGGAAATCAGCTACCCGGGTGATGGTTTACTCCTACACATGCACTTGTCTTTCTCCTTAACTCTCTTCTAATTAAATATAAAAATTTCCCAGGGGATTGGGAAGACGGCATGCCAGGGCATCCTTGGCTCTGTCTGCATGTCTGGACACAGTGTGCTTACTGGGATTCTGTCCTTGCCAGGCTCTTGAGGTTTTTTGTCAGCAAGAGACGTGTTTTGAACACTCGGGTTAGCCCATGCACTTACCGGCAGGCTGAGCAGGCGGCCCCAGGTGGGACTTGTCTGGCAGGCACTTGGTTTCTCTTCTGAAAAGCTGGGGGAAGTCTCTGTAGGCTTTGCAAAGTTCTGGGGGGAGGAATGTGATGCCCAAGATTTCTTCTGCTCTGCTCCCACTTTCTCTCAGCTCCTCCTGCTTCCGTGGAGCCTGTGTTTGCATGCATAACCTCGCCTAGATGGTCTCAAGGAGACAAGGATTAGCAGCTTCTGGGAGAAGGGGACAAAAGAATTTCTAAGGCTTGATTTTCTCCCTTGATCATCCTGCCAGTTAGACAGGGCACTGAGAGATACTGTTAGGGACTGCCTGTAGCTAAGAGCACACAAGCTGAGACACCAAGAGGGAAAAACACCCTGGTGGAGGTGTAGCAAATACCTGACTCTTTTCCTCCCTATCCAGGTGCACTTGGAAATGCTTTCGGAGGAAGTAACCCTATCTGAACAGGAATACATGCACTCCCTCAGCTGAGGAAACTCTTCCTGACTCCCCTGACCCTGCCTGGCTCCCCAGCAGCCATTTCTGTCTGAGCCCCTCCATGGCCATGGGAAGGACAGGAAAGGCTTTGTGAAATACAGGAGCTCTGGTTTGGTAGCAAAGCATGTTATCAGAGGGAATTCTACCCTCCAAGTTCATTATTCATGCTGCCAGTCAACAAAATAAACTGATTTCTGTGCTATGCCTCAAAAACTTTATATAAAAGCCAACCAAATATACACTTAAGTTGATCATACTGCAAGGCAAATTTACTACCAGGTTCCTTTAAGCCAGTTAGAGGTAGATCAGCACAATGATCAAATTAAGGGCACAATTAAGATTAAATTGATAGGTCTGAATGTTCAAGTGCCAAGTGAACACAGCAGGTAATCACATCAAACAGTGAGGCTGATATTAGAAAGAATGACATGGTATTCATCTTCCATGTGCTCTGAGAGTAAGGGGAACAGCTGAATCACTTTCAGGTGGGGCTTCTGCCAGTGTCATGAGGGCATGGAGGCAGGGAAGGAGCTGCAGTACACGTCGGTCCCCAAGATCAAGCACCTGCTGCTGAGTGAAACTCCTGGTAGCGGTCCTCCACCTTGTTGAAGCTGAAGGGTAGGGTGGCACAGTGGTGCCATTAGACCTTCTGTGTCTCGGATTCGACTGTTGAAAAGACACACATAGAAGAATAAATGTAGGTTTAAATGAGTATTAGCTCAAAGAGCTGATTGTGCCACCAAACACTTCCTTGGATTCACAGGTCCTTACAATGTGTTGTATGTGGATACTGAGAACTTGAATTTTAGTGTTTTCATCCTGTCTAATGAGGCAGATATGTGCTCCCTTCCTTATTTGCTGGGATCGGAGCAAAAAGTCTATGTAAACAAACTTTCCTGTCATCCCAAAGGATCTCACTTCCCTCTCTAGAGGGTTTTCTGAACTTTTGGGTTTGTTTCATTTCTTCCAGCAATGCTTCTCTATCCAGAGCTCTTTTTCTTGGGAAGAAAAGGAGCTGCTGCCCATGAGCCACCACAAGAAGGATGTATAGCTCACACGGGCCCTGTGGTGGGCTGTGATTCGCAGCATGGCTTGCCTTGATGAGCAGATGTCTGGGATGAGGAGGCCAGGATCTTCCTTCACATGCATAGCAAGGTCTTGTACTCCTCCTGTTTTGGAGATCACTTTCCTGAGGAGCATTTGGCAACTTATCTGAAGCAGGAGGAAGGATTAACCATGAGCATCATCACTGTCATGTCTGACTGAAATTTGGAGGCCCTCAGTATTCACGCTCAAATAAGAGGAGCTGTTACAGTGTGTGTCCCATGCAGGTGCTGGGGGCTCCTTAGTCCTGTCCCTCTTCACTGCCTGTTATTTACCTCCACTGCTTCAGTGTCTCATTCCCTTTCCCAGGGGGTTAAGGGCAGCCAACTGTTCCCACCAGCAGTGTTGGCACACGTGTATGTGGCATTAGGTGGGAGAAGAGGCTCTGTCCCCAGGCAGAGGGGACATAGTGTTCAGGGTGGCTGGCACAGCATTGCTTTTTGGGGAGAAATCCTGACCATCCTTGGCTTTTTGTCCAGGACAGTTTAATTGAGTTTCCTCAGGGAGAAGCATTTCCATCTAATTCAGCTCTTAATTAACCCAGTGCGCCCCAAAGAATCTCCGCAACCACTTGTAAATTAAATATGAAAAGCATTATTTATCTAGGAATAGCAGCCTAATGGCTGCAGATCTGATGTTTATAGTTGCTAATGATGATGGATATGGGGGAGAGAGGTTGGGAAGGAAATGGAGGGGAAGAGTTTCTTTGCTCTTAAAAGGTACAGACACAGATGTGTAAGAGATAAATTCCTGGGGCAGAAATGGACTCTTTCTTCTCTTGTTTAAAAATTAGTGTGGAAGAAGCACCAGGAAATTGGGGGAGCATATTCCCACTGTAATAACCTGTGTCCTATACTGTGTTGTGGTGAGGAGAGCCACGAGGCTGGTGTTGCTGGAAAAAGAGGAAAATCAAATTTTGATGCAATGGGAAGTAGTTTTGTGGCTGATAGGAACCAAAGAAAAACACTAGGACCATTTTGACCTTTCCAAAGGAAGGTGTGAGAGATGAAGATGCCACTGGCTGATCCACTCACCTGTCACCCCTACAAGCCCTTTTTGAGCCTGGGCTTAACCCCCAGCAAGGTGACTGCAGGGTTCACTCACTTAACACTGGCTCTGTTTGCTGGCCTCAAAAAGAAAAAAAAACGCCCACAAGCACGGCTGCCTCTTTGGAGGCTTAGAGGGAGAGAAAAAGCAGAAGAGTGGCAGGTTGGGGCTGATCCCAGTGTGAGGGCTGGCTGGGGAGAAGCAGGCATGGCCAGGGGCCCAGAGCTGCGTGTGAGGCGGCCGGAGCTCGAGCAGCCCTGTGAGCCTTCAGCCTGGCATTTCCTTAAGGCTTTCCACTTCCTATTTTGTCTCCGCTCAAAGGTTTTGTCCCTTTCAGCAGGCGGGAGAGCTGAAGCCAGCTGCCTGCCCTCTCGCAGGGGAGGTTTCTTCCCGGCGCAGACGGAAGGTATTCCCGGTGGTGAGGCGTTCCCCAGGGCTCGGCATGGCTGGCTGTGACAGGCTCGCAGCTGTCACACAGAGCAGGACAGGGGTGGGATAGCGAGGATGGCGGGGGGAAGGCCACGTTTGGGGCAGTTCCCCTGCTATGGGATGCTCTGTGCTGAGATTTAAAACTGTCAAAAGTTTGCAGGCACAGGGTGCCAAGGAGGAGAATTTTTGTTCCTGGTAGTTTTCCTTGTGCCACCCTCCTGTTGTGCATTCATTGTCCCATTCAGCAGTGCAGTATTAACTCTTGCAAGCAAGACCTGTTCATGTAGGAGCTGCTTCTGCGTGGATGCAGACCTGGGGCAGGATAAGGAGCAAGGAGCGAAGCTGGCACAGCAGACATGGGGCAGCCTGGCCCCCCAAGTCAGGCAGAGCCCCAAGCACAAGGCACCAATGCACAAAATGTCACCAGTAATAGTGATGCTCTGGGTTACATGTTTATCTAGTATAGCATCGAGTTTCTGGCCTCAAACAGCTACTTCCTGTGTGAAAACCACCGTTGTTTAATCTCACGCTGGGTGAAGTGTTGTTTTCCCATCTCATGCCTGCTTTTGTGTCACTGACCAGCCCCTCTGCTAAAACAGGGAAAACTCTGTTTTTTATATCTTCTCTCTGCCCCTTGTTAATTTGTAAGGCTGGCTAGTGCCTCCCGTCGCTGACAGCTGGGGTCTCCATCCCTCAGTCTCCCCCTGCTCTTGCTGTCCCCACTGCAGCCCTGCAGCCAGTGCCCGTCCCTGTGCTACTCTGTGCACGTCACCCGACCTGTCCCGGCTGCATCGAGGCTTCACCTCGATGGTTTGGCTGCTTCTGCTCTGTCAGCAAGGATTGTGGCCCGAGGTGCTCCTGGGGCATTCCCGGTTTCTTCTGGAGGATGGTACAGAAACCTCCCTGGGTTTACAAAAGCCTGCAAGTTTTGTGCTGCAAAGTGCATTTCTTTGCATTGATACAATTTGTCACCATAGTACCCATCCACACAGTACCTTTGAGAGTCTCTGACACTCCTTGCTGTATCCTGTGCTCACGAATCACCTGAAAAATTTTGCACTTGTTCCTGCCTCCCGTCTCTGCTCCTCCATCCAGGCCGTTAATAACACCCTCGCATAGCAGGAAGCCTAGCACGTGTCCCGACTTCACCACTGCTAATCTTCTGCCATTATAACCCAAACTATTTATCCTCTCTGCTTTGGGACTCCTTGCCAGGTTCCCATGCAAGAAAAAGATGGTGCCTTTTGCCCTCTGGCTAATTAGCTTTTTTAGCAGCAGTCTGGACAATCTTTTGTTGGAGGAGCTCTAAATAAATAGCCACTTCGTTGTTCTGCATCCGCCGCTGGGCTGATACGTTCAAGGAAATCTGGGAGATTAGTGAGACATGGTTTTCCTCTGAGACATGCACACTGGGCTGTATTATGAGATGTTCTGTTTTTAATTATCATTCCAATCAATTTGGTGCACACAGATGTGCAATTTACTGATCTGTAATTCCCCAAATTACCCCTGGAGGCTTCATTTTTATTGTCAGTGTAACATTTGCTACCAACTATCTGCTGTTTGGTTTTTTTGGGGGGGAAGGCTTTCTTCTTGTTGTTTTTTTGTTTTTACACCTTCAGCCATCTGCTCTCCAGAAATCCATTTTGCCTCATTTTTTTCTTTCTTGTTACCTGCTGTAATTTCTTGTTGCCAGGCAAGGTTTGATTTCCCCATTTGGGAGTACCCCTGTGTGCTGCAGCCGAGCTTCAGGTACGTGGAGCCCACTCTGGGCAGTGACAGTGATCCACTCTGCAGCCAAACCCTTTCTGCTGTAACCCCATCGGGGTTTCCCCGCTGTAGCAGGCAGACACTGATCCCACTGCAGCTCCAGGTATACAGCTTAATTAATTAGTGCTTGTAGAGTGCAGTCAGGAGGTTCTGGGGAAGATGAACATGTCATAAGTGCCCTCTTTACAGAGAGATGCAATTGCTCCTCTCAGGGAGCTGCTGGTGTGAGGCAGAGGCAGCTAACAGGGCTGGCACAGACAGACCCCCTGTGAGGAGGGGGGCAGTTGGCTGTGTCTCCTCGAGGAGACACAATTTCCTCTCAGGAAATGGGTGAACAAAGCAAAGAAACACAGCAGGACGGAGGTGTCTGCATCTGGCCAAAAGCTCTGCCACCTGGGGGACATTCCTTGTGGGGAGAGGTGCCAGTCTGGCAGACCCCAGTCCTGGTCATTCCTGGACTTGTCCATGCCCCAACAGCCCTGGAAAATCCTCTCCTTATCCAAACCTTGCATTTGTGTCCCCAGAGCACCCCAGACCCAAGGGTTCTCCTTATAAACACCCACATCTGCGGCTCACTGGTCACCTGCTCAGCTCTGGCCTCCTCTAGGAGGTGCTGGATCTCGCACTCCTGGGTTGCTCTGTGTCCCATGGGGTGCTGCAGCCTTCCTCTGCTTATATTCTGTGGGTGCTTAATTATTAATAATAAATTCCTCCAGCCCTGCTCTAACATAGGGAGCCACAGACAAGCTTGTAGCCCCCTGAGTCTCCCATAATAGAGCTAGGCAAGAGACACGGGGGAGATTTAAATCCAAGCCTTGTGATGATGGGGGACCTGGGCTGCCAGCGCTGCAGGGGGCAGGGGGCTGCCCGAGAGGAAGATTTAAAAAGCACAGCAACCTGGCAGTGGCAGTGCGTGCTAGGCTGGAGTTAATCTCCATTTAATTCTTTTTCAGATAATCCAGTCTCAACTGTGGTCCCTTGCTCCCTGACCCCTTAATCCTATTGCCACAGAACCTGTTTAATGGGCACACTGGTGAGGGCTTCTCTGAAATGGTTTGGGGCATCCCTCTGGGCTGCAGCTCTTTGTCTGCCCCACTTGCCTCCTCCATTCCTGCCGGCATGGATCCAGCACTGACATATTCCCGTTCTCCCCCTTCTCTTCTCAGCTCTCTTTCCTCCCCACTGACTGAGAGAGACCCTCCGCGCAGAAGCCAAGAGCAGGCAGGGAAGAGGGATCCAGCTCCCAGGCACATCTACTGGGCAGCTGTGAGGTGATCTATCTGGCAACACGAGCTAGACACCAGTTCTGCAAGCTTTGCTCTGCCCTGGAAAGGGGTGAATGTGATGGACACAGTTGGAGGGGGAGAGCAGAGCAGCCATCCCTCGTGTCCTGGCTTTCAGGAAGGAGGCTGGTGCATGGCAAAGCAGCCAGTCAGCAGTGGTGAGGACATCACTGGGAGGAGATTTGGGTTATAAATTTCAGAACTAGAGCTGATGGAAAAGCAGGTGGATTTACAGTACAAAATCTCCCCCACTGTTCTCCTCCTTGCTAGTGAGCAGGTCGCTCGTGCCACAGCCAGAGCCAGAGCACAGCCACTGGGGCTGGGTCCTCCTCGCTTTGGTCAGCTGGAAACGCATCCACCCTGCTGTTCCTGCTGCTGCTGACACACGTTTGCATTTGTATTTCCAGAGGAGTGGGGCCAGAAGCACTGACCCTGATGTGCACATACGCACCCACGCTGCTGAGGGTTCACTTAAGCAGCTTCCCTGGGTGCCCAGTGAGCACCCTGCAGCTCAGAGCGTTCCTTGGGGATGGGTTCTTTGTCTCTGAGGCTAGGGGGATCATTGCTGGTGCCTTGCCAGGGCTTGCTGGGTGGCTGCCAGACCATAGAGGACTCCAGCCCTCCTCTGTGGCTGTAAAGCCACTCATTCATGAACAAGTTGTTCCTGGGAGTCACGCAGTCAAGCAGTGTGGTCCTCTGGGGACAGGAGCCATGCCTGACTGACAGACTGCGCTCCCTTGTTGGCTTCCCACCATGCTTCTCTGAAAGTCTGGTGGGGTTTGGATGCTACCATGCCCTGCAAGTTCCCAGCAGGAGCCTTTACCCTCCACTGAATTTGGGAGTGAGAGCACAGATGTTCAGCTCCTTGGAGCCAGACAACAGGGAAACAACCTGTTCCTGTTCCTCTTCACGCTTCCCTGGGCTGACACTAAGGGCAGATTCAATCATTTGTGAGCCTGGATAGGAAACAGAAAGATGGAGTGTCCTGAATTGCCTGGGAAAGTTCATGTCTTTTCTGCCTTGCTCATCACCCCGCATCCCTCCTCAGAGGGAGTAAGGCCACAGAAGACATGGGATCACAGGGTACTGGGCTCAATGCAGGCTCTGAGTGGCTCCCAGGATGCTCTTTTCTGCCAGCTTTTCCTGCAGTGTCTCTCCTTGGCTCTCCAGTAGTGCCTGCAAAGCCGGAGTCCTGTGGTGGATGGCTCTGCTAAAACCATCTTTTGAACCTGAAGTTTTGCAGGGAGACACTTCATCTCTTGCTCCTTTGCTCTTGCATGCATATTCAGCCAGAAAAAGTGCTGTTCCCCTAAGGTGAAGTGGTAGGATATTAATTTTCTGAAGTTCTCAATAAGCTATTGAAGATTAATTTTAGGGAAAGCCAGGGGATATGATGGATTGGAGCCCAAGCTTGCTTAAATATGCAATATTAAAAATTGATCGTTGTCTCTCCTTGTCATACACCCTGCCCCGGTGTCTGGGGCAATCCCACAGTCTGACAAAATGCCAGGAAAATACTCAATAAGCCCCACGCGCTGCTGAGTGCAGATTTTAATAACTCGTGTTGTCATTATTATTTTTTAAATCACTTTTATGAGTTTTTGTTTTGTTTAATGCCTAGTTCTGTTGCGCAGATTGGCAGCTGGGGGCTTGGAAGTCCTCCTCTACATGGCAGGCTGTGAGACATCAGCACCCAGCACAACCTGCTTCCCCGTCCTCCCTGCCAACCCCAGCCAAGGGGTGATGCTCCAGGTGACCGAGGAGCCACGGTGAAGGCAGCCCATGGTGGGATCAGGACCCTTGGCCAGGGAGACTGGCAGGTGCAGAGGGTTGGTTCAGCCTGGAGGCACTCAGCGGTGGTGGACGCAGCATCATTCACACTTTTGAGGTTTCTTGGCTGCAGGAGGCAGCACTTGGTGCACAGAGTGGAAGTTGCATCTCAGTCTTACCTTCCTCAGTGGGAGCTCATGGGCAGTTAATCCCTTTGCATCGACATGACATTGTAAACATTCACTCTGATATTTCTCACTTGCAGATAAACAACAAAATTTTCCCAAAATATTTGAGTTCATCAAAGCAGCGAGGAAGTCTTGCAGATATTTTTGAAGCTGGCTGCAAAGTGGGGGTCCCTCTGCAGCATAAAGCCCAAGATGACTCCATCAGGGCACTCAGCAACAAGAAGAAAGCTTAGTGGGATTCCTGTTCATTTCTGCCTGGCTGGGGGAAGTCCAGGGAAAATCCACCTCATCCACTCTAATCAGAAAGCTGCTGACATTATTTTCCTCTCTGCAGTTAATGATTGCAGGAGGAGGGATTTGGTGGCATTTGCACTTCACAGAGCTGCGAGAAGAGAAGGTGGGTCCCACAGATGTTTCAGGGAGAACAAGGGACATGGTGCAATCTGGCATCAGGGTTTTCTAGCCAAGGTCCATTTTCTACTCATAAGCAGCATAACAATACTGAGATACTGCAGTGCCTGATGCAACATAACCATCCTCAGGGCCAGTTTGACCACTTGCTGTCCATCAGGGGTGACTGAGTTTCAGCTGAACTGCAGAGGCATGTGTATGGGACCCTGAGGGGTGGAACTGTGACCTGTTTTGCCACACATCCCCTGAGATGAGGTCAGCATAAGGAGCCACGGTTGAATACAGAAGAGTAGCATGCTTGAGCAAAGAGCTGTTATTTGCCAAAGGTCTAGTCTTCCCTGATTTGCACTTGGGCTGTAGTAGCACTTGTCCTAATGATTCATCCGTGCTCTTCATTGCAGCAGGCTGATGGTGAGGAGTGATGTGTTTCCATAGCTCCCAGGAGTGTGTGGACCGTGCTTGGAGTGCTGTGACCCTCATTAGCAGCTGCTGCAAAGGGACACATTCAAAGCACTTCTCTGGCCAGCCTGAAATAGATGCCAACTGGCCTCCACAGCTGTAGTCAGTGGTGGCCACCTTCTTCTCACACATGTCCAGAGGTCCAGGAGCGGGGAGGCCCAGCAGAAAGGGGAAGAGCACACCATCAGCAAGCCCAGGCTTGAATGGACAAGCAAAAACTGATCACAGGCAGTGGCATGCTGGTGTGTGTGTGGGGGCACAGCGGTGCCAAGCATGGGTGTTACATGGACATTGGTGGCTTAGGATGGTACAAGTTGAGACACAGTGGGTCACTCTGGTTGACAGTTGAGGACACAGCATTTTTGTGACTGCATTTAATGACACAATAGAGTGAGAGTCTCTGCAGTGTGACCCCATTGACACCCAGCAGCTCGGGCAGGTGTGCAGATAAACCCACCTGCAGAAATATCTGCTCCATGCACACATCAGCAGCCATGGGTGCAGCACTGTGTTCCACCACTGGCAAGGCCAGGCAAAAGAAAGACAGAAGGAAGGGGTAAGGAGTGGGGTGTTTCTTTTCTCCACCAAAGGCAGTTTTATTTCTACGTTAAAAATTTATAGAGCCCTTCATTTAATATTTATAAAGTGAGTGTCTTGGTGATAAATTACTAAGGAACACAACAGGGCAGCCTTACTGCTTGTCTTGGAGTGCTGGATGGGGACTGGGAGCTCCTCTTTCATCCAGTCTGCCCATATTCTTCATCCAGCATCCCTAAGTGATATCTTGGTTTGTGGGACTGATAGAGATACAGGACTGGGAAGGAGGCTTCTCATTTTCACTAGCCGAGCTGCTTTCTCCCCTCCAGCCTCAGTTTGAAGAGTTTGAAGCCATGAAGTGCTGTGAGGGACCCTGGACCGGGATCAGAAGGGATTTCCAGGAAGCCTGCAGCATGTGCTAGGGACAAGGAAAATAGAGGTTCAGGTGAGGCCAGAGAGCAGTCATGAAGAACTCTGGCTGGAGGAAGACTGGGTTGCCATGAACTAGGACAACATTTCAAGGTGACCTGACATCCTTTAAAAACTGGGCTGGATCAATGCTATTGATCCTCCTAATCATTTCCTCTCCAACAAAACATGGAGCAAAACTCCTGAGCTCACAGACAACCCATCAGCCTCATGCCACAGTGTTCCAGGGACTAGCCAGGAGCCCAATGACCCAAATCCTTGTGAACATGGACGTCTGTGACACCTCCAGTTCCGTCATGGTGTGCCAGAGCTTGCGCTCCCAGGGGAAGGGACACAGGGCAGTGTCAGACCCTGGCACTGGGGAAAGCACATCCCTTCCACACTGCTTCCCCCACCCCTGAGATGGTGTTCTGGCACAGGGCAGTCATGCTGGCAGGAAAAAGGGGTGGTTATGACATGCTACCCAAGCTCTGTTCAGGACCTTCCATATAGCCACACATCCCTGAGTTTTCCTGCTGCTGCAGGTGTCATACCTGCAGCCAGCAAAACCGTGAAAGCATCAGTGTAGGCAAAATACCGTAAACTACTTGCATTTCTGCTACAGAGTCACTGGCTGCTCTGGACCGGGTTAAATGACACTTCCCTGGAGCATTTCAGGAACATTTTCTCTCTCGCTCAAGCTCCCTAACTAGGCCCAAGGAGGCAGCAAGGGAGCAGACGAGGTGGCCGAAAGCAATTTCAGCCCTTCTAAAGAAATAACTGGCATGTAACAGGGACAGGAAATTGTGCAATTAGTACAACAGGGCAATGTCAACAAGCTCTTAACGCCAGTTGTTATGGCAACACCAGGAAAAGCGATGTCGGTGCTGGAAAAATCCAGAGACTGAGAAATAACAACAGGAGCCGCGGCTGCCGGGACGGCTCTGGCTGTGCCTGCGGGGCTCTGGTGCAGGCAGCCTCCAGCGAGCAGCCCAGGGTCGTGACCACTGCCCCGAGGCCAGCCTCGGCCCGGTGCCAGAGAGAGGATGGGCAGAGGTGCAGGACTGATCCGGCATGCAAGAAGCCAGAGCCATCAACAGGGACCAGGGAAGACTTTCCCGCACGCAGCCCCATGAAGCTCTTCCCTGTGGCACTGCCCCGCAGGAGGGACAGCCTGGAGCAGCCTGGAGCAGCCCACGTCATCCAACAGTGGAGAGCTGGCATCCCCAGCTTGGCTCATCATGCCAGTGAAGTGGCAGTGAGTGAATTGGTGAGAGAGAATATTGAGCGTTTTTCTGCTAGCAGAATTATGGTGCTTTGGGTCTGGCAGCACATTCTCTGATCCTGGTCAAACGTGTGGCCAGGCACGTCGATAAGGTGTGTCTTATGCAGCTCTGTGGGCAGCTGACTCTTTTGCATCCATGCCAGGCACAGCCAGGCCTTTCTAACCCTCTGTGTGCCCTCACCTTAACCCAGCACCTCGCCCTCCATGCCCACAGTGGGACTAGCACAGGGGAGAGGAGGGAGGCAGTGGGCTGCCCCTGGAATTAGCTCAGCCCTCCATTCCTGCCTGAATGCTACAGCTGTGACCTGCACCAGCACACAGACCCTGAGCCACTGGCTTGGCTTTCCAGCTTGAGCCTGAACTTGCCTGGTGATGGCTGAGCAGAGGCTGTCCTCACCTGGTGTCACCAGCCCAGCTCTGCATCCCTGGCTCACCTATGATGGGAAGTTCAGCCTCCCTGAATCACGGGAGGGTCAGTGATTTGTGGGGTGCCGGTGGAGGGGGTCTGCGGTAATGTGAGACAGAGCCATTGATGCTGGAGTTCAGAGCAGCTGTGACACTCACCAATAGAAAGGCAGGGAATTTCTCAACATGCACAAAATGTGCCTCTTTTACCCTGTCCCAAAAATGTCAAAAATGGAAAGGATTTTATTTCAGCTCACTGGGGCATACAGCAGCTCCCTCCCTCCCTCTCTCCCTGTGCTCCTGCCAGCCAGGGCAAGTCCCTACAGCAGGGGTCCCCCAGGAGTCATTCAGACTTCTCTGTGGTTGTGCCCTCTGGTTTACCCCAGCATAAGCCAATGTATACTCATTTCTCAGCATCTTGGTACGAAATTTGGTGCCCACAGAGCAAAGCAAAAGATTCGGGTTACTCCCTGCTCCCTTTTTGTGTAACATTAGATCTTTTCTGGACAAAAAAAAGCCTTTGCAGGAGGAGCAGGAGAGACTGTAAGATGCTTTCAGAGAGAGCCAGGACTCTCAGAGTCACAGAGAGCATCAACCTTTGCAGCTCAGCTCTGTTGTTGAGGTCTCCTCTAAGGCTTGAGAAGCTAGAGGGGCAACAGCAGAGGGATGCTTGTCCATGAGAAGCTGCTGCAACATGCAGATCCATGAAAGTTAAAAGCATATGACTTCAAAGGGAGTAACATTCTGAGCCCTTTGGAGAAAGCTGAGCAATGGAAGGATCAAAGCACTAGAGAGAATTATGTTTTGTTTAAAACTGTGGTCTTACAGCAGCTTTTGAGGAAATCTTAAGAAAACATAATGGAATCTCGTAGAAAACAGCAAGGCAAGCCTTGCAGCTGGTACAACGAAGATGAGCAAAGAATTCCATGTGTTGTTTGTGAAATGTTATTGCCCTTGAAGCAGTAGCTGACTTAGTCATTCAAGTAATTTAAGATGTTGGTGACTGAGTTTTTGAATACAAGGGGGTGCTTTTCTGCCAGCAGAGAGCTATGTATTGGGCTTCCATCTGGCCAGACAGTAACACCTTTCTTCATTCCTCAAAGCATCTTTCCATCTTATCAATTTTGCTGGAGCTGTTTGCAGAGCAAATGCTGTAATGTGTCTGTAAGGAGGCACAACTGAGTCCTCAGTGAGGTGGAAGCTTCCAAAAAGCTAATGAGCTCCTAAAGAGCATGGCTGATGACCTGATGCTCTTCTTGCCTGTGAAGGCAGTAACAGCATGTGTACGATGGTAAATCACTATAGCATAGCTTTGAAAAACCTCTAGCACTGATCCTTCCCAAAAATGACAGAGCCACCAGGTCTCTGCACTTCCAGGCCTGGAGGAATGTGGTGTGGTCCATCAGGCCACTCTGCAAGTTAGGTCCAGGTGAAGGAGCATGGCAGCAGAGTGCAGGAGGATGGGGAAGGACTTGTGCTGCCTCTGCACCCCTCTGTAGCTGATATATCAATTTCAGAAAGAGAAAACTATTCCAGAGAGGTTACAGGGAGCTTTGATGAGCCTATTTCCCATCCCAACCCACCTGCTAGGAAACACCTGGAGAGCTTCAGCATGACATTCCCTCCAGCACAACTGATTGGTTCCTTGCTGGGGATCACAGTGAGCATCCTACATTGTCTGTGGCTGTTTTGGTGCCTCACTGGTTTTCTGCCTGGGATCAGAAGCAAGGCTGGAGTGATCCCATGTCTCACACTGACCCTCAGCTCCATTTCATCCTTGTCTTCTTCCTTCTCTTCATCTATTTGTTCTCTGATCCCAAGTTATCTGCTGGTGTTATTTAGAACTGAGAGAGGGAGACTTTCTCCCCCTTCAGTGAGCATGGTCACTCTCCAGCCCATGCTGAGCATCAGTGGACAGGAGATACTTTGTCAACTCAAGAGAGCAGCTCCATCCTGTTAATTCATTTTTCATCCTTGATCCTAGTGAGGTCATGAGGAGAGCAAGTCTCTGATGCCACAAGCAGCCCTGGGATACCTGTGGGAAATCCGCTTCCTCCTGAAGACACCATGGATGTCCTGTTTACTTACATCTGTACCAACTCTCTACTCTGCATGAATACACAGAGTAAAGAAACTGGAAGTTTTGGAGTGTAGCTTGTTTGACTTCCTGATAAGTCTGTCTTGGGATGACTTCATCCTTTTCAGGTGGGAGTAAAGTGAGTGGGCTGGAGAATATGTGTGAAAGAAATGTGGGCAGGAGGACAGCACACTGGCAACACAGGAAGCAGGAGTTCTCCAGCAGCAATCCCAAGCTCACCTTGGCACACTTGGGCTCACAGCAGGGAGGGAAAGATGAAAAAATGTTTATCAGGATGCTCAACTCTCTCCTCTTCCTGCACTCCTTCTCTCAGAGACAACAACCTTCCACCAGGCAGCACTGTTGTTATGCTGCCAGGACACATGGCTGCTGAAGGTGAGTGTGGCAAAGGCTCTGCTCAAATACCTGGTGCCTCTTTGTGCTGCAGCCTAAGCCCAGGAGAGGTCAAAAGAAAATGGAGCCTGAAACATTAGAAAGGGCTTGCTTCTCCGGCAGGAAAATCTCAGCAAGGACTTTTGAATATGAACAGTTATGGTTTGGACAGAGGAAGAAAGTGCAGAGAACACCAGAAACAGGACATAGGACAGGGCCTGTTGCCCTGAGGCTTTTCGCAGGTGATTTTTGCCCTCATGTAAAGTTTTTCAGAGGCTGCAGCAAATCTGCAGATGAGAGGAATGATGTCCCTGATTCACTGTCTTCTCAAGGGCCAGGAAACACAATGTGAAAGTACATGGTGAAAACAGTGTACGCAGTAGGACTTCTCTTAATGAATGGTGCAAAGAGAAGGAAGAAAGTAATCTGATTTACCCATCACCAGGTATTTCAGCATCCCAGCTTTTGTGCTTCTGAGGCATGCAACTTGAGGGCCTCTCCTTCCTCCAACAGTCAAGGTTTCTTATGTCCTGGCTTTTCCTCTTGCTTCCAGCTCAGTTTTCCAAGTCCTCTGATCAGCTGAGGCTGATCTCACCTCCTCCCTCCTCTCTCTGGATTGCTCCTTGGATGATACATGCAGGAACAAGAGAGAAGTCCTAACTTCTCCAGCCCTGTTACTAAGTGTGTAAGTTTAGCTCCCAGAGCTTCCCCTCCCAGTCTTCTTGCTCCTTGGCCATACTGAATATATGCTGGTTCTGTGCTGCCTCCTTTGATATCCGCAGAGGAAGCCTTTGCCAGCAGTGAATCTGTCTGATTTTTCTCACTTCACCGTGGCAGCTTTGGAGCGGCTGAGGTCCCTGGAGACTCAGCAAGTCTTCAAACAGTCAAAGGAGCTGAGATCCGGTCTCCTGAGACATCTGAGCACAGCACAGCATCCGCTTTTTGATACAATGCTATCAAGACGTTTCTCTGTATTTCTTTTTTTTGCAAATCAAGAGAATGGAGCTGGATTCTCTCCTGCTGTTGTTGGGGGCCGTTGGAGAAGGAGGTGTTTGCATTTCAGCTCTTGAGTCAGAGTATAAAGGAGGAGGAGAAGGTGGGGGAGAGGAGGCAGGAAAGGAATATCTGAAAGGATGACAAGGGAGAACATCTGCTCATGGCTTTTCTGTAGGGCTGATCCTCTCCAAGCCACAGGAGGAGGCAGTCAAAGGGCATTGCCTGGTGCTGGAAAGCAAAGCACAAGTGGCTGGAGGTGAGCAGTAGTGAAGGGGAGGTGGACAGCTGGGGGCTGCAGGGGGCTAGGACACACCAGGGAGCCCAGCAGCACTTGGCAGGACAGGACAGAAGGAGCCACTGGCTTTGCTGAGCTTGCAGAAGCCTTGACCCTTTGGCCAGTAAGTTGGTGTGGCACAAGCAACATCCTCCTTTCACCCATGCAGGGAGGTATTAGTTTTGCCTCCTCCCAGTTCTGTGAGGCACTTTCTTGTACGTCTATTGCCATGCAAAGTCACCCACGGGGCTTCCTGACTCGTCCTGTGCTCTGCCCTGCTGCCCAAGCCCTCCCTTCAAGGACTCGTGGCTCCCTCATCTTGGGAGCCACCTCTGCCAGTGCTTCCTGGATCCCAGACCCTGCTCCTTCTCTGGAGTGCTCCCCTTGGAGACTGTCATGGGGATCAAACTGCTCAGATACAGTGCTGCTCCAGTTTATCTGGATGAGCACCCACATTGTCCCTGGGTAGCACCTGCCAAGCAGCCAGGCCTGGGGCAGGATCTGGCAGCATTCTGCCTGGAGTTGCAAGGCAAATGTATCATTCCTAATCCCCATCGAGCTCCCTCCTTGGGTTTAGCTTGAGACCATTAGTATAAAAAACAGCCTTGGCATACAGTAGCCCTCCTGCTTAGCTTAGCTCCAAACTTCTGCCCCACTGGACATCTCAGAGCCTTCTGCAGGAGTCTGCTTTGTCCCAGTTCTGCTTTTCTTCCTGCTTTTCTGTCCCAGTTGCTGTAGTTTCTGCCTCAATAAAACCACCTTGAAACCAGAGCCTTGCTGAAGCCCTCCAGGCACACTCTGTGTCCATGCAGGTACTCTCTGTTCACTTCCCAATCATGTCCCTTGGCACCAGCAGGACACAGGATCTTCCTCCAAGCTTCTGCTGTGTTGGTGGGTCATCTCAGCAGGGACCTTGCTTTCCCTTGGAGCTGGCTGCAGGTATGGTGCCACTGATAATAGGCCCTTAAAAATCTCTCTGTACATGCAGGGAATGCGTCAGCTGTTAATACCCATATTTCCCATACTGCCTGTACTTATTCCCTGCTTCCATATGCATATTCTCTGACAAGCTTCCTTTCTTCTGCCCGAAGCAGGTTCATTTTTAATTCATCTGTGATTTCCTCTAGCTGCTCAGGGCACACAGACTCTCTGGCTGCATCCCTTCATGAGAGGGAAGGGAGAAATGAAGGATGCTGGCAGAGTATGGCACTCCCCCCACCTTTCTGCCCTTGATCCCAGCATCTTGAGAGTGCATCTCCCCCTCATTCTCCCCACAGAGGATCTAAGAGGCTTTTAAGCCCCCCTCACATAGGCATGCACTCAACTCTCTACTAATCTGTGGTGCTATTTATTAACAGACCCAGCAAGGGCTGGGCGAAACTTGTGAGTCATTAATTCAGCTGGAATGATGAGCTAATGAGAGGAACCTTGCAAGCTTCCCTCCCCACTCCTGGTTGTTCAGTGCATATTAATATTCCTGAGTACATGTGCCAGCAGCATCCCCAGCAGCTGAGCACACTGCTGCATGTTTGCTTTATGGGCCGTTGTTCCCCATGCCCAAGACCTCTGCTTGACTTGCTATAGTTCTTCCCAGTGAATTTGTTCCAAACCAGATGATTTAGTGGCAAGCAGAGACCTCAAGATAGCAAGGAGAGGCTGTGCACATTAATGAAGCCCCTGTTAGTACTCATGTGCTGTACCTGGGCAGGGCCACAGCCAGAGTCCCCAGTTCTCTTTTGCCTGGTGGGACTGAGCATGGTTCGTCCTGCTGCATATGGTGAGGGGCTCTGCGGTATGAATTCGTCCAGCTGGGCTGGATGGTGGCACTTCAGCTGCTATAGGGCAGTCCTAGCATTGCTGAAGTATAATTAATTCTGTGCACTACCCAGGGGATAGTGGAGAGTTTGAATATGAAGGCTGTAAAACTCTCCTGGGTGAATGCATCCATCTTGATTTGAGCTTTGTGAGTTTTCCCAGTTGTATATCTCCTAAAAATATTCCCGCAGAGTCACAAATTCCAGTAGAGGAACTGAAAGTCTGCCAACAAGAGGCTCACTTTTCTTACTCTTAGAAACAGCCCACAGCACTCTCAAGATCCATTGACCCCCGGCTGTAAACCACCGGCCTGCAGCTTGTACGGGAGGGAAATGAGAGGGCAGCACTGTGATTTCCACCCAGATAAAGCTGTGCACTCCAAAGGTACCAGGGCAGGCTATTAGTTTAAAAACCCCTGCCAGTAAAAGCTTGGCACCATTAGGCCAAGGGCTGCATGGTCCCTGGGGTGCTGGGAACAGGCAGCTGTCCAGTCCCTGCCAGGGTCTGGCGCAGGACGAGGCTCGGCACACGCTGCGCTCCACTGCACATTGTCTACTGTTGCAGTCACAGAGCCCACTGCTAGGCCTCCTTGGAGATAGGAAATGCCTAGTCATGGTCACTGGGCCCTGCTTCCTGCCTCAAGACCCTCTCTTATCTCTTTGTAATACTGTTGGCTACATTCCAGATGTCCTAAGACTATAGGTTATTTCCCTCTGACCCTAAAACCATTGGATAGTTTCCCAATCCTCACTAACCCTATAAAAACCCCTGCTTCTGCCCAGTTCAGGGGAAGACACTGTCATTGGACACCCCTTCATGGAACCGGCATTAAACCACTCTGTGGAACCTCCACACGGCGCTTCTCGTCTCTTCTTCCCTGAGTCGGCCAAGGCAAATTCCTAGCAGGCTAAGAACTGGAATATTAAGAGAGCTGAGAATCACCAAAAGAGGTGAACTGCCTGATTCACTCAGGCTGAGCTTGCTAGGAAGATAGCCTGTGGCTGGGATCCTGCTGGAGATCTCCAGGACAAGCAGTCCCTCCTGGGACCTGGCTATCTGGGAACATCTGCAGCAGCAGGAGGTCTGACTGACCCCCTGGACCTAGCCAGCATCAGTCTACAGCATGGCTTTCAGTTTACCTCCTGACCATAAGTCTTTGATTTGTCTTTAAAGGAAAATTTCAGAGGTCTGGCGGCTGCCACTAGTGGAAGGACAACCACTGGGTCTCAGCCTGGGCCAGGAAACAGAAGCGAGTGTGGTTTGATGCCATCAAGCAACAACCCAGTTTTAGGTTTGAGCGTGGGAGGACTCTGCTTCTTCCTCAAGCTCAGATGGCTGCTATTGCCTGAGCCCTAGGAGCAGGATGTATTTAAATATTACTGCTAATTGGGAGTATTTTAGGCCTGTATTTCTCCAAAAATTAGTTCTCTTGATTGGAAACTCTAAGTCAAAGCACAAAATAACTGTAGGTTGATAAACCTCATGTAAATGTAAGTACTCACAAAATGCATGTTTATTGCTCCAAAGTTAATGCTAAGCCAAGAACTCAGGAGGCACCCAAAACCTGGAATGAAAGACAACAATGGAATATGGCAGCAGCACTGGGCTAAGTGCAGCAAAGGACTGTCCTTGGCTCAAGGATGAGCTTGGTCACATTTGAGAGTCTGCTGCAAATACCAAAAAGGAGAAAGGCTCATTTTCCACCCTTGTCCTAGCAGTGACGTCTGCAAGGTTGAAGTCTATACCACTGAAAATCCACAAGGACGTCACAGCCAGAAACCAAGCCCGAGTTCATTAACTGCCTCTAATGCTGCCTTTAATAAATTGTATGGCTTTTAAATGCAAACATATTTTGAAAGACCTCTTCTGTCTTGTAGCTAGGACAGGTCGGGCAGGATCATAAAACCAAGTGCAGATTCAGACTTTGCACATGTTTCGGTTAATTGCCATCCAAATTAAAGCTTATTCAACTGATGAATTTTAAAAAAATCATCTAGTGAATAAACGCAATATTAAGCCTTTCAACATAAAGTGAAAAAAATCCGAATAAATGTTAATTACATAATATCTCTAATAAGCTGGTTTAACTGCAGTGGAAGCTGGCAAAAAGCAAGTACTGGGTTTTGCTGACCAGCACCAGTCAGCTTGCTTCAGGAAAACAGAGAAGTAGCTCAAATGTGAAACAAGATTAGAGTGGATTATTTAAAGGCTTCCTGTTTACAGATTTAGATCAACTCAAATTGAAATCAATTCATCCTTCCTGCCTGGAAGTGGTTTGCTGAGGAAAATGATGATGGTGGCAGATCAGGGATTGTGGCAGGTGTGATTCCCGCTCACTCCCTTTTCACCTCTCTCCACAGAGACCTGTTGTACCAAGTGTATATTTTTCAAAAGAAGGCTATGAGATCATCTGATCTGATCATCTATCAGTACTTCTACTGAAGAGACATTATTGAGCAAGGCATTTCCATGCAGCCTAGGATGCCACAGCTGCTGGATCATGCCATGGAGCTGCATGGTTGGCAATACCCTCCCGAGGTCCTCACCCTTGCAAAGAGAGAAGCAGGACACTGGGTGCCTGGCCACAGTCCCCAGGCACCCCAGAGCTGCAGGGAGACCCTTGTGACCCCACGTGCCCAGCCAAGACAGGGCCTCCCTTGCCACCCCCTCACAGAGCTGCTGCAGACAGGGCCGGTGCGACCGACAAATCCCCAGCGCCCCGGCCGTGCCAGATGCCTGGCACGTCAGTGTTGCTAAGCGAGGAGAAGTTTTAACGTGTTGATTAATGCCCTGACTCTGGGTGAGTAATTAGAATTAATGTGGGATATCAAATCAGGAAATCAGGCATTATTAGGAGGAATTAGTGATTTATTTTCATTTTACGCCTGGCTCACCCCAATCCCCCAACGCAGACGGGGGATTTGGCAAGAGATGAAGTTCCTTACTTAGAGCACAAGGATGAAGAAGTAAGTGGTGATGGGAGGAGGAGAAAGAAAGTGGAGAGACAGCTCCTACATAGTTAATCTCATCACAGCCAAGTATCAGCACTGCCTGTGACTGCTGTGAGCAAGGTGCAGAGCAGCAGTGAGGGACCATCACCACTGCTTGGAGTCCCAGCCAGCTATGGCTGGAGACACGGTGAAAGCCCAGCACCACTTGAGCAAGGAAGTGCCATTCTGGCACAAACCCTGGCTCTTCCCTGCTCTGGTTGCTTTTGCTTATACAGACCGTGGATAGGACAAATATGCCAGAGGTAAATCCATGCCCCTACAACAGCAACATGGAAGCACAGCAAAGCAGGGGGGAACCTCACTGGTGCTAATGCTGGGGGTCTTGGTCCTCAGAGGGGTGCTGCTCTGGCACAGCAATGGCAGCGGGGGCGCTGGGGATTTGTCTGTTGCACTGGCCCCATCTGCAGCAGCTCTGTGAGAGGGTGGTGAGGGAGGTCCTGTCCTGGCTGGGCATGTGGGGGGCACAAGGGTCTCGCTGCAGCTTTGGAGTGCCTGGGTACTGTGGCAGCCAAGGGGTTTCAAGCCCCACCGAGCTGCAGAACCTTTTCCCGAACACCCTGCCATGTCACAGCCAACTGCTCCAAAGCTGCTGTTAGTCAGCACGTGGTTGCAAGCCAACACGTGTGACTGGCTGCCAGCTCACAGCAGACAGCTTCCCAAGCCACCACGGGGTGCGGGCAGGCTGGGAATCATAGACTCATAGAATTGTTCAGGTTGGAAAAGACCTTTAAGATCACCAAGTCCAACCATTAACCTAGCACCACCAAGTCCACCACTAAACCATACTCCTAAGTGCCACATCTACATGTCTTTTAAATGCTTCCAGGGATGCTGACTCCAATGCTTGACAACCCCTTCAGTGAAGAAATTTTTCCTAATATCCAACTTAAACATCCCCTGGCACAGCTTGTGGCCGTTGCCTCGTGTCCTATCACTTGCTGCTTGGAGGAAGAGACCAACCCCCACCTCTCTACAACCTTGGTGAAAGGAGCAGGAATGCTTGGGGTGGCTTATGCAGGGACAAATGGAAGCAGAAGCATTCCGCTAGCCTTTCATCACCCAAGCTCTGCATTTGCAGGGAGAATTTAAATGCTAATGAGACCAGAGCTGGTGGTGGAGTAGGAGACTTAGAACGGCTGGTGCCCAGCAGGAGTTCTGGTAGGAAGAAGCAGGGGGTAACCTCAGGGGGCAGTGCCCCAAAAAGCTCCCTTTCATGATCAGACCCATTTGCAAATTCATCTTCTTAGGCAGAAGTTTTAGGCAGAATGTTTTCACTCTTTCTTTTTTTTTCCCCAAGATGAAAATGTCATCAGTATAGTTCATAGTACCCCCTGTAGCATCTCAGCCGTATTTAGTGCCTTTGATATGTGCAGCGTGCATCCTCTCTCCCTCCCATGCAGTGGGAGAGAGCTTCAGGAGCCGTGCTCAATATGCACAAAGGCCGTCTCTCAAGAAGTTTATCTTCACCAAAAAAGGCAGGCAACCTTTCTATTTATAATTACTTTGAGTCTATAAACAGGTTAAAAAGCCTTCTCTCTCTCTCTCTCTCTCTCTCTCTCTCTCTCTCTCTCTCTCTCTTTTTCCTTTCTGTTCATTTGCCAGAGAAGAGAGGAAAGCAAACAAGCATAATACAAGATGCAGCTCTGTGCAGCTCTGATGCTCAGTCAGGCTGTGTAGTGGAAAAATCCTGTGCTGTCCTGGGCATTGCAGATGGAGCCTGAGTGCCACAGCTCAGCCTTTACCTCATGCTTGAAGTTTTTGTCCCAGCTGAAGAGGCAGTCGATCTGCTCTTGCACAAAAAGAAAGCAAGACTTAATGAGGTGCCCAGGAAAAAAACAATCCCTGCTCTGGCACACAGTCCTGTGCAGGGAGGCAAGGATGAAGAGCTGGGTTTGGCAGGGTATGAAGACAGCAAGAATCCTGTCTCCCAAGCAGGGGGGCTTAGGAGGTTTCAACCCCCACTAAGGTTCATTGACCATGCACTCTCTGAGGAGGCAAAAGAAATTGCAGAGCTGACTGCTAAAATGCAGCCTGCTGTGAAACATCACAACGATTTACATGTAGATTTTAATCAGAATTGAGATGTATTTGTTTAATTAGCACCACTGTAACACAGGCTTGGATGGAAAAGCTTCACCGGGGAGTCACGTTAATGCAGAGCTGGACACTGGGCACCCCAGGAGAACAAGCTGCATCCAAAGAACCTGCTACATTGGGACAGCTTAATCACTCCTGCATGAGGAGCCAGAAGAGGCTTTCTAATGTGGCACTAGCAGGGCAATCAGCTTTTGGCTTTGACAGAAGATGCTTTAGCCTGAGGAAGAAAAGCTAGGGGCCATCGCAGCAATCTGTAATCCCAGCCCAAGTGTGGCAGGAAACAGTGGTTTTTCACCAAAAGCAGTACATGTCATTCAGTTGAGTTAAGTGAGGCTTAAAAACAAAAAGCCCAAACAAACCCAAAGAAAAAGAAAGAAACATGTCTTTAGAATAGTCTGCTTTCTCAGCCAGTGTCTGGAACATTTAGTCTCCGCCTGAAGACACCCCAACCAAACGTGGAGTGGGAGGGAAGGGGTGATGCCAACTGGCACTTGCCAGCCCAAACACAAGGCTCTTCACAAAAACCAGGAGCAAAACCAGGAGCTGCCTCAGCTGCATCTGAAGGGGCAGGGTCATCCAGCTGGTGTTGCAACATACTCCCAGCTGCTCTGTGGTGGCACTGACAGCCCAGTTATGCAGTTGTACGTCAGCCATACCAGTAGATAAGGGACATGAAGATACCATACCATAAAAAACCTGCAGGTGTCTGCATGTAAATTTTTGCCATAACTAGTGTTTCCAGCTTCACAGAAAGAAACTGGGCATTTGCTCAGACCTGCTGGCAGAGCAGTGGCATTCTGGGACCTGGGCTTGGGCACCGCTACTGAGGGACATCATGGCAAGCAGCTGATGAGGGGCAACAAGCAAAGCCGAGGCTGGGGAGAGACAGGGAGACAGAACTACATGAAGGGGAAAGCCCAGTACAGAAGGATGTGAAATCACCAGTGGGACAGGGTAGGTGGCAAGGGACAGAGGTCCCAGCTGGCAGGTGCCTGCTGGCTGTGGAATAGGAACTGTGTCCTCCTCTGGCCATTTTCAGGGAGCGACAAGTGGAGAGTGACGTTCCCTGACCAGCCACGTGGGAAAACTTGGATTACTGCAGGTGTCACTTTCAGGTGCCGACTCCTGCACAGAGCAGGAGTGGGCTGAGGATTTTAAATAATGAGGCACAGTATGCCTGTGAGCTCGGTGATGGATAGAGAGTGGCATTAAATGGGACTTGGTGCCTGTCTTTATCTTGTCTTTAGCCATCACAGAGCGGGTGACATAAATGCTGAGGACTGAGGCCGTGCAATCTGCCACCTTTGCTGGCCTGGAGGCAGATAATGCCAGCAGCAGAGTGCAGAAGGGACTGGGGGCATCACAGACCCCAAAGCCCTCTTCTCACCATGGTGCTCTGGAAGGTCCCTTCTGAAAGGAAATGCGTTTGGAGGTCCTGTAACCCTGGCTTACTAAAAATTCTTCTTATGTATATCCTCAATTCAAAAGAATTGGAGCAAGAAAAAGTCAAATCAAAGCTTTTATTCATATGAGGTATTCTATCTCATTATATGAAGCTAAAAGATGTGCCCCCTGCCTCTTATATCCCTCTTCCCTCTTGTGACCCTCTTCCTTTGGTGCTGTCAGCCTCGATGTCACAGGGATGGGCTTGACTCATCCTGTCCAGGGCTGCAGCTTCTCCTCTCATCCAGCTTGGCACATGGGCTGCCGTGCTGCCTTCCTCAGTGCCTCTCTGGTCCTTCTTGTCCAGGGGCTGGGATAGGTTTTCCTGCTGCCAGACACCAGTGCCCTTCTCCCCCTCATCTCCTGGAACCTGCAAGGACACCTCAGCCAGCCCAAACCAGGGGGCTGCTGAAACAAAGCCCTAAGGAAAGGAGCAGCAAGTGCCATGTGGGGACAGGCCAGGGGCCAGAGCAAACACAGAGGTCCCTGGCTGCATCCCAATGCCTCACCTGCTGCCCTGGCCCCAGGATGGAGCCCTGCACTCCGAGTGCTGAAGGATGGGCAGCTCCAGGACAGGGGAGAAGGCATGGTGGCAGGTTGGCTGCAGGCAGCAGGCTGCAGGCAGGTTTTGGCACTGGCAGTGGCAGGCATACAGACAAAGCTGGGCTCCACTGCGGCAGATTGATAGGTGTCTGGTGGAAAACATCCTACTGATAGGCCGAGAACAAAACGCAAACAGGGAGAAATGACAGCTGTTCCTGTAGCTTTTCCATCATCTCTGCCGATAGCAGCCGCAGCGCCTGCAGCTCCGCGATTGATGCATCTCCGGGGACTCCGGGAGCACGGATGCCACAATCAGGAAGGATAAAAGAATTGCTGCTGGAACCCAGAGGAGACTTCGGATCCTTATCAGGAACAAAAAGGACATCAGTCTGGTGCCAGCACAGGCCTGTCACATGCAGCCACACACTCAGCAGCAGCCTGGCAAGGCTGGCAAAGCACATCCATCGCTGCCAGGCCCCCCTCCCACTCAGGGGAGCTCTGTTTCAGCCAAGCAGCATCAGCAGCAGCACCAAGACCCAGCCACTGCTTGGCCAAGAAAATCCTTGGTGGGAAAGATGTGATAAACAGAGCAGGAGATGAGCCTCTTCAGAGTCCCAGCTGGCTCTGGAGGGGCTGGCCCTCTGGCCCCATGCAGCCTGACAGACCAGTTGGCTGCTCTGTGAGCCCCAGCTGGAGCTGAGGTGCCTCCCAGCTGGCTCCCTGCTATCCAACCCTTCGGAGTGCTGGTGCCCTCAGCACATAGGACTGCTTTGCACAGCACTGACAGTGGTAAGCATCAGCTCCTGCACAACACACAAAGCTGGCATTTCTCTTTCAGGTCTACAATCAGGTTTAGTTTCTGGGCATGCTGAGAGGTAGGGAGGAGGAATAGAGCATGCCTGTTGGTTGAAAAGCACCCAGGTGCTTGTGCAAACTGGTCTCCTAGGACTTCCAGCCATGCCCTGCTGCGGGAAATCCAGGTGCTGCACCTCTGATCTGTGTGAGGGGCCTGGTGCTCTCGTGTCATAGCAAACACAAGCAGCATCCCTTTGTCTGCCAGCACTCATGGCTTGGAGCTCCCCACTCTAAGTGGGGGGCACAGTGATCCCAAAGGACCTTACTGCTGCCTCTCCTGACGCAACCTGGCTGGTATGCCTTCAGTTTCTTCTGGGGTAGGAAATAGCCAGCTGCTTGATAGCCATACCTTTCAACATGAAAAGATTAAAGAGGGCCTCATAGGACAGTCTGTCACCTGGGCACAGCCAGGTCCTGGGCTGGCACAGGTACGGAGATGAATAAATTGGACAGATCAGCTCCTTTCAATGCCTTTATTAAGAAAAACCAGCTCTGGCTTGGGGGCTCGCAAGGTAATGGAATCCCACCACTGCTCTGACTACAGCAGCGCAGAGAAGGAGAAATTCAGCTCTGTTCGGCAGCAGAGTTGGGTCCTCTACCCTCACAGGAATACCCATGGGTGGACTGATGTGATGTTGGCTCGGCGTCTAGGCTGGTCTAGATCCAGTTCTCTTGAAGTTATGGCAACCCCTCCCCACCCTAATAGTTGATGAAAGCATAGTCTTGTCCTTTTTCCTTTGTGGCATGTTGTTAGTTTTTTTGAATATTGGGTAGGTTTGAATTTTTGGGGTATTTTTCCCTTTCTTGATATTACCCAGCATTCTCCGCATCATTCGTTTGCATGGCCGCGCCTGGCAGCCGGTTGTGAAATAGTTCTATTACATTTCGCAATACTTGTGGTCTTTGCCGCGCCGTGCGCCGCCGCCCCGCATCCGGAACGCCCA
>VXBQ01012929.1:221569-240004 GCA_013400175.1 Phainopepla nitens | reverse complement strand
GGCCCTGGCCCCGGCCCGGCTCTGCCGGCTCCCTGCCGGCTCCAAGGGACCTGGCCCCGCCGTGCCGCGGCTCCTCCGCCCTGGCCCAGTCCCGCCGTGCCGCAGAACCTCGGCCGGCTCCCCGGCAGGCCCGGCTCCGGCGGCTGCCGTCTCGGCTCAACTCGGCACAGCTCTGCCAGCAACTGCTCCTAGGCTGCAAAGCTCGTTTCATTTGTTTGTTGGAGCTGTCCCCTCATACTTGGTTAGACAGCAGTGGTGGGAAAAAGGGGGGGGAAAGAGGGTGAGCTGTATAAAAAACTGAAATAACATTAACAATTAACATAAACAAATACAGGGTGATTCTACAATTAACTGGGAGGAAGAAAAGAAAAAAAAAACTCAGAATTTTTATTCATAACAGGTGCCTCTGTCATGGGTGGCCAGGGCAGCTGGGCTGATGAATCTGGAGCTGGCCAGAAGGATGGAGGCTGCCAGCACTGACTCTGAGGCTGCTTTCTGCAGCATCCAGGCCTCCTGCTGAAATCTTACAACCCCAGAGCCAGGTGTGGAGCTTCTTTACTCTCTGGTGTGCCACAATAGGGCTGGGGGGACCAAGACTGCTTTCAGGACTGCACACATCCCCATTACCCACTGTTCTCCACCCCAAAGCAGACGTATAACACTGGGAGCACCATCCCCATAAAGTTAGGAAGAGTTGATTGACATCATCGTGCAAAGAGGTATTGCCTAATGCACCTGTGACAGCTTTTGGTGAAAATACAGCTATTTCTTAGAGTCCATTCCCTGTGTGATGGGGGAAGTAGGACAGCACATCAGCAGCCTACTCTGAGCTGCTCCCCAGCCTGCAGACTGCCTTGGGGACCATGGAATGTCATGGCCCAGAGGTATTCTGGGATGTGCAGGTACACCAAACCTCTTCTTTAAACTTTCCTGGTCATGGTTATCAGTGGCAAACCCAAAAGATTCGGGTGGCAGAAATTATTTTTATCCGCAGAGGTGTTTTGTTTGGCTCTGTGCTCTGTGCACACAGACACAGGGCCCTCACAGCCACAGGGAACTGTGCTGATCGAGTTAGGTGTGGCCAGACCTTGCTACGCTGCAGAGCAACTGCTAATGCTGGGTAAAGAGCTCTATTCCGTTTGGAACCGAGGCTGAGAGAGGGTTTTCAACACTGTGGGGTAATTACATTGTGGTTATTTGAATGTCCACTGCTACTGCCCTCCGGAGAAGGCCGGAGATATTTCTCCCTCTTCTGGAACGTTTGTCTCTGTGACTCTATTTTGCATGAGCACCTCAGCTGATACAGGGCTACTGGAGAGCTGAGCTCCAGAGGAGGAAGTGGTTTTGGGATGGGTTTGAAGTGCTGCAGCCCTCACACTGGGCTGTGCAGGGCAAGCCGCAGTGGTGAAGGGAGGTAGTAGGAGGCACTTGGAAAAACATGAGGATTTGGGGACAAGGTTTTGAAACTCACAGCAAGCTGGAGAGCTGTAAAGGGTGACCCCATTGCTGTGCCTTTCTCAGGACTTGCTGTTTCTTCTGCAAACCCATTTCCTGATGGCAGGAGCATATTTTTCTCTCTCTCCCACTTCACTTCACTTTTAAATAAGCTTCTATCCCCCACTGCTTGGAGAAACACTTTGAAAACCTGACCCTGATGCACCCTAAAAGCTCAGAAAGCAGGAAGTAAATAAAAAGAGCATTTTCTCTTCTAACTTAAAAAATCACATTTAAGAAAAAAGCCCAGCAATCTCCTAACCCTTCTTGCCCTGATCCAGGAGAAAAATTTTCCTCTTTCCTTTCAAGGCTAGTGCCTCTGGGGGATTTGGAGTTGTGGTGCCAGTGCAGAAGAAGCCAGTGTGGCCTCTGTGCCCCTTCCTGAGGACGTTCAGTGGTCCCAGTGGCTGACTAATGCTGTCTCCTGCCAGCCAGCACTTAGTGGCTGTGGGGGGCCATAGCACTGCTCTCACTGACACCCTTTCCTGATGTAGAGCTTTACCATGAGCGTGGATGCAGCCACAGAAGCTGTACCTGTGCTGAGAGCCTTGCCACCCTTCCCTGGCCACGGTGACTTTGCTAATGCAAAGTCTAATTTATAGTCTGGCCAGGGGCTAATGCTCTCACCTAGAGCTCTCTGGTGGCCAGTGGTCCCTGTCCTAGTCCCAGAAGCCTGTCCTGGGCACATGGGTGTCTCTGGCAGAGAGGGCTTCCAGCCCTAAGAGCATCCATGGATGAAGGTGCTTCTACTCATCAGCTGTAGATGCTGGCAGGAGATCTCGAGCTGGAAACGGGCTGCGAGGCACTGGCAGGTAATTTCTAAAGCAAGCAGGGCTGCATTAATTGAGATGACGGCAGCCAGCAATGTGCTTTCCATTAGGCTTGGCTCTGCAGCAGCCTGTGGGGAAGCAGGAAAGACAGGGGAACAGGAGACAGAGTCTGCTTTGCTACAGTGATGCTTCAGGCAGGCACTGCAAGGGGGCAGATGGGAGACCTGTCTCCCTCTGGGTATTCTGAGCATTGTTAGCTGCACCTCTGCCACCCACTGTGGCTCCACGCCCTGCTGGTGCAGGCTGTGCCTTATCCAGCACTGGAACTGGCTTTGCTGATGTGCACTGGGGGATCTCTGCGTGGTGGACAGTCCTGCCAAAGAGATGCAAGTGGCTGACGCAGCCACAGGGTGGGAGGCAAGCAGCCATCTGTGACGGGCATGTGCATGCCCAGCAGGGAGGGGCGGGGGATCTGCAGCCCCCCTTTTCACCCCCTCTCCTCCCACCTGCTCTAGAATCGTGCTTGGAGGTACCACAGGCCCTGGGGGGATGTTGCAGCACCCTGTCCCCAAACGACTCATTGACGCAAAGGGAAGATATTACTCAGGCAACACGTGAGAGTGGGAGAAGAGGGAGGCAATCCAGGCCAGGAGCAAGGGGTGTAAGCAGAACTGAGGAGGGAACTCAGGGCTGTCAAGGCAGAAATTTGGCTTCTCAGAGCTGGGGAGCAGCTGAGACCTGGCTGAAGGTGCAGCAGGATAGAAGGGTACAGCACAGCCAGATGTGGTCCAGGTCCTACTGCCTGTGGCCTCAAATCTTGCCTGGGGCCCCCCTGCCAAGCTGCTAGAGCAGAGATGCTTTGTGTTAGCCTGGACTTGCCAGACCAGAGGGTTCACAGCACAGTCCAAGGTTGCTCGGCCGCTGTGGAGGAACTGGGAGCTGTGGCCACAGGAGCTAATGGCTGCAAAGTGAATTGGAAAGAAACAGATTAGTTGCTGTGGTTTGTCTGCAGTGACAATGAGATGAGCAGGGCTGGTACAGGGTGCCCAGAAGATGCAGTGACCACCTGTGCCATCCTCCCTGCTGTGTGTCATGGGCTGGGCTGCTCTGGAGATGGGTGCTCCTGAAGCAAGCGTGTCCCATCCACCAGGGATGCATCACCACCCAGGAAAGGCTGTCACCAAGATGGGGGACCCTGCTCTGTATGGGGGCCAGAAAACAGATGCAGCAGCCCAGTGCTGTGTGCTGTAGAGATCAAAGCCACCCTAATCACAGGTGTTCCTTTCAGCACAGCCACAAGGCTTCCCACTGAGCTGTAGGGGAATGGTTCAGTCAAGGGCTTTAGGAGAAATAGTTCAAAAAACCAGCCAGTGTCACTGCTGTGGGATGTGAGAGCCAAGGGTGAGGGTGGAGCCCCTCCCCTGTGTAAGAAAGGGGCTTGCAGGCGCTGCATGGCCCAGAGATGCTCTTTCTGCAGGCTGTCTCTTCCACAACCAGCACACAGAGGCATGAGGAGGGACACCAAACACCTGCAGGAGTATAAACATCTCCTCTGGCCCTGACCACCACGGGGTCAGGGACCCCAAAGGCAGAACCTCACTGCATCCCATAGTGGGGCAGGTGGCAAGGAGAAGGGAGGAGCTGGATGCAGCTGTTATGGCAACAGAAGTTCTCAAGATAGGGAAAGGAAAAGGCACTCTTTAAAGCATGTTTCCATGGCAACAAGCATCTTCAAAGGCCTCTGTAAAAACAGAAATTAAAAAAAATAATAAAAAGGTTTTCATAGAGGTGGTGACTTCTGTGAGCTGAGCTGCCTCAGGTGCTTTGAAACTTAAATGAAGAGCCTGAGACTTCCTGGGAGGGGATAGGGCCAGCCCTACAATGCAAAGGCAGGTGGGGAGCAGAGTTTTGCAGCCTGGGGGCTGTGTCATGCCCCCTTCCTCCACCCCATGTTCACTGTTTTTTTGCTAGGTGGGTCTTTGCCCCATAAGATGGCCATGTCTGGCAAAGATGGCAGGAAACAAATAGCCAGGAAGAAGCTGAGGGACAAAGAAATGCCTATGCTCTTGCTCTGGCTCTTCCAGCCTTGCTTTCCCTACCCAGTGAAGGACAAGCTCACAACATCCCTGCTGCAAGAGCTTGAAGCTCCACACCTCCCAGGGATGGAAGGCTGTAGATGGTGAGCTCTGGGTCAATACTGCTGCTGGAAGCATGCAGAGTGACTGCCTGCTGAGGACAGGGATGTGGCAGCATGGCCATTGCTGATGTGACAGCAAAGGGCCAGCTGTCCATGTGGGAGCAGCAGTGATAGCCTGCTCTGTGTGGGGATGGCATGGCATGGCATGGCACCAGCATGGTCAGGCAGCAGGTTCACCATACACAACTCTGAACTCTTTTTGTGCCATGTGTGCTTTGGTGCTAAAGGAACTCTGCAAGGATGAACAAAAAGGCCTTTCCTTCTTCTTACAACACACCCCTTCCCTAGAGAAATATCAGACATTCCTGGAAGTGCACAAGCTCCTAACAAAATTGTATTTGGCCCTGATCCTGGCTGCACTGTGTGCTGGAGGTGGAAGTTACCTCAACTGGGCACCACAGAAAATGCTTTCAGAAGGGGGCTTCAACCTGCTTTGTGCTCTTTCCCCTCTCCTCAAAGGCAAATTTGCCCCAGCTTTCCCTATTGTGTGACCACAAGTCTTGGGCTCCCTTTCCTCATTCTGTGGGGTCCTGCCTGGTCTGCAGCAGGGACTGGCACACAGCACTGCAAGCAGAAATGGGAGTCCATGGGCTGGCTTTAGAGTCATGAACCTCGTTAGCTGGTGCTGAACTGCAGCCCCTTTCTCTGCTTTTGCCACTGCCCTCACACACCCCCTTACCAGGCACAGTTATCATTGTCTCACCCTTAAAACAAAGCTTCCCTTTGCTTGCTCAGAAATGGTGAGCACTGACTTTTCTTTACTGTGGGATGGGGGGCAGAGGGGTGGTGGGTAGGAGAAGTGCCCTGATGATGAACAGGTCTTGGCTGGAGGAGCTTTTTCAGAGGAAAACCATGAGAGCTCCAAATCTTTAAGAACTGTTCAATAAAACAGATGAAAAGATGCGTCTCAGATAGCCTTTGCTTCCTGGATCTCTTCAGTGTGGGATGCACTCAGTTTTAGCAGATATAATTTAATCTGTGGTCATTCTTCAAAGAAAAGAGCTTGCAATTAAAAGGAGGGACAAAGGCTGTCAGAGTCCTGGCCCTGCAACTACCACTGGTTTTCTATCAGAGTACTCCCTGAGGGGTTACTGGTTTTCCTGAGAGATAACCACCCTACAGTGCCTGGCTCCTCATCAGGAGAAGAGGAGAAATCCTGAAATTGCAGAAATCTAGACTTCCATGCCTAATTTTAACGCTGCTGCTTAGCTTGTTGACTGACAAACTCTGCACTCAAATGATCCTGATGCAGAATAATGCTCCTAATACTGCCACTTGCCCCTTGGGATGCTGGAGAACAAGTGCTTTACCAAATCCATGCTCTACAATCACATACTTCCACTCGTTTAGGCCTGATGCAGTAGTCTTGCACATGCTCTGGTCTCCACTTTTACCAATAGATTTTGAGATGTAACTTCACCTGAAGAGTTCTTTTTGTTTAATTGTCTGCCACAGCACAATATTGTTGGCAAGTGGTGCATGAGAGTTTGGCCTCACACAGTGTAACAGTATATTGAAAAGGACAAGTAATAAAACAGAAGTGTAATAAAGGGTTTCCTTCAAGTGTGTGAGGGAGATTCTGCAAAACCAAAAAGATGCAGCTTAAAGGACTGTCTGAGCTAGCTGGATACAGTAGGCCTGCATGGCAGAGCATTTTCCTATCTTGGAGGAGGCAGGAGAGGAGCGATCCAGAGCACGGCACTGACTGCCGAGGAGACCCCTGTGCTGCTGCAAAGGCAGGAGGCACCACAGCTGCACCCCAGCTACTGTTAACTCCCACTAGCTGCTCCAGGTAATAGCACCAGGGTAAACCACTCACTTCAGTCACATTTATCAGGCAATCAGAGTCACATCAGCAGTCCCACTAGCACAAAATGAGATATGAGAATCCATGTGCTGGAGAATGTGGAGTTCAGCACAGGGTGTGTAACAAAGAGCATGGTTAGTGATCCTGGGAGGATCAGGGTGATGCCATTCCAAGTGTGCTGGGAAATATGAACAAGGGATGAGCTGGAGACAAGATGTACACCAACAGACCTCTCTCCTCTCCCTGTCAGCCCTCAGGCACCTGCATCAGGACCAGTTGATGTGGAACATGTTGTGGGACTGGCTGTGCCCATGAGATGATTCCCCTCCAGCCTTTGGTACTTTTATTTCTCCAGCCTGTCTGTCTGTCTAATAGGGGATCCTGGAGATCAGACAGAGCTGGAGTGGGGCAGAAGTTATGTGAGTGCTCATGTTCAGTGAGCTCTTAGGAATTATCTTTATACTCTTTTTATATCCTTTGATGAATAAATGGAAGCAAGGAAGGGGTGCCTGCCTTTTGGTTCTTACTCTATGGACCCACACAGAACAGGGCAGCAGGGACGCAATGCCACAAGATGTGCTTCTGTCATCAGAATACAAGCTGCTGCTAGGAGCCCTGCAGCTCCTGGGCTATGTTACAGTAGCCAACAGCTCCTCTGTGAGGCGTAAACTGGCCCTTCTATGCTTTAATTCATGGAATAATTTTCAAGCTGCAACTTGCTGTGCATTGGAGCACTGTCAGCAGCCCTCTTGCTGCTCATATCCCATGTTCTTGATACACACAGAAAGATAAAAGGGATTGTTTCAGTTTCGCCGCAGCAGGAGCACTGAGCCACCTTCCTGGCCCTATGCCCAGCCTGAGCCTGCTTCCCAGCCACACACAAGCTTCTCCTCCTCAATTGCATTTGCCTTTCTATTTACACAGAGGCTCAGAAGATGCTGAGTTGGAAGGGACCCACAAGTCCAACTCCTGGCCCTGCGCAGGATCATCCCCAAGAGTCACACCATGTGTCCAAGTGTATTGTCCAAACACTTCTTAAACTCTGTCAGGCTAGTGCTGTGACCACTTCCCTGGGGAGCCTGTTCCAGTGTCCAACCACCCTCTGGGTGAAAAACCTTTCCCTAATATCCAGCCTAAACCTCCCCTGACACAAATTCAGGCCATTCCCTTGGATTCTGTTACTGATCATCACAGAGAAGAGATCAGTGTCTGCCCCTCCTCTTCCCCTCACGAGGACGTTGCAGAGTGCAATGAGATCTCCCCTCAGTCTTCTCTTCTCCAGGCTGAACAGAGCAAGTGACCTCAGCCATTCCTCATACGGCTTCTCCTCAAGGCTCTTCATCATCCTCATGGCCCTCCTTTGGACACTCTCTAATAGTTTCATGTCTTTCTTATATTGTGGCACCCAAAGCTTCACACAGGGCTCCACTTTACCAAAATCCAAAAAGATTACATCAATTGGCTTCCCTTGATCAACCGGGTGGGTTACCTTGTAACAAAAGGAAATCAGGTTTGATAAGCAGGATTTTTCTCCCATGAAGTTCTCTGGCTGTGGCCAGTGACTGTATTGTCTTTCAGTTGTCTTTCAATACCTCCCAGAATAATCTTCTTCATAACTTTACCAGGCCCTAACGTGAGATTGACATGCCTGTAGTTTCTGGAGTTCTTCTTGCTCTTCTTGAAAATCAGGATAATATTCGCCAGCTTTCAGTCAGCTCAGACCTCTCTNTTACATCAATTGGCTTCCCTTGATCAACCGGGTGGGTTACCTTGTAACAAAAGGAAATCAGGTTTGATAAGCAGGATTTTTCTCCCATGAAGTTCTCTGGCTGTGGCCAGTGACTGTATTGTCTTTCAGTTGTCTTTCAATACCTCCCAGAATAATCTTCTTCATAACTTTACCAGGCCCTAACGTGAGATTGACATGCCTGTAGTTTCTGGAGTTCTTCTTGCTCTTCTTGAAAATCAGGATAATATTCGCCAGCTTTCAGTCAGCTCAGACCTCTCTAAATTCCCAAGACTACTCAAAAAACATTGAGAAAGGTTTTGTGATGACATCAGCAGCTCATTGAGGCTTCTTGGACGAATCCCATCATGCCCCATAGATTGGTAGGGATCCAGCTGGAGCAACAGATCCTGCACAATTTCAGGATCCACTGGGAGGTGATCATTCTCATAGTCATGGTCCTTCAGGTCAGGGCTCTGAGACCCCCTTTGACTTTCATCTGTGTTGAAGATGGAGGCAAAGAATGCATTAAACACAGCTGGACATCCAGAAGCAGCTCCTGCCTATGGGCAGCCCTCACTTGCTTTCCTGCTTCTCCAAGAAGTTTGGGAGGTCAGGGTTCCTTGCCCCATTTCCTCCCATTTGTTCATGAGTGCTGGACTCATGTGGGTCCTTCAATCTTCTCATTAATATTCTGGGTGTGAGAATGTTCAACATCATGTCAACAGGAGCCAGAGGTTAAAAAGCACAAATATAATATCATGAAAATTCTCCTGTGCAGCTATCTGGAATGGCAGGGGAGGAGGCAGCTTGAGAGAACTTTGCTGTCAGCCTCCACTCTGCCCTGGGTTCCTCTGACCAGGACTTTTTCTTGACTTGGGGTAGTGCCTCCTCAGTACCAAGATCCCAAGCTACAGGGAGGTTGATGATTTCAACTTATTTGTTTTGGAAGACACAGTTCCAGTTTGATCCCCTGTGCCCCATGCCAGCTCCTGTCCCCCCTCAACTGCTCACAGGTCCTTCAGGTGCAACAGAACTGGGTGTTGGCTTTAAAGCATCCACTCCTGCATTTGCAGCATGGTCTTCAGGCTATACATATTGATTTAATAATAGCCAAGGCCCACTGTATTCCCAGCCAAGCTTGACCTAAATTCAACAGCATGGTTTATTCTGCAGCTTGAATTGCAGCGGATGGGAGAGTCTGCAGTGGCTGGAGGAAATAAACAAACCTTGAAGGGGAGAAACTTGGATTGAATTAAATCTGAATCAAATCACAGCCATCTCCTCTCTGTTTCTTTAATTGGAAGTTCAAATTTCATTTATTGTTCCCAGCTCCATCATTTTTCGTTTCCAGTGTGCCTCAAGATTTACGATCTCAAATGGCTGTAATTGTTATGCAGGGAAATTCTGACTGCTGTGGCTGCTAGAAATTGAGCAAGGGCTGTGGTGTAGTTTGGATGACGGTTTACCAGGTTTCAGACTTAGCCCTTGGCAGAAGGTTACTGCCTCTGTGAGGTGTTACTGGTTCGTTCTTTCATCACGTGTGGAAGGTATTCACTGGGCCGATTTATTTTGTGTTACTGCCATGACATTCAGGCATAAAGGGCATACAGAGGCACCTTCAACAAATTTTCTTCTCAGGGAAAGAGAAAATATTCAGGACTTAATAGTGACAAGATAAACAGGTCTTACTCACGTGCCTTTAACCACGATAACCCCAGGAGGCTTAGAGCAATGATATGCTTAATCCTGGCCTGCTTGGCCAACTCTTAACTTTGTTAGTCAGCTCCCTGGAGGAGGAACAAAGCTGCTCACGTATGTACAGCTCTAAGCTATTGGCTGTGCTCCAGCACACGGTCCTCTCTGCTGCTGGAGAAGGATGCTCACCAAAGCTTTGCTTGTGCTCATTCGCATACAACCCCTTAAGAAATTAATGCACAATAGATCCCACTTGAAATGTGCAGAGAAAGGAAAATGCCACTTTTCCCTGAAGAGTGGCATGGGCACACTGTTGGCTTCAAGTGTGGGCAGGAGCAAATGCTGGGAGCTTTCTGTTAATGCCTTGTGCTCCTGGAGAAGCTCAGGCTCTGACATCCTCTTTAGCAAGGCTTTGGGTCCACCTCCACCATCTCACCCAGTTCAGCAGTGCTGGAAGAGACTGGAAACAGAGCTGGAGGGAGTAGGATGAGCAGGGAGATGCCTTGGCTGGCCCTCCCCAAAAACATACCAGAACAAACCAAACACCTGAGAGAGCCAGGCAGCAGTTTTCAGACCCAGTTAGGGGCAGACACTCTGCCCAACTGGCCAGCAAAGCAGATGCCACAACAGATCCATCTCTTACCTGAAAAGCTAATGTCAGCCCAACTGCAGAGAACGAAGTCAGAGCAAAGCAAAAGCAGAGTCATCCTTTGGTTTCTCCACCTGACCTAGCCTTAAAAACTCAATTTGAAGGTGGCATTAGGGAAGTAAGACATCGTTTATCAGGAGTGACAGGTACAATCTATAAATTAGCATGCTCAGCCTGGGAGTCAGGAGGCAGAGATATCTATCACTTCCTCCCCAGCAGGCTGATACAGGCACACAAATTTGTCCAGTTCCCCAGAGCATCATCTCATGTCCAGCAGATCAGAAGTGCTGGGGAAGCAGGTGGGGATATTACGTGGGAGAGACCTGGAGAAGAATGGAGTTCCTGATGCCACCCCACCCTGTCCTCTGTGATCTGGGGACAAGAAGACCCCCAACAAAATTGGGTTCAAGTCTCAGTCCAAAGGCACACTACATTTTTAAACATGCTGTCAAGCCATCCAAGACAGGATGAGTTGCAAAATGCCTGCAGTCCATTAGGAAAAGCTGGCTATTTTAAGATACTTCTACATAGTTTGCATCCAAAAGGAAGGATAATGTATGGAAACTATATTTGCTTTTTACCTATATAAATTCCTGTCTCTGTGCTCAAAAGTCTGGAGTTTTAGCCCAGCCCTGGGAGGTTCTGGGTGGCTATTGGTGATGCCTGCCACGACTTTGCTGTAAAAGACACACAAACAAGGACATTCACAACATTGTCATGAGGTGCTTGTCTCACTGAACCCCTTTTCTATGTAAAACCAGGGAAGCTGGCCCAAATGCTGGAAATGGGTTCATCAGGACACTCCAGCACAGCCTCACTCCCACCCCAGGTACCTGGGTCTCTGAATCAGCCAGTCCCTGTGGGGAGGAATGGCTCTTGGGGTGGCAAAAGGGACCACTCCCTCCAAGGCACATGGAAACTAAATGATTAGGGCGCTCAGATGGTGCAGCCAGGAAGACTGTTAAAGGCCTCATAAATAAGAGCCCATGTAGACAGCAGGTACTGTGGGGCTTTATAGGCCTATAAAACACCCTGAGCTGCCACGGAGGCTGGAAGGGTTGGGTAGGAAATCTAATTTCACAGGATTTAAAGCAGGTGAGAGAGATATAAATGTATGTTTTTAATAGTAATTAATGCTGCCATTCAGAAGCACTTAAGCACTGAGTTTGGAAAGTTTCCAAGGGCTTGCCTCATAAATCACAGCCCACTACCTGCCTGCCCTGCTCCTACAGGGCTGGGCTACTGCTCCCTCACCTGACCTGGCCGAGGCAGCAGGGGCATTTCCAGCTCCAGGCAGAGAGCTCAGCATCGATGCGGCCAGGCTGCTCCTGAGCCATGGCAAGCAGAGCCATCCCCAGGCATCCTTTCAAACCGGGGGTCACCCTGGGATACTGTCCGCCTTCCCTCGAGGTTATCCCCTCTTCTTCAGAGACACAGGGACTAAGGAGCATCTTCTTCATGCTTTTTTGCTGTGGGCTGCTGGTTTTCACCCTGCCTTGTAGAGTCATTTCTGCTGCGCAGGCAGTCAGGTCCCAGCCAGTTCCTGCCTGGCATGAGTGGAAAGCAGAGGCTGCTGCAGCCCACAGGGATGAAGTGGATAGTGGGGGGGGTGCCCGAGAAAACATTCAGGAACTGCGCAATGGATTTAATCCATGATGTTTTGTGTCATGCTGTGATTTCTAGTTTGTCACCTGGGCCTTTAAGGCTTGATTCCATACCGTTCTTGGGTGGTGGCAGAGGCCAGCACGGGCAGCTGGAGATGTGCCCCACGCCTTTCCATCCCCATGCAGCCCAGAAAGCAGTCGCAGAGCTCCCAGCCCTTGCTGCATTGTGTGCACGCATTCCTGCCTCCCAAGGCTGCAAGCGGGTGGCAAAGTAGGACAGCATGACCAGGGTCCCCCTCCACCCCAGCCTCGCCCAGTCCTGCCCACCTGCACCCCAGCCCCAGGCTTGTGCCACCCCCGCCTGGGAAGGCTCCAGCCGTGTGCCAGCCCTGCCCTCTAGTGTCACTTCTGCCACAGCCACTCCTTGTAATCCAGATCATTCCCCAGCACCGCTGGTACAGATATACAGTCGGGACTTCGGTGTGACTGTTTCAAATAGAGCTTGGCTTTCACGCCAGGGGAGCAGGAAAGGAGAAGGATCCAGGCTCAGATATATGCCGGATGATGACGTTGTTATTTGGCGTGGAAGGGACTTGCTACTGCCTTTACTTCCACTCTCTGCCCATGATCAAAGCAGGTACCCAGCATTTCCACAGTTCTGGCAAAATTCTGAGGAAACCAGGAGAAACCTTCATTAACTCCTTCTTACACTTCCACTTATGCGCAGTGAGACTATGCTGGCTGGGGATACAGCATGCCCCAGATGCAGAGGGAGTGTGAGATGTGGCCAGTTTTATCAGCTGGGACACCTGCACTGTCTCCAGAAACAGCTCAGATTTGCAAAGCTCAGGGCTGCTTTGACGTGGTAGAGCCCTTGTAGAGGTCCTGTTGCCTCTCTACAGAGCTGAGTCAGCATGACTGCTCCAGACACCTGGCACCAGATATCCAGAGATGGAAGAGCCCAGGCAGTGCTGGTTTTGATCCAGCTTCAAAGCTAGTTTGGATCCAGCTGGGATTTAGCCCCTTCTGGGCTGAGCTCCAGCAGATTCTTGTGATTGCCCCATGTTCTAGGGTCCCCATGTTCCAGTGTCACCAGGCTGCTGGAGCACAGCATGTGGAGGAGGCACCAAAGCATCTTTGCAGCAGCTGTCTGGGCCAACAAAGCTGGCACAGAGCCACAGCTAAAAAATCCACCTAGACCAAATCTGTTCCAATTCTGCAGTGACACCAGGCCTCCTCTGCACTGGACTCCCCTGGAGTTCCATGTTTTTCCACAATGAAACTGCAGCAACATCTATTAACCTGCACAATGGAGAACTACAGCAGCAAACCCCTGCCAAGGCCATTTCTCCTATGAACCAAGGGAGCCTGGAAAGAAGCTGTATTGTAGCGAAAAACACCTGTGCTAGAAACAGGTGTTGTTTGAGGACAACACTAAGAGATTACTCCATTGTCTTCCCTGATTCATGTTTACTACCCTAGCAGAGAGAGACCTGACTCAGCTAATCTGATCTTATAAATCAATCTTAGATTTTGCATTGGCCTTCTTCTCCTGTATTGATTATCAGTAAATACTAAATAATGGTATGACAGCTGAGACCTGTTGTTACCAGGCGATATCTGCAGCTCAAACTTGAAACCTCAAAAGCTCAAGCTAATTTTGATGAGATACACAGCAAACCAGAGGAATCACCAGTAGTTCCAGTAAAGTAATACCCCTGTCACAATAAAGTAATAGTTTTGTCACAGATAAACCCTCCTGGGTTGTTGATCCCTGCTTGGACACCATTGTGGCACCATTGTGGCAATGTACATAGTCTGAGTATACTCACACACACATGCATATGTACAGATATAAATATACTTACATGCTAGAATATATGTGTGTGTTGACACAAGTATGAATCTAAATTGATATCTTAACTTGTAAGCTCCATACTTTTTAAATGTCAGCATCAAGGATGTTTGTATTAACCGGAAATCAGATACCTATGCTTGTAGACAATAATAAATTCTTAAACTGGAATGACCTCACTGCTGAGTGAAATTTTTCCCAGGTCCCATTCTAAATAGTGGAATGAGTCCTATTTCTAACCCCAGACCCAGAAACAAAACAGGCAGTGTTTTCTGCTGCTTTGTTTGCTCTTCTACATGACTTACAGAGGGCCTGTTCCTATAATAACACAGTGGTCGATATGTCCAGCTCTCTTGTGTGGCCAGGAAATGCAATCTGTGCTGTCTCACCGCCAGGTTTGACGTACACCCCAAAGCCCATTGCTGTTTTGTCAGACAGGCTGCTGGCTATCAGCTGATTTGCATGCTTTCAAGTAGGTCACCTAATTTTAGTGGGAAGGAGAAAGCTCTCCCCTCGGAGAAGTAGCACCTCTCATAGTTAAAAAGGTTTCCTGATCATATAGGAAAAAAGTAAATAAGATGCAGGAGTGTAGGCATGTGTGTGTGCACACCAGCAGCAGGCAGGGCATCAGGCGTGCCAGACACCAGCAGCAGTTCAGGCACCTCACAAGACATGGGAGCAAGGAGACTACCAGCCAGATTTCCCTACATAAAAAACTTGTCAAAGCTGCTTATTTTCCAGCCTTAGACCTCCACTAGTGATAATTGTTTATTTTGTAAGTGCTCAGGCAACATGAAGCAGCACACTCCTAAACCAGGAATAATCCTGTGCTGGCTACTCACAATATGTGCTATCATGTTAATACACAACCAGGCAGCAGGGCAGGAAAATATTGAGGTCTCATCTGCATAAAGAAGTGGATCTTTGCTGCTGTAGCATAATAAACATGTTCTGTAATAAAGGTAAAATTATTTATCTTCTCTAAAAACAAGGCTAAAAGGTAACTTCATCTGCCTGTAATTGCTTGCTTGTAAAAGAATCAGCAAAGCTGTAACAAGATCCAGAGGCCTGAAAACTTGAACCAGGCAATGCCAAGCATGAAAAGATGTGTGCATTATTTAGTGGGAAAGAACCGGCCATCAGAATAACATGGCTAGTGCCCCATTGAATTCAGTCTCTGGAAGTATTTTTAATCAAAATTTATTTTATTTTTTTTTCTCATAGAAGATCAGGTTTAATTCAAGTAAGATTTAATTCAGGGAAGCCTAAGACTGATGTTGTGCAGGAGGCCAGGCTACATTGTCTAAACAGCTTATATTAGCATTATAACCTACTTATTCCTACCTTTACTCTGAAATTTCTAAACCTACAACTTTAAACCACCTCCCTCCCAAAGCTAAGCACCCTTGTGAGGCAGGTAGGCAGGAAGGGCTATGGCAGAGTAATTCTGCTGGTCAATTTTTGCACCTAGGAAATCCTTTATTCAAAGCACTTGTCAAAACCATTGCCGTGCTGTAGAGCTCTGCCTAGGGAGACTGCCCAGCACAACTATCACAGAACTACCCCATTATTCGTAAACAAATCACTTCTATTTTGGAATACACTGTCAGCACCAGGGAGTTATATTGGCAGAGGAGAGAGAGTTATTCTGGTTGATTTTCCCATGCAGACGTGCCATACATGTGTGATAGGGCTGTAGGGTAATCCCCCAGGAGAAGCAATGAGGATTTTATTGATTGGGATATTTCCAACTTCTGCAGGCCAAAGCAATCTTCTGTGCACCGAATGAGTGGACAAGACACAATGGGAGGGTTTTTTTGCCTTCTCCAATTCTGTTGTTTAGTTTAGAGAAGGCACTTTGAACAGCACTAGCAACTGGCAGAGAGAAGAAAAAAATTTGTATCTGACTTAGATTCTGCCAGATGCAGAATGACTCTGTCATTCTTGCAACATTAGTGGTAGGAGAGGACAAATTCCTTGAAATTCAAGCCAAATTATGTGATGCTGAAGCCACAGGTATGTATAACAAGCCACAAGGACCTATGGAACTAATGAAGTGCCCCACACACAGATGGTTTGCTTTCTTTTTTTCCTGACTGACACCACTTGTGAAAGGAGTGCTGGGCCAGGCACTTGGAAGAAGGTGGATGGGAAGGAAAACAGCATATGAAGTAATGAGTAAGTGCTAGCTGACTTCTAGCAGCAGGATCAAATTGTGGCTGAGATACAGGGAACACCCGCTGGTCCTTTTGATAACAGCTTTCCCTGCCTTCATGCCAGCCCCTCTGCAGAGTCACAATCTGCTGTTTCCATGGCAGGAGCTGCAGGCCTGCATCCACGGGATGTCACACCCCATGTGAGCTCGGGCAAGCACCGTGCACAGGGTGGCTCTCCCGGCTGAGCAGGCAGAGCAGGGAGGTGGGTGAGGTGAGCAGGCAAAACTCATTCGGGGTAGCAAGGGCTCTATCTACCAGGCACCTATCACAAGGTGCAGTGCTGAGAGATGTTGCTCAGAACACAACCCCAAACACTCCCTCACCCTGCAGGGTGCTTGGGTAGTCCAAAGCAAGCACACCAGCACCAGCTTTCTTTGTCCAGAGGGAATGTGATTCCCATCAGAGCCCAGATGCTGCTTAGAAGGAAAGGGTTGTGAGGAAGGGCAGCATCATTTACTAAACCAACTGATGCATATGGGAGAGAAAAAAAATCAAGTGTGACTTCAGAGATTTGAGAAAAGCACGTTATGCCTGAAACATTTTTCCAGCCACACCAATTGGCCTAATTAAGTACATCACTTTTCTCCCCACAACCCTCACTATGCTTCTGTCCTTCCCAACTGTAAAAGCAGCAAAGATTGCTATGGGGGCCAATTAGCACTGCTGGCTTTGCTTCCAAAAGCCTCTTAATTATGCCCTGTGCAAATTGCTGGGTCCCAGGATATTGCAAACCAGACATTTTGTGGCAGTCTCAGCTGAAATAAACAAGGGTCGTACTGACCAGTGTTTGACAGAGCTCACTGCTGCCTCCTCCACCACATGGAATCTGGCATTAATTTTAATTTATTTCATCCTGTCCAGCAGTTTGAATTCACAACATGCTAGAGTTTGCTATTGAAAGGCTTCTTTGTTATAAAGCACCATTAAGAGAACACGGGATGTTTTGGCATGTGATTATGGGCAGATGGGTGTTTTATACCTGGAATGATGATGCGGGATTGTGGAATAACTGTGTCAGCATGAGAATGTGTGCAGCCTATCCTAACACCCAGGCTACATTGAAAGCAATTAGCCCCTGTATTGCTCACAATGTAGCAGGGTAGCGCACAAATCAGCACAGGCTGTACCTCAGTATTGGAGAGGTAAATGGCATTGGCAGAGACATTCTCCTGGTTAGATATCAAAATTATTGATGCAGGAATGGGAACTAGGCAGCCGGCTCTTGCCTGTGCTGTCCTTGCTTGCACATGTCACCATGCCTACTTCATTTAGGTATTGGGAAGGTTTTATTTACCTCCTCAAAAATGCAAACCTGTTTTCTGTACAGAAGGCTTAGGCAGTAGAGCACATTGTGCTTTTGATGGCACATGGGCAAAATCCATGGCTAGCAAACCATCGCATGTCCAACACCCAGATCCCACTTGCTCCAACCAGCACATAAAGGATGCTGACACAAGCCAGCAGAGCAGTGTTGTTCCTAACACAAAGACCACTACCAGTCCCCTCCTGCCACCCACTGCCCAGCAATGCCGCGTGGATACATTGCTGGTCACCATTAACATCCATGAGCATGGCAGCCCCTCCCCAGCAGTCCCACAGCAAGACCCTCCCTCCTGGCTGTGGAGGGTGCCCAAGGACTGTCCTCGGGTGACTGTTCCTCATTAAACTGCCCCAGTTGCTGTCTGCCCCGGTTGTCCCAAAATACTTTTACCCGGTGTACAAGATACCAACCCACACAGAGAGTTGAGGTATTTGATTTATTTACAGTTCTGCATAGAAAGGGGTGCTGGGTGGCAAACCCACAAGGCCAGTGTGACAGCTACCAAAACTTTTCACTATTCACACATTTTTGCAAACAAATGCATTGTTTGCTATAGAACAAAGCGAATTCATTGGCTACAAGTTACCTACAGTTTTTACTGACTAATAATCTATCGACTGATGATTTTCTTGCTTCTTGTGGTTATTAGCCTGCATGCTCACTCTTTCTCTTCTTTTGGTTCAGTGGGTTTCCTGAGCTGGTGGTGAGTGAGCTGGTGGTTATAATCTCCTCTTGTTGGAATTACTTTTTACCCAGTTGGAGCTGATCTCAGTACAGTTGCTGAGTTGTCTTTATTAGTTTCTTCCTTATCTTAGGGGTCCTGCCAAATGTCATTAGGGCCTGTAAATTTTACATTCTTTGTGTGCCCTGTCAGCTTGTCCCCCAAGCTGTGCTAACCTGCACCTGGGTCTGCGGTCGTTGAAAAGTGTCGAGACCTAAACCTTAACACAGCTATTCTACCGACAAGTAATTTCTTTTTGACACTCGGGCTTCACTTAGAGCTCGCTTGTTCGCTGCTCTCTGTTCCATGGATTAAATCTCCTTTCTTGTTGATTCGGCCTGGAAGTATACCAAGTTAAAATATCAAAGAGCATCCTT
>VXBQ01012929.1:190863-216989 GCA_013400175.1 Phainopepla nitens | reverse complement strand
CGGCGCCGGCCCTTTGCCGTTCCGTGCACTGGTTCCGCCGCGGGCTGCGCCTCCACGACAACCCGGCGCTGCAGGAAGCGCTGCGGGACGCCACGTCTCTCCGCTGCATCTATATCCTGGACCCCTGGTTCGCCGCCTCCTCTGCCGTGGGCATCAACCGCTGGCGGTGAGTGGCACCGGGCCCGCGGGCCGAGGGTGGGACCGTGCGGGACGAGGAGGCTCCGCGGCCCCGGGGCCGTGCCAGTCAGGCCGCAGCAGCGCCCGCTTCCGTGCCGGGCCCGCTTCCTGCGGGAGTGCGGCTGTGCCGTGTCCGCTTGGCCTCGCCGCGGTTTGCTCAGCCGTACTCCCTGACTGTGTGGGAGGATGCCTTCAGCTTTATGTAATGTCATTAGACTTTATCAGTCGGGCGGCTGCATGAGAGCAGCAATCGGTGGACATTTAGCTTTGGGAAACCTTTTTCCTTGCATTTAGAGACGAGGGCAAGGACTCCTCAGTTTCGTGGCTGCACCACGCCTCCCCCGTGCCCTTGGGCTGCCGGGCGCGCGTAGGCATGTGCGCACGCAGCTCCCTTCTCCCATCACTCGGATGTTCTTAGGGAAACACACACAGGCTGCTGCTAAGAAACTAGAGATGAAGCTGCATGGGCTTTTCCTCATCTCTGCAAATGGAAAAATGCATAGCATGAGTCATGCCTGTGCAAAGATCAAGACCTCATGTACCTGTAGCCGGTAACATTACATAATGCTGTCGTGTCAGGCCTCATTAGCCTAAATATTTGGAACCCCAATCCAAATAGGGATTCTCCTGGACAAGACTCCCCTGCATACAAGTGGAGCAGATCTCCCACTGCCCCCTCAGAGGAAGTTGACAGACAACCAGCTGGCTAAAGATGCTTTGAGAGCTCTTGGAACTGTCACGTGGCTATGCACTAGGGAAACTGTAGTTGTAATTGATTGCCTCTGCTGTACCCCTTAGCTTCATCTCAAGGAATGGGATTGTATGGGCTGTATCTATGTGTTTCTAGAATCCCACCGCAGAGGATGGCTTAAAATTGTGAATGTGCCAAAGTAACCTCAGTGTAGTCATTCAAAGTTCAGAAAATTGTGAATTCTGTTATAGGAGTTTGAATTGATCTTTCTATAGGCTTTGTGCAGCCAGCACCAGACAGAAATGCCCTTCACGTGCTGCTGTTGTTACTGACTGTCCTCATTTGGAAGAACCAAAGTGGTGCCACAACAGATTAATGCTTGAGCTGTTTAATCCTTGTTTGTTTCCACCAACGTTGTGAAGGGAGTGAAACAGTTAGGAGTCTTCTTTATGTTGTAATCATGGAATATATGAGCGAGCAAAGTTTTTAAAAATAATGTTTTCTTGGAGGTTTGGAACTACTGCAGATGTCAGAAGCAAGCGCCACTGGCTGTTAGGCAAAAAACATATTGGCAAGTTACTTATGTTGGCCAAAGTTCCATTGATTCCCATTGTGAGCCTTGGCTTTGTTTTGCTAATTTTTTAATCCAAATATTTGTATTCAGAGTTCTGTTCTTCAAAGGCAAATGCTTATTTTTTACCTAGTTCTCACAAATTTATCATGTTGAAAATGCCTTGTTATTTAACTGCACAGCGTGTGTGAGCCATATAGGACTACTGCTTGTTACAATTTTTAGAACACCTGGGACAGTTGATGCTCGTACTTAATAAATGGGAAGTGGGCTGGGGCTCAGGGAGTGGTTTGTTTAGGTTACCTGGACCTGGTTCTGGGTGTTCTGCTTTGATGGGGTGCCCTTCTTTCTGTGAACCCTGCACCCTTTCTCCCTCCAGAAGTGCAGAGCGACCCTTCTTCTCTCTGGAAGCTCACAGTTCCCGTTAGGGGCCGTGCAGCCGAGGAGAGAGAAGTTGCCACTTCGCAGAGCAGTTGTAGCTTGGCTTTCCTTAGCTGTGGGCGGTCCTCAGGGAGCTGCGGCAGATACTCGCTGCTGGCAGATCACGCTGCCACGCAGAGCGGGCACGGGGGACGCAGGGAAAGGTGAGGGCTGGCAGGCTCACTTACAGAGGGGTGTGTGTTTGCCTGCAGTGCCAGGTGCTGAGGAGACACTGAAGTCTGAAAGCTGGTGTCTTTTGCAGAGTTAACAAAGCAAAGTGAAGTTACTATGTAGATGGGGTGATGTGTGACTGGGAAAAAAATAAAGCAAATATTATACATTTGGTATTTTGTAGTTTAGTGGGGGATCAGTAAGATGTAGCATTAAATGCAGAAAGCACTTAGATGGCTTTTTTAGTGGTTTTGGGTGGGAGGGAATAGATGGATGTCTTGGTATGCTCTCATCTCTGTGCCTTCATAGTGCAAGGTGAATGGCAGTTCTCTTTGCAGTTATTCAAAGTACAGATGATTCTTGCCTCAGGAGATCTTGATGCTCAGTTTTGTGCTACTGGTGAACTAGGAGAATACATTTCTCTGCTGTGACATGGTGTATTTGTAGCTAGAACTGTAAAATCTGCACAGTTCTTGCAGTATTTCCTTACTATCCTTGGAGTAATGCATCAAAATTTTTCTACTTCATATGCAAAATCCCCTTTTGCCCCAAAACCTGTGAAAAAATGTACAGTAGGGAATTACATGGTTTATGCTTTTCTCCGTGTAATGTGGAGAGAAGAGCTGACAAGTGTGTTTTCCTGCCTCTGAGGGAGAACATGGGAAGTGGGTTGCAGTAAGAAGAAAATCCTGGACAAGTGCAAATTGCATATGACTGAATGGGAGCTGGCTGGTGCTGCAGTCTCATAAAAGTTGTTACAGAGACCAGAGATACATATGAATTCTTGTTTTCTGGTTCTTGTCCAAACTTCCAGTTTGATTTGGTGATGCAGGTTTGCTGGAGTTCCATGTAAATTCTTATTTGCCTTTTAGCTATAACCCATCTCACTGACACTAACTGCTACTGTTTCTTCTCTGCAGATTTCTTCTCCAGTCCCTGGAAGATCTGGACAACAGTTTAAGGAAACTGAACTCTCGCTTGTTTGTTGTGCGAGGGCAGCCAACAGATGTATTCCCAAGACTCTTTAAAGTAAGAGAATAATTTTTTGGAGCATGATGAAGAAAACTTGATGACCTGGTGCTAAATTTTCACTGCCTAATGACTGGTGATTCCCTTGGCATCTCTTTAACTATAACAAACTTTTCTTCTTAACTACAACTAGCTAACTACTATCTATAAGGGCCAGATTGGGAGCCGGATCTGCACCTTAACTCAGACTTGAAAAGAAATGTAGTTGTAGGGTGTAACCTAATATGAGGGTGCTCAAGCTTCTCTTTTCGGATGGTGATCTTGAACTTTGTTTCTCTAAGTCACCTCCCACAGGGCTGCTCTGTGAGGCACAGACCCTTCTTTGTTGAGGCTTCTTTCCTGGTGGCTATTTGCTTACTGCATTTTTTACTTAGGAATTCTGCTGTGTCCATAGACCTTTAGGGACAACAGAAGAAAGTACACTGATTTGTATGTGAATTGCAAATAGGATTTTTGTGTTAAAATTTCAAAATTCAGGAGCTTTTCTGACCTTCCTTTTCTTTTCTGTTCAAGATTACAGTTTAGTCATCTCAGCAGCAGGGTATAGCTTGGGTCCAAGTTTCCTGCTGATGTACTGTTTAGGACGTGGAATATGCAGTTACCTTGGAGATCAATAATGGATTAGTGGGGTACATTTCTAAAGTGATATGTCAGTGCTGCAGATGTCACGGCTAACAAGAGCATCTCCTTGAATATCAGGGCTTCTCATACAGTGTCATTCTTCTCCATCCTGCTCTAAGATTGTATTTCCCAATGTCTTTGAAGCTTTTTGACAATCTTTGATAGTGTTACAAAACTAAATGGAAAAAAACCCACGGCTCCCAGTAGTCTTATGAGATGAGGGCGTCATGTGCCTTATATATGGTTGACAGAGCTAGTGCTACCCAAATCCTGCTATAGACCAGCTACCAAGAAGGAGAGGTAAACTTGAATCTGTACCCTCCTTCTGTAAATGATTCTGATGTGTATGTTCTGTAGAAAGGCAGTTAGTAGTGGGGAGAGGAGCTGGACTGTGCAGATGAAAAGGAGCACTGATACTTATTTTGGCTTCTGCAACTTAACACATGACACAAACTATGTGCTGCTTTTAGCCTTTTGAGAGTCTGGATTATTTTTATCTTTTTATCTGCAAATAAGTTCCAGCTAATAGTAGTTCATGCTCTCTTTAGTTCCAGATATTCACAGGATAATGAAAACTTTATAGGAGAAAAATGCTCATTTGGTTAGAGAACAAAAATTGGCAGAGTCTGAAGTTTGGAGAGATTGATTGTGTAATCAGCCAGAACTGCTTTTTGCTGCAGTCTGTTTTGTCTGGGGAGGTAAGCTGATGAATATCTCAGATGTGCTGTAACAGAGTTGAAAAAAGTAGAGGGAATTTTCTGCTGTTACATGGTAAATGTATGGCTTTGGTAGGGATTGAGGCCTCTCCAGAGCTGCTGCGCTGAACACTGAATTAGCAGCAGCTCGTGCCTTGCTGTCAGCTTGTGTGGAGAGGAGAGTTGTGTCACATTTGCTACTGCAGTACTTAGACCTGATGTAATTTCTGCTCTCCCTGCCAGCAGCTGAGCTATGTTGTCACTAACAGTCACTGCAAAGGCTTTACTGTGCACGGATACCGTGACAAGCGTACTTGTTAGCAATGTGTTAACCTTTGCAGAAGTTTTTTGTCTCACTTCTTTGGAATAAATTTCTGTAGTTTTACCTCTTCTATAAAAGTGCACTGTTTGTTCACTGAAGTGTTTTCACAATCCCTTTGGTGGTTTCTTCCCCTGCAGTTTTTCTTTGCTCTAGGTTAGATACTAAGAGGCAAGTCATCAGTCATGACTTTTCTTTTGTATATCTGCAGCAGTTTGCTGTCATACAGGTAACAGATTTTCTGGTTGGTTGTGCTCTACTTCCCATGTACTGCTGCATGACACAGAGCAGTGGCCTTCTCAAAACTGTTGGAAATATATTAATTTAAAGTGTTGAATGCTTACCTAAAATCCCTGTTAACCTTAATAGTTTTTTTTATTCCATTCTACTCTTTCAAGGTAGTAATGTGCATTCCTTTGAGATCAAATCCATCTTTTCCAAACCTTCCAGTTGATACTGGCTTTCTTATAGAAGAAAGAAAAATTTAAAATGAAGCTGTTAAATCACATAGGAACAGGGCAGGGCCTGGAATGTGTCAGTCTGACCTCTGACAGTTATGGTTACTGTCATGTTCTTACTTTTAAAAATGGGTGGAGTATCTCTTTAAGATGTACATGCATTGGTACATAACTGGTTAATTTCTCTGTCCTTCTTAAAATTAATTTTAGGGCTGAATCTACAAGTTTAGAAATGTAGGTGGCTTGTACAGTTGTTTTTTGCTTCTAAATCCCCTTCCCATGTTTGGTAATATTTTTAATGGTCTTCAGGGATCTAACCACATTTGTTCTTTGTGCTTTTCTTCTGTTTCACAGGTAGAAAAGTCTCCTGTATATACAGGGGTAATTTAGACTGTCTCACTTGGAGAATGTTGTTCTTAGTTTTGTGAGGGGTTTTTATAAATGTCTGGTTGTGTTTGCTAAACAAGTCTGTGGGCTGCTGCTCTGCTTGATGGATGTCTTGGGAGGGTCGCTGTGGAAACCATTAAACCTCTTCTCGTAGGATTCATTTTCTGAGGAAAACTAGGCCATAGACTTTGAGAACAATTTGTGCTCTAGAAAAGCCTGGAAGAGGCTGAGTGCTCTTTATAAGGCCTATGCCATGTAATTTGTGAGGGATCTATTAAAGCCATGAAGCTCAGAATCAGTTCATGGCTTGATTAGGCGTGTTGTACCTAAGTGATCTTTAGGGTTCCTTCCAGCCCCAACAATTTTGTAATTCTACAATTCTAAAATAACTCCAAAAAGGCAGGATTTTAAATCTGATTTGCTGTATCATACTCTACCATGCATATCAGAAGGGTTCTCACTCAGTTACTGTCCTATGTCCTGCAATTTCCTGTTTCTTTCTGTTTGATTTGGACATTGGCTTCCTATTGTGTGGTGTCTTTAATGAGACATCAAGAAAAATGCAGAATGTATTTGTTTTACTTAATGTCGCCACTTAAAAACACAGGGGTTTGAGCAGAACTTCTGTTGAAAGAGTTTTCTGAAATGCTTTTTCTGCAAATGCTGGAAGAGGATGGTAAGGTTACTTCAGGACAGCATGTGCAACAAAACGTGGTATTGGTAGGCTCAGGGACTGAGTGGAAACCTAAGAACAGTAATAGACAAGAGCTGAACCTCCTCTCATGTGTTTTAAACCTGACATCTGCAAATTTGCATAGCAGATGTGATGTTTGCTAGAGCTGATAAAATTGTTGCTTCGTTGCTTATCTCAAATCCAGATTGCTGTTCCTCACAGCAACACTCTCAAAGCTTCCAGAACTTTCAACAGCTCAGGAATTCTGAAATCTTCATTTTGTAATTGTGCTGGATAAAAATAGTCTTCTGTTTGACAAGTGGGTGTATTGTTTTTCTTGCAGGAGTGGGGAGTCACTCGTCTCACCTTTGAATACGACTCAGAGCCCTTTGGAAAGGAGAGGGATGCAGCTATCGTCAAACTGGCCAAGGAGGCAGGTGTGGAGGTGGTGATAGAGAACTCCCACACCCTCTATGACCTGGACAGGTACGGGGAGAGAAAGGGCAGAGGTGCTGTCTGGGCTAGGCTGGGATTGTCATGTCTGCAAAGACTTCAGTCTCTCCCATTACACTGATCACTGTCATCCTGAGTGAGCCTCTGAGGATTACTCTGCACACTCCGCTTTTGATTAGAACACGTCAAAGTGCTGCCAGTGACGTGGATGTACAGAAAGGTGTTGCCTCAAGCTTATTAAACTCTGGACTTGAGTGTCATTTAATTTGCTCAGCTGTGTCCTATTGACTGCTCTCCTTGAGCATGTCCTCAATGTATGGACTGCTTTTTTTTGCTTCATTGTAATAAAGGTAGTTGAGCTGTTGTCTCAAACAGGTTATGAAAGCAGGGCTTTTAACCGATGGATGTGTCAGGACAGCTGGAAGAAGTAAAACAAGGTAGATTGGGACAAGCTTCCCTTTTTCTAAAACCTGAATGCTTTGTCTTTGTTGTGTGTTTGCTGTGTTTGTTGTTTTGATGTTGAGGTTTTTTTTATATATTTACTTATATGTATAATATCTCTGTATACATGTGATTTTTAAACAGTGGTGACAGTCTTTCAGCTTAGACTCTAGGGTGTGCTTGACTTCAAAGTCAGTACAGTGTTTTAGTACTATTCTTAGAGGTTGCTTGCCTTTTTTTCCCCCTTTTTTTTCCTCTTTTCTTTCTGATGTGACTTGTGCCAGTAATGCTGAATGTGAATTTTCTCCTATAAGTCTTTAACATCCATGATTTCCATAACGGGAAGGAGCTTTGCAGTTAGCATGTATTGGGTGGAAATTTTTGTCACTGGAGTAAGGAGGATTCTTGAACCTGTCTCGTGAGCAGGTGCTGCTTTCTGATTCTGCATTAGAAGACCAAGTTTTTTTACCAGTGTTTATTACATCCTCACCCCTCCAGTGTCAGTGGCCATCACATTCTTCTTCATGTCACCTATGTCTTTTCCAAAGTGGAGAGTTTAAGGTAGAATCTGTTCTAAATCTCTTTTAAGTTTTATCACCTTTCTTCATACTTCTGGGTATTTCTGGAGGGGGAGAGCAGTGGTGAAAATAACAGCTAGTGTGCAAAATGTAGAAGCAACATGGATTTTTAGAGAGCTATAATGTGTCCTGTCTTTTCCTTACAGTCAGTAGCATTATTTCTGTTTTTTCTGAGTGCTGCTAAACATTAAACTGATGTCTCAGGGCTTCCTTCCAGAATGGTCATAGCTATTTGAGAGGCTGCCACTGTATAAATAAGTTTAAGATTGCATAGCTATGCATAGGGAGAAACAACATGACCAACTCTGCAATTTCCTCTGATATTTTTGGCAGCTGGTTATGTGATATATCGGGAAATTTTTAAGTTGCCTTTTATCTTTAGCTATCCCACATAGCTTATTGCGTCAGTAAACTTTATCATCATGCTCTTTTTTGTCCCTTCCCAGATATTTTGTAAAAAATATTGAGCAGCACAAACCCTAGCTCAGCTCTGTGTAGGATTTCTCTTCCTGTTCGAAAAATAGATTCCTTCTCTAATTCTGTATGTCAAAGAATTTTCTGTCTGCGTGGACCTCTTCCTTTAGTGCAAATTATTGTGGTTTCTTTAAATTTTTTCAGTTAGGGATCTAGTCAGATAGCTTCTCAAAATTCACGTAGGATATATCAACTAAATCTCCCTTGCCCCAGGCTCAAATGTCTCTAATAGATTTTCAGGCACAACTTCCCTTTTACCAAGACCAAATTAACCCTCCAGCATATTGCCTATGTCCATGCATTCATTGTTTCCATTAGTACTTTCTACCCGTCTGCCTAATGCTCATATCAGTCTATTAATTTGTCCCTCTGATGCCCCTGAAATGCTTTTAAAATCTGGAGGTGCATTTTCTTTCTTTTTTCCCTCATAGTATTTGGACAGTTTTATGTTACATGCAGCAGCTATTAGTTTGTGTATTTCATGATGTCCTTTACAATTTCTGGGTGAATACTTGGTGGCCCTGGCAAGCTTTTCAAGCATGGCATTTTGTGGCACTTTTTCCTGGTCTCCCAATCTGTCACAGCATCTGATACGTTTTCTTAAAAAAAAACAGGAGTCATAAGCTCCCTAGATACCTGCAAAAATATATGCAGGGATTTTCTTGTGCTGTTCCAGTCTCTCCTTTCTTTAATGATTTGATCACCTCTTGACCCTATAAATATCCTGGAGTGTCTGTAAAGGGGATGTTTTTGGTTGTTTTTTTTACTAGTTACACTTCTTTTAAAAGGTTTCTCAAACTTTAATTTAGATTAGGAGGTGCAAGAAGGCTGTGGTTTTTAATTTAACCGACAAAAGTTTGGTGGGTTTCTATGTTTGTCTTCATTTTTCCAAAAGATTCTGCCTCTGTCATCTTAGCTGATGCTGTTCCCTAATTGTTTTGACCCTTGTGAACTTCTGAAATACTTTTTCACATCTGTATGGCATTGTTCCTCCTGGAAGGGTGTTAAACTGATGCATGCTAAAGTCACAGTTAGAGCAGGCAAGTGATAACTAACATTTTCAGCTATACCTTAGCACTAAGACTAAATCATGAATTGACACTCCTTGTGGGTTCTTGATTTCTTGTTTCATGGACCAGTCATTTATGGCAACTAGAAAACTGAGTTTTGGGAGGTGATGGGGTGTGATAGATACCCAGTCTGTGTGGATGTACTTGAAGTTTCTGGTTACTCTGACATTTCTTGGTTCTTGGCATCTCTGAGATTTCTCAGCAGATGGTAATACAGTTTTGATAGTGTATTTCTCCTAGAAGTCTCAGAGTATCTCTCCCTCCAGTTTCTAACTCATGGTATATTCTGTCCCTCTGCTCACCCTAATGTTTTTACTGTGTAATTAGCAGATGGTAATAATACCTGATGGAGGCATCCTACTTCTCATCTGTTTTATAATCAGGTTTCTGACAAGATTGTCAGCCTGAGTTCAAACAATTTAAACTAATCTTTCACTCCTACATAAATGAATCCAGCACTTCCTTTGTCCCCTGCAGTGTATTCCTGGTACTACCTTCACCAGGTCCTTTTAAACATTTGCCAAGACCCTGTTCAGTTAACTTGTGAATTTGACCAGTTTGACCCAGTATGAAGATGACAGTGTGCCCCTTGTTGGCACTGCCAGCATAGCTGTGTGATTATCAGAGCATCTTTCACCTCCTCTTCCCCAAAACAAGGAGAGGGGTATAGAAAATGAACTTCAGTGCTGGGAAATACTCCTAAGAAAATCTGGGAATTCCCAGTCAAGATTAGCTATGTTCAGATTGTAGAAGTCAGACAGAAAAGATAATCTCTTGGGTATCAATTTAGCCTGCTTATAACTTCCAGATGACAGGTTGTTTTGTCTCTTCCCTGGATCTGCCTGTTTTCTCCTCCTTAGGATCTAAATCCTTTGTAGTGTGTTTACTGATGGTCAGCATTGTGGTTTCTGTAATCCCAGGGAGGCTGGGTTGTTCAGTGGGAGTGGTTTAGGTAAAAAAAAAGAACACTGTGATCTTGTGTGTTTGTAGTATGCATCAGGATCAGCTTTTCCTCAAATACTCCAGCCTAAGGCTGCAATGACAGCAGAATGTGTTCTCATAGGAGCACGTACTAACTTAAAGGAACCAAGCTTGGGGAAGCGTGCATGCCTTGGTGCTTCTGCAGTTCAGTACACTATGCCAAAAAGGTGGGTTATTTCTAAGAAGATTTACTCAGACACATCTGGTTATCCTCTCCTGTCTTGCATGGTACTCTGGTGTCAGGTGTTTTCCCCCACTGATACCCAGCCTGTCATCAAGTCACTTCATCTCATCTCTCGTCTTCTCAGTATGTGTTTCTGCGGAAGTTGGTTTGTTCTTCATTCAGCATGTGTTGGATGGACAGATCAGTTGGTTATCTCTCCATCTCCTCTCTGAATCTGTAGAAATACCCTTTGTTCTATGTACACAGAGCCCTCCATGAGCTCCCTGGACCAGGGATTTGGATCAGAGCAATTGCATAAGCTGACGAGGCTAACGAAATAGTCCTCGTGAATTGGTGCTGGGGTGCGTTGGGCAGCCTGCGTGCCGAGTGCTGGCAGCCAGCTCTTCCTCCCACAAAGAAGCGGAGGAGCACATTCAGTCCCTTGCCAGAACTCAGCCTTGTCATTTGCAAGCGAGCTGAGGTGTCAGGTGTATGAGGCCAGCAGCTTTCCTAAGCCCATTAGCCATCCTGCTGGAACACTGCTGTGGAGATGATTCAGAAGCTGACACCTGTGAGGGCGTGCATTTGAGGCTGCAGACACTGCTGTCACGGGTGACTGGCTGTAGGATACCTTATAATCATAGCAGTGCTGGAATTGTTTGGTCAGGTTTGAGTTGCCTGCTTTCCTGAGGTGAATTGTGACTGTGTGACTGATGGTCAAACAAACCTTCATAACTTCTGGCATCAAGGTACTACTGTCAGATAGTGCTGGACAGTATATTGCTAGTTTGGTGGCACAGCCAGTTTTCGGTGTGCTCACTAAGGTTAGGTTCTGTGTGATGAATACAGTGATTCTCTGTTCTGCTTCAAGAAATTTAGAACCACTGCCACATGTGGCAAATTGCACTGGGGGAGATGGATGAAGTGGGAGTATTAAATCCTGAGTAGGGGCCTCCCTTTTTTTGTTATTGAAAGTCCTGTGGAAGTGTATGGCCTGGATTAGGAGGTCAGTATATGAGGAAGGAAAAGACTCTAGCTTGGGGAGCTTCCTGTACAATTTTTTGTACAGAAGGCTGAACAGTACTACAGTATCCAGTAAGTGTAGTATAATATCCCATACTGTGCAATTCCTGATATTCAATACTTCTTTTCTGGGCAGTATTGTGAAAGGTCCAGATTTAGTGCATAATGCCAGTGTCAGGTGCTGTGAAATGTATAACTTGTCCTAGTCCTATCTTAAAATATTTGTGTTCCAGATCCAATAACTCCAGGAATTCAGGAGCTGTACTAGGTAGCTTCACTCATATTCACATCCTTGAGGATTTCAAGTACAGATCCATCTGCTAGTCACGGTGATTTGCTCCAAGTAGCTAGCTGTCCACAGAAGTTTTAGCTGTGGATCTTTGTACAATGGTGTGGATCTCAGACTGAAAGGCAGCTTTAGCACAACGGAAGAAGGAGGCAGTGTGGAAGAAGTAACTTCCCTGCCCCCATCCCAAGCACCTCAGGGTGCAGCTTTGTCACATTTTCTCTTCCAAGCTCTGAATTCCTGGAAACAAGTGAGTCTCTCTAGAATGCTGTAACTGGAAATGCCTCACTTCTCATCCAGTGGAAACACTGATTTTCTGGGGATCTTTGGCTGGTCTTGTTTGGGGACTCACAAAGCAGCCACAGAGAGGAGTGTGGTGGGTAGTATTAACGAGTTCTGTCATTTCTTGCCATCTCTGGGGTGGAACATGGAGACAGATAGCAATAAAGTGTATGCAGGAAAGCAGAGGAGATGTGCTCTGGTGTGGTGATGCAGGACAGAACGTGTTGGCTGTAAGACAAATGCAAATACATCTGTCTCTGTGTATGTCTTTGTCAGAGTGCTGTGCCCACACCGTGGCCATGTTTATAGCCTGGCACTAAAAATGTACAGTACGTTGCACTCCGTGCACATCCCGATGGCCCTCCCCCCCCTCCCCGCCCTGTTCGTTAATGTCTTTATGTCCCAGTGTTCACAACTTAAAAGCAGAGGACCGGGAGGAAACTGCAGGAGGCTTCATTTTTTAATCTGTTGCACCGCGCTGCCCGTGGGGAAGGCTCCGCTCCCCTCGCAGGGGTGTGTGGCTCCCGGCGCGGCGCGGAGGCCGGGTCAGCGCCGAGCACACGTGCGGGAGCGCCGGGCGCCGGCGTGTCGCTCCGCCCCGCCACACGTGCGGCCCCGGGGAAGAGGCGGCACATGGCGCCCGCCGGAGCACTCGGCTTTAAGCCCGGCCCCTTGCATAAGCTGTGGATTGTAATGGGCGGAGAAGGCTGCTGTGCTGCAGCTCCTGTGTGAGCTATGGGGTTGCCTGCCTCCGCTTTATGCAATGCTCACGGTCCCTGTGCTGTTAACTCCTTCCACTCCTGCAGGAGAGGGGTTAAAATGGCATCTTTCAGCCTGGGGAAGTTTACCTTGCCATGGAGGCTTCTCAAAAGTCTCTGTCCCGGGAAAAATAAGACTGCATGGCCCCAGCAGGCTGTGGATCCTTGGTGAAGTAGAGGAATGGGGAACCTTGACTGTCTTTTTCCTCCATAGTGTGATCTGACACAGGCCATGAGACAGGGCTGCCCGTGACCTTATGGCATGTAGGAGGATAGTGATCTCTCTAATCACAGGGAGACAGGAATGATGCAAACATGGATTTGTCTCATCCAAGATAGGTGGAGGAGGGGTCACTAACAGGCTGAGTCTTCTGTGCCAGACAAGAAGGAAGTAGGGTCAGAATCAGGTTAGGATATCACAAGGTGTCACAGGAACAGATGCAGATCTAGGATTTGCCACCTTGGGGAGACAGAAAGGCAGTCAGATACAGATTTCATACAGGGGTCTGATGAAGAGCTCCAGAAGAGAAATGTGATGCTCAGCTTGATTCAGCTGGAGCCATTTTGGGCTTGCTTTTTTTTTTTTCCTGTGGTGATGAGGAAGTATGTGATGTTTTGTCTCTTGATGTATTTTAGGGTTTTGTTTGGTTGATTTAAATATCCCTTTGAGGGATGCATTAAGTGAAATGTAGGTCTATAAGGATTTCTGTATCCACAGTGAAAGGCTATCCTGAGCAGAGATAGCAGGGTCCGCTTTGGATGTCATTTCCTTGTGTCTTCTGTGGTAGTGAGGCTGCATTGTTTCACTTTGTTTATTTTATCTGCAGAATAATTGAGCTGAATGGCCACAAGCCACCCCTCACCTACAAGCGCTTCCAGGCCATCATTAGCCGTATGGAGCTCCCAAAGAAGCCAGTGAGCACTGTAATAAGTCAGCAGATGGAAACATGTAAAGTGGACATCCAGGAAAACCATGATGATGTCTATGGGGTCCCATCCCTGGAAGAGCTGGGTATGTGTCAAGAGTGAAGGCAAGGACTACTGCCAGCTGAAACAAGATCGAGTGGAACTGTTTCCAGGGGCTGGCACATGTTCTCGCCTGACATGGGCTGCCTCTAGCCATAGAACGTCCTAATTTTTTCAGCAAGTGCTGGACCTTGTGGTAACACACGGGCGTCCCTTGCACTGCTGTTGATGTCCAGCATCCCCTTTAGCATTGCTCTGAAGTGCTCTGCATCTGTCCTTGTGTTCTCTGCTATACTGAGCATGTAAACACTGTACTAGGATCTCATGTCCTCGCCAGCTGCTTTCCTCCTACTGCAGTCGCAGGCACATTGTGTAACAGACCTGAAGAGGTAAACTAACTGTGTACCAGGTTTAGATAATTTCATTCACTTATTGCCAAGTGGCACCAATTTGGGAACTTAGCAAAACAAAAGCTATTACAAAAAATTCTTTCACTCATCCTGCTGTGCCTTACAGTCCTGTAAGACTTGAAGAAGAAGGAATAGCTGAGGCTTGAGGAATGCAAGACCTTCATCAGGGAAGTGAATCTAAATACAAGGGAAGAAAGGTCTAATGCAGAGTACTTTGTTTGTCTTTGACTGGAGGTTCCACGCCAGCTCCATTCCAGCTTTATAGGAAGTATCTCCTGGTACTTAAGGCACAGTTTCAACAGTTGGGTAAAAGCATGGGGCTTCATAGCAGGAGTATCTTAAGGGCTCCAGTCCTGCATGGATCTACTTTTTTTATTGTCTTGCCAAATTGAGACTGCCTGAAATCTTACACTGCCCTGCTTGCTGCCGGGGGAGGCTCCTCTGTCTGCCCAGAGCAGCGCAGGGAGACTGCATTATTGCATCCCCCTTTGCAGTGGTTCTTTTGCACTAATCCAGTGCCTTCCCCAGCACCAGCCTCAGCAGAGCAGGAGCCTCACCAGGAGCAGCTGGGCTATCTAGTGAGCTGCTGATGTTGATGGCAAGGTGTTTTGTAAGGCAGAGCTGTGGGGCAGATGTTTTATTGCCAGCTGCTCTGGCCTTTGGAGCAGAGCCCTGTGGGTAGTGCTGACATACCAGAGAGAATGCTGGCTGTGAGTAGTGGGAAAAAGTCAACATAAGGCTGCCTGAAGCACTGAAGGGGGAGGCCCTTGAAGTGCAGTGTCATGAGGAGGCTCTCCCCATATCCTACATGATTTGCCTGCTGTACAAGGATTAGAGCAGCAAGTAAGCCATGTTAGGCAGCTACAGTATGTACTGTCTTGCTGTTAATGCATAATCCCATTTCTGTGCCCTTTGTCTAGAAATTGCTTCAAATCTTACAAAGTTCTTTCTCTCAGGCTTTCCTACAGATGGTCTTGCCCCTGCAGTTTGGCAAGGAGGGGAGACAGAAGCTCTGGCACGGCTGGATAAACACTTGGAAAGAAAGGTAACCTATGATTTAAGTGGCGATTCCCTGCAGACTGTGCCTCCAAATGAAAAATGTAGTGTTGCCCATTACCCCATTCCCTGCTCTTCTTAGCAGTGGTCATAGCATTCATCTCTGGAAAGGAGTGTGTGCTATTGTTGGAGTACTCCTGTGATCTTAGGTTTTTGTGGACCAGGGAGTTCATGGGCTTCCTCAGGTCCAAAAATTTAGAGCAGTATATTATTTATGCTGCAGTTGGAAGCACGCTGGACTCTTTTCCTTGTTTCTCAGTTTTCTTTAGAGGAGTGCAAACTTGGAAATTCGCCTGTTAAGTTGTTCAGTCCCTGCTGCACACCATCTCTTTTTATCTCTACTTTGAGGTATTAGTGTGAGTACATGCTTATAAAAGAATGCCTTCCCCTTGCCTGTCAGCTTCTTCATAGGTTGTCTCACTGGCTGGCATTCCTTGAGCCCCTTGTTGAAATAATCAGATTTTTTTCAATGGGACTGGTGTTCTTGAGTATAGTGCACAAGGCAAACAATTTCAAAGTAATGAAAGGTGACCCAGCTCCCAAAGCATGACTCAATTTTAACCATTTTGTACTTCTTTAATGCTGGGTGGCTTGATGTCAGTTGTGGAAATCAAAGCATAAATAATTGTGCTGAAGAGGGAATAAATTATCAACATAATGCTCCACAAAAGGGTCTTAATTTCCGCAGTTTTCTTGTTCATTGTGTGAAATGAGAGACATACAGGGACATAAACAGTTTTGTTAGCTTGTATTCCTAGGAACTCTAGACGTACCTGGACATAAACATTTGTGTTAGTTTGTATCCCTAGGAACTCTCAGGCTTGTTAGCTCCTGTATGCAGAGCAAATTAAGTTAATCCTCTTGGGCAAAATAACTGACTGGTTTAAATCCTGGAGCAAAGGTTTTGCATTTCTGGAATCGGGTATGGGGGTTGGGATTGCCTGCTGGAGATCTCTCCCAGCAGTGGTTGGAAGTAAATAGAAGAGGCTGTCCTCTCAGATGTAAGTGGCCTCACCACCTGCACAGAGGCTTGCCTTTAGCAGTGTCCCACAAATACGAGGAGTTTTTGGCTCATTTCTCCTGAATCTGTCTAGGCATGGGTTGCAAATTACGAAAGACCAAGGATGAATGCCAATTCCTTGCTGGCCAGCCCTACAGGACTCAGTCCCTACCTGCGTTTTGGCTGCTTGTCCTGCCGCTTGTTTTACTATCGTCTCTGGGAGCTGTATAAGAAGGTAAGACAAAAGGAGGACAGGTGGGGTTTGAGCATATATAGCATGATGCAGGTTGCCAGAATTGGTTCAAAAGATACAGTTGCTTCCCTAGTGTTTGATTGTTGGGCTGAGCTTGTTGCTACTACAAGAGGAGGCTTTTGGGTAAGAAAGTAATTCTCCTGTATGTACTCATGCAGGCCTTAAATCTGGTGATACCTTGTTCTTCAGTCTGGACTTCTGTGTCAGGAGCCGCATAGAGCCTTTTACTGTTAGTTTTACATCATTCCAGTCACTTGTCATTGTACTGAGTGAACCTGTGTCAGTGCTCTGACTTTACCGCTTGGGCTTTCTGATCTGGCATTGAGCTCTTTCATGGCAGTGGTCAGCAGCTGACTTGGGAAATGTGTGTAAATGCATGGGTGCCTCCCAGCTCAGCTTCATGAAGCCAGTCCTTGTGTGCTTGTGAGCAGCCGTGTTCCCTCTCCACAGGTGAAGCGGAACAGCACGCCCCCCCTCTCTCTGTACGGACAGCTTCTGTGGCGGGAGTTCTTCTACACAGCAGCCACCAACAACCCCAAGTTTGATCGCATGGAGGGGAATCCCATCTGCATACAAATCCCCTGGGACAGGAACCCTGAAGCATTGGCAAAGTGGGCAGAGGGCAAGACAGGCTTCCCTTGGATCGATGCAATCATGACCCAACTGAGACAAGAAGGGTGGATCCACCATCTGGCCAGGCACGCGGTGGCCTGCTTTCTGACCAGGGGTGACCTCTGGATCAGCTGGGAGTCAGGAGTCAGGGTGAGTCCTGGCATTTTCCAGTACTTGCAGGAGGCCATAAGGAAAACAAAGTCTCCCTGGCACTTGCTGCAAGGATGGGCACACAGGTATGGCTTTTGCTTCAATGTGTAAAAGGTGCATGGAAGAGAGGATTCGCTAGCAGGCTCTTCGCCAGCCTGACTTCCTTCTGCCTTCTACTGCAAGGCTCTGACGGTATCACAAGCCTCAAGTAACCATAACTGTGTTTAGGAGCCACTGATACATACAGACTAGGGTTTTGGGGGCCTTTTAGTTTTTGGGGGGGGGGGCCTGTTTGTAAAAATTCTCTCAGTCCATCTGTTTTCTTTGCAAGTTTAATGTCACTTCTTAACCGGACCTTTTTCCTCATTATAAAATCCATCACCGTGCCCGTCAGGGAGCGCTCCATGGCTGTGAAATCTGAGTCTAGAGTCTCTCAAGGAAAGAGGTAAAAGACCCTCCTTTTGGGCCATCTGAAGGGACAGACAGCTTGAACCTACCTGGTGTACATACTGCCCTACACAAAAAGTGGAGGCAGGGGCATCTAGTCACAAAGCTGACAAAGAGCATAATTGAAAGTGCTGCCTAAAGTGCAGCATCTGTGCACGGATGTGAGTGAGTTACTGCTGAAACCTTTCTGCCTCTCGATGATAGTGTGCTCTGGGACCTTCAGAGGGGTTCTTTCTTCTTGCTTTGGTGCACATTCTTCTGTGCAGCATCCTCTCCTTCCCAAGGTTGGTGCTTTACACTTGTTATGCCTGCCAGGCTAGGATCAATACCCAAAGCTTGCTGCAACACTAGGTAGTGATTTAGTCTGTAGCTGCATGAGAGATAAGTGAGCACTTTATCGGTGTGAGCTGACCATGCCTCCCTAAGTGAAAGTGTCAGGAAGTGAGATACATTGACCAGCCAACTGACTTCATCCAGCAGATCACCTCTGTGCTGCTGCTCTGTTCTTATAGCTCAGTGCCTGCCATTTGCAATAGCATCTTGGATCCCCCCGCCACAGAGTCCTGCCCAGGGAAGGTCTCAGTGCCTTTTCCTCCAATTGCTGCAGGTGTTTGATGAACTGTTGCTGGATGCAGATTTCAGCGTGAATGCAGGCAGCTGGATGTGGCTCTCGTGCAGCGCGTTCTTCCAGCAGTTTTTCCACTGTTACTGTCCTGTGGGCTTCGGACGTCGCACAGACCCCAGTGGTGACTATGTGAAGTAAGTGATGTTACTGGAGCTGATCTTTGTTTCTGGGTCTGTAAGCCAAAGTCAATCAGTGACCTTCAGGTGCACGGCACTCTCTGTGCATTGTGTGTGCTACACTGCTTTTTACTTGTGTTGCAGGAGGTATCTGCCCAAACTGAAGGGTTTCCCCTCACGATATATCTACGAACCATGGAATGCCCCAGAGTCTGTGCAGAAGGCAGCCAAGTGTATCATTGGGGTGGACTACCCCAAGCCCATGGTGAACCATGCAGAGACCAGCCGACTGAACATCGAGCGCATGAAGCAGATCTACCAGCAGCTGTCACGCTATAGGGGCCTCTGTACGTACCAGCAATTGCGAAAGTTGGTGTCTTTAACAGGAGATAAAATACTGGGAGGAAAGGTCATCATTTAAAATGGGTATTACTTGTCTCTCTGGCCTTGCAAGAGGAAACAGTGCCTGCCAAACCTGCTCAGTTGGTTTCCAGGGAGAGCTCCATTATGCTCTTAGACAGCTAAGAGTGGAGTTTGTTTAGGTCTGAGAGCTGCTGATAGCACAACACCATCCATATACCACCAATGGTCCATTCTTCACTTTGTAACAAAACCTAAGCAGTATATTCTAAATAAATTCACTGCCAGATCATGGTGTGTTCTGTAGTCAGCACTGGGTCAGTGCAGCTCTGAACTCCTGCTTTGGGATATGGATGTGCTGGTTGGTGATCACTAAGGTATTTCTGTGAAAAGCTTCTCCCAGCCCAGGGGTGTTTTGTTTCCTAACTAAGATTTTCTTGCCATTCTCTAGGTTTACTGGCATCTGTCCCTTCATGTGTTGAAGATCTCAGTGGCCCAGTCACAGACTCAGCTTCGGGGCAGGGCTGCAGCACCAGTACAGGTGAGTTTGAGCTATTTGTGTGCTTTTGATTTTCATGTCACCTTAAAGCTTATAGGCAGGAGAGGATCCTTTTCTAGTAAGAAGAGAACGTGTAGCTAGGAAAACATAGATTGCATTCACGTTCCTTTACATTTTCTTCAGAAGTCCCCAGTGAGCCTTCACTTCTAAAAGGGCTGAAGAATAAGAGTTCATTAATATGAATCTTTATTGCCTGTGTGGGATCATATGCAGCCACTCGAGGGAGAAGTGTGGATCGCTGTAGGTTTAGTCAAGTATAATTGAGCTGTTCTCTGTCAAAGCAGGATACTTTTGTGTTTGTTCTGGGTAACAATTCTGCTTTTAACAAAGATGTTTTGGTAGAAGTTTTTAGAGAGGCTGTGACCAAAAGTCTCTGTGCTTGTGCAGTCTTCTTTCTCCCAGCTCTGTGGCAGGTTATGCCAGGATGTACTTGTGAGGCCATCTAAACTCAGGGGAACCATTGCAGTGACTCTTCTTCTTCTACAGCAGTGAGGCTGTCTCAAGCAGACCAGGCTTCTCCAAAACGCAAACACGAGGGAGCGGAAGAGCCATGCCCTGAAGAACTGTACAAACGAGCCAAAGTGACAGGTCTCCCTGCTTCAGAGATCCCTGGAAAGAGTTTGTGATTGTGAGTACTTCCTAGTGTGATCTGGCTTAAACTTCCTGGTTCTGGAAAGTAACAAGGCTCAGTCTTTACTCCCACCATTTTAATGAACAAAATGGACTTCCCTGTGGAGGGATGTGTGAGGCTCCTAAGTGTGCCCTGCTGCTGGAGCTGTCACAGAGCACAGTTGTTGGTGCTCTTGTGAGGCTGCTTCTCCTTCCACAGAGTGGGCTCACAGCCGGGTTGTCCCATCTGGTGAAGGTACGGGCTAGAGCAGGAGAGCAAGCAGGTCCAGTCATCTGCCTGCAATGCTCCAGATCCCAGGAGGGAGGGAGCTGGTCACATGTTCTGCCAACTTTTCAGTATGACAGGGGAGGTCAAGGCAAATTCTCTCTTTTACTTTCTCCTACAGCCAGTGACAAGCACCTTGCAAGTGAAGAGGGAGAGTCCTGAAGAGGTGACCAGAAGAGTAGGAGCTGCTGTCACAAAGGGACTGGAACTTGTGATCTGCAACAGAAATCCAGGGTCTCATATAACTGTGTAATTCCAATAGCTGCCACAGAAGGGCACTGCATTACTTGTGCTTGGGAATATTTGGCTTTCTGATCTCCAGAGAGCCAAATACATCTCTTCTCAGCCATGCCCAAAATCTGCCCACATTAAAGAGGGCAAGAACATTCTGTCAACTTGCTCACTCCCAGGTGTATCTTTCTTTTCTGACAATGGTTCAGTGCACATGACTTGATGCATTGATGTAGGAATCAGCATCTGCACATCTCAGAAATAGTGAACATCCTTTCTCATCAATAGTACTTGGTAGTGATGTATGCTGATTAATTCAGATTATAGTAGGAGTTAAGAAGGAAGCTGCTACAATGTCAAAAATAGAGTACCCGTCCTACCAGAGAACAAGGAAAACTCGATACTTCTTTCATTAGGCTAGGCTGACTAGGAAGGAAATGCTTTCTGAGAAAATCAAGATTATGTTTATGTGGGATGGAAACGAAATGAAGGTCAGCTGTAGCAGAAGAACAGATACACTCAAAAGGCACTTAGAACTTTCCCTGCAAAAGACCCTTGCCACTGTGAGGTGAGCTGTAGTGCTGTTGCCTGGAATGGGTGGCTTCAGAGCTGTTTGACATCTGGGGAAGAGAAACTCTCTACAACTCCCTGAAAAGAAGTTGTAGCCAGATGGGAGCTGGTCTCTTCTCCCAGGCAACCAGTGTCAGGACAAGAAGACACAGTCTTAAGCTGCACTGGGGGAAATTAAGGCTAGACATTAAGAAAAAGGTCTTCACAGGAAGAATGGTTGGGCATTGGAATGGGCTGCCCAGAGAGGTGGTGGAGTCACCATCCCCAAGGTATTTAAGAGCAATTGGATGTGGCACTCAGTGCCATGGTCTAGTTGACATAGATGTTAGGTCATAGGTTGGACTCAATGATCTCAATGGTCTTTTCCAACCTAGTTGATTCTGTGACTCTGAGAAGGAGGAATTCTTCAGAGAATATCATGCCTTGATATGAGCAAAGCAGTATCTCAGAAAAGATGCAATCCAAGTAATAAGGAAGCTACACCTGGGCCCAGCACTCTATAGCATTTCCTTCCCTGAATGAGAGCTCTCAAATGAAGCCTGTGTCTGGTGTGTAGCCTGTGCAGTGCCTCATACTGATAGAGGATGTATTACACATCAGCTCCTTGAAGTGAGTCTTCCTCAAGCTTGGAGTCCAGTGTCCATTCTGTTTGCTCTTTTCTGTATTGACATCTGTGTTTTGCATTTCCACACAGTAAACTCCTGTACCTGCCCACTGCTCCTCCTTGCCCCTTGCATTCACACTGGTGCTTTGTAGCCTAGCGAGGTGATTGTGTAGCTTTCCTGGCTCTTAACCATACACTCCTTGCTGAGTCCTGTTACTTGTCAGGTCAGCACAGTGCTGGCAGAGCACCTCTGCCTGCCACCAAGGAGTGCAAGGGAGGGTAGTACTGCAGAAGATTCTCTCGTGGCTGTTTCCAAGAGGAATTAGATTGAGTAGCTTGTCCCATGCAATGGGCTGCTGTTGGCACTGTTTTCATTTGCTGTCCAAAACCTTTCATCCCTGCCTGACACAGATAGTGTGGGTCTATATGTGAGCTTATGCAGCTTACAGCTTGGGGAGTACAGGAGTTGTCTCCCAGTGGGATAATCAGATTCATTTTTGGAGCCTGTGTTTGAACCCAGAGCAACAGGGCTGCAAATAGAAACTGAGTCAAATGTACCTGAGAAACCTGAAGTGGTTGAATTGAGTCTGTGAATAAATTTAATGAGTAGCTGAATAACCTTTCCTTCCCATTTCCTGGGCATTGATCTTACGTTCTTTTTCTGCAAAGAATCCACTGGGCAGACTGAACATGTAAACAAAGAGTCACTTTTCCTAACCTTACTTTCTTCAAAATGACTATTCACAGCCTGCCTGGTGGATAACCCAGTCATCAGCAGGTCTTGTGTCCTTCAGTCTGACCCAGCTGTTACTCCCATTGTCTTGGGGGTAGATAGGTATAAAGAAAAAGAGATACTCCCCTATCCCCATCTTCTGCTGCAGAGAGAAGAAAGGGGAAAGACATGCACTTTGTACACATAGGTTACAGAAATTGTGACTTCTGTCATTTGGAGAGTTTCATGCTTAGGCAATGGTCTGTAAATAAAACTTTTTATAAATGTCTTTAACCCTCTTTTTGCTGTCATCCAAATTATTTCACTTGGTAAAGTGGAATTTTGGGGGCTGGATCTGTGCGGGTAAAGAGTCAAAGGGAGGGGAGGCTACATCTCCTAAGTGATCTAGAAGGCTTTGTGGAGGCAGGGGAGATCACACTTGCAAGGTTTCTGTCAGTACCTGGGATATGGATGGCAGTATTTGGAAGAGCTACAGCTTAGGTAGTAGCACTGAGAATGACACAGACATATCAGACCAGCCAAAGAAAGGTAAGGTAAAAGCTTCCTTCAAGAAACCTCTTAAGTAGGTTGGGATTCATACACTCTGGCATCTTTTCCCAACTGAAAGGATAAAGGTGGGTAAAACTGTGTGACAAGTAGGGAATGACTGTTCATTGTTTTCATTAATATTTAGAATTGGTCATGTTTGGTTAAAGTGCAAGATGGCAGATCGAACAAGTCCACCCCTTCCATAGCTTTGTGACAAGTTCTTCCTCAGTTGTGGGTGCTAACAGTTTGAGTCCAAAAAGACTTGGCCAGTTCATGGGGAAAGAAAAAGCTATCAGTAATCATTAGTAAAGATACTATCTTTTTTTCAGAAGCAGCAGAGGACTGCTGGAGGCTGTTGTAAAAAAAGTAGCATGAAATGGATGCCAGTTTGGGGGTTTCTGTTTTCTGTGTCTGAGGGTAAGCTGGCAACCTGACCTGACATAGGCACTCCCAACCCAGGCATAGAGTGAGCTCTGCTCGGGCAGTGGGAGCAGTTGCCTTTTGATGCTCTGAGAGCGGTGGCTTTGGGATGCTCCCCAGGGTGGTGTGAAGGCACCTTTCAGCTGAGGGTGGATACTGGGGCAGAGAAGTCCTTCAGAGCTGTGAACTATTGTTCAACTTGCACTCCTGTCGGTGACTGAGCCTTGGCTAATGACTTCTAAGCTAAGTCATGAACTGGTATTAAATACACTAGACTTAGCATTCTAATAATTAGCAAGGACACAGAGTCAAGTTCTTGTGCATCCTGCCATCCTCCTTGGTGCTTCTCTGTAGACTCACTTACTGGAGGCTCTATCTTAGCAGAGTTACATGAGATACATTAGTTTCCTTAGTAACCAGCAAGACAGGAAGTGCATGTAGCCATGCAGTTCCTTGTCGAGGTTCAGCAGTGGGGCTGATCTGAGACGAAAGTGCCTCAGCTCATGGTATTGCTAAATTGTTTTCTTGTTTCTGGCAAAGACCTGGTCTTGAAAAAGTAAAACTTCAGTGCTCGGGGTGGCTCACACATGGCAAAAACCTTTGAAAACAGCAGCCTGGGCCTTAGAAGATGACAAGCCAGAATGGCATTAAGCTCAGTCTAGCTCTTTCTACCCAGAGCGTAATAATGTAATTTAAAGATGGAGAGATTGGGTTTGAGGCTCCTCCTCTGTGCTGGCCAGGATATCTGTTTTGCCTGTCAAAGGAATGATGGCGATATGGTTCAGGATTGGAAATGGCTTACCTTGGATTTCTAGCAGAGACTTGACTGCCTGGTCAAGTGTGGTGGTGCTTGAGAAAATTCCCTTCCTCTGTATCTCTTCTGTCTGCACAAGAAGGAGCTAGAGTGGCTTCAGGAGGGGCTGGCTGAAAGGTCTGAAAATAGAAAACACACCTGGATGTGGAGAGATGGAGCTGGAAGTGTGGCCATTTGAGGCAGAAGGGGAAAGCAGTGAGAAGGATGGCTGATGGAAAAAGAGCAGAGTGCTGGTCTGGTGTCACAGCTGCATCTGGGTGGAGATCAGGTGGGTTCAGCTGAGGAGAGAGGAGCAGGAAAACTTCTCTCAGCACATAACCTGTCCTCAGGTTTCCTTTAAGGCTGAGAACAGTTGGTGTGAAGTGAACCTGATGGTCAGTTGGACAATTTGAAAGAGAAAAATCAGCAGATGCCTTGTGAGCAGAGATGCTGGCTACAATGGAATTGCGGTCTCTCAATTTGCAGCAGATGTGTGTGCACTCTCCCAGGAGTACTGTGCTCTACTGTGCATCTAAAGAATAGACTTGACTGACAGTGCAGCTAGAAAGGTCAAATTGGGTCTCCTGCCAGGCTAGCCTGAGCCAGGGCTGGTGACCTGATTAAAGGTCAGGTCACTAAAGGGTGAGCTTTTGGTGCTTGGTATCCAAGCAGAAGGTGAGCTGCAATGGTGGTGATCTGGCTGTGAGACAAGGCAGCATCCTTACCTTCTGCCCCAGGTCAGAGGCCAAATAACCATGCTGAGGAGAAATTGTATTTTGGTAGGTGGGGTTTGTGCTTTGAGATGGAGCTACATCAAAGCTCTCCCCCAAAGCTCCCTGAATGAATGCTGGTGAGTCTCTTGGGTCCTGCATGTAATGCAGGTCAGTCTGTGCATCCAAATGGCAAAGGCGACACTTAGATCACCCTCGGGAGGCTGCCCCAGGGTTACCTGCACATGGTGACCCCAGGGGTGTGTGCTTGTCTCCATGCTGGTCCAGGAGTAACATCTTTCCAGTTTGTCTGGCAGGAGATCAAGACTCCTGAGAGAGAGCGGGACTGTATGCCTTGGAGGGCTCTGCTTGATCTTCTCTGGAAGAGCAGCTGACGTCCTGGGTCTTGGCCAAGAACTAATACCATCGCCTCAATGGCAGTCAGCTCTGCGGTGTGAGAAACACTGATGGGACCGGATGTATCTTTAATGTTTGAACTGCTGAAGAAGTGCCACTCCTGCCATCCAGGACTGTCACCGACAGGGACTGGGAGCACAATGGGTATGCAGGGTATAGGAGAAGTTCTCCTGTTCAGGTACAGAAGTAGCCTTGGGATCTAAAAATACTGATGCTGTCAATTTCTGTGCATGGTACAACCTGCACAGTTTTCTGAAACAGCCTGCAAAGCATGGGGAGGAGAGGCAGGGGAGAGAAACCTGCCCAGGCCAGTAAGGAGGAGTAGCAGCAATGAGTGCTCACCCGAGATAAAATGCTTCTTGGGACACAGCTGGATGCAAAAGTGGGTCTGCCCTTTCTGGGGAGAGACCTGAAACCTTGAGGTGCATTTCTTCCCCTCCTTTGTGCCTGTGGAAGGTGTGTGTATGCTGCTTGCAGCCCTGCTAAGCTTCGACAGGGACAGGGTTTGCACCGGGGCTGCCAGACCTGTTGCCAGGTGCGGCAAACATGCCATGGGTGCCAAAGCGCAGCGTGGTTGTTCCTGCTGCTCCTGCTGCCTCCAGGCACCTCCCCGCTGCCGAAGAGACCCCCGCAAGTGGCCCTCTGTGTCCGGCCCCTCGCCCTGGGCTGCTGCCTGCCCGCACGGCCAGCCCGCCCCGCTCCTGGCGTTGCTCCTCCCGGCCTTGGGAGACCCCGGCCGTCCCCCGCAGCTTCCCTTGAGGGTGCAGCCTCCAGCTGCGGGCAGGGGGGGGCCGGTCCAGCTGCGGGCACATCTGCTCCGCCGAGGCCGGCGTTCCCCGAGGTCCGGGCGGAGCGGGTGGGGTGGGGGTGCGAGGTGACGCCTCGATCTGGGCCGTGCCCGTCCTGCAGCTGCCGCCGGGAGCCGCGGGATGGAGCTCCGGGCCGCGCCC
>VXBQ01012929.1:174787-190744 GCA_013400175.1 Phainopepla nitens | reverse complement strand
CTGAGCCCCTCCGCAGACAGCGCTCCAGCTCCCCCACGGCCGCTTAGCCCGCCCACCCAAGCCATGTTGGCCCTCACCCCACACATCAACCACTGCAGCTTCCCAGCCCCCTGCTTGGCCTCACGTCCCCCTCATAGCCCACTCCCGCCCCCTCACCTGTCTTATCTCCTCTGCCAACACCTCTTCCTCATGGAAGAAAAAAGCTTTATTTCTCTCCCCTCCCCAAGGAAAGCCTTTTTCTAGCCCTTTCCTAGAAATCCCAGGTGCTTCTGCTTCCTTCCTGCCCCTGTGAAACAGGAACCCCAAGTGAGACGGTGGGAGAGTGCCAGAATTGATCCTCTTAGCAATACCAAGTGCTTCCATCGATTTGGGATGCAGGGGGCTGTTTCTCCTCTGAAACCCAATGAGGCTTGTCACAGGGACTTCTGATGGCATGGGCCAGGCCAGGGATGCCTGGAGGTTTTGGAGCCTCTGGTGCCTGCTGAGGGTGGCTCTGGGACAGGAATGTGCTGGGTGGGTAAGGGAGGAGCCCTGTCCCTGCCTGCAGGTGTTCAGTTGCCATGAGGGGAGGCTCGCTGCTCCTGGCAGCCGTGCCCTCATCAGCCATTGCTCTCTGCTTGCCTCTGCCACCCAGGGATGCTGGGGGGAGCTGCCTGAGAAAGGGGAATGCTACCAGCTGCTTTGCATGCTGAGATTTTGGGTGGAAAGAAGGGGATAGTCCACACCTGGCACCACAGCTAAGATTATGCCCTCCTCTGTCAGGCCCAGCCCCTGAGGCTGGGGAACCTGTGGGTCCCTGTGAGGAAACAGATGGGTGCAGTCAAGCCAAGGTGGTGTTCAGGCAATTAATATTTGAAGGGCTCTGCTGCTGGACCCCCTTTGCTGGTGGCTCTGGGTCTTTGGCAGCTGCCTCCTATTGCAGCGCTGCCTGCGAGAGCTGCTGGGAGCTGTTGCAACATGGCTGGTGTACCCTGCAAAGCCAGCGATTAAATGCTGCCTCTGGAATCCACCATGGAGAAGGGGCTTGGCCACCGAGCCAGGGGCCGGACACTGAGCTGCTGAGCAGCTCTGGGCCTACCACCTGGCACTGTCCTGGATGTAGTGGATGTCCCCTGGGCACCCTCCTGGTCCCCAGCAAACGGCAATGCCCTGGGAGGGAGAACAAGCTGATGCTTCTTGCTGTGCCTCAGCCCTTTGGAAAAGGAGCCCCGTGTGCTGCCAGCCTGCTCCAGCTGACCTCGTGAAGGAGGCTGTGCAGCTGGGTGGAAAACCGGGGAATCAAGGCAGGAGTGCAAAATCTTCCCCAGGCACCAAGCTCAGGGTGTAAGTGGAAGAAAACGCAGTGATGTGTCTGAGCCTGGGGCAGGGTCTGGCAGAGCAGAGGCGATGTTGTGGCGGGGAGTGTCGTGCGAGAAGGGAGCCATGCTTGTGAAACCCTTACAAGCTGGGTTACGTGTCACAGCTTGGTCAGTGCATGTCCCAGGTCCTGCACCCCTGCTGCAGGGCTCAGCGAGGGGCTGTCCCCCGCAGATGAGCTGGACCCAGCAGCAGTGAGTGCGATTCAGGGTGAAGGCTCAGACCGTGGCTGGCAGTGAGGTGAGCCCTGCCCTCTGCCCCTGCTTGCTGCCTGCAGAATGAGGGGTTTCAGATTTCTGCCCTTTGGTACACACACCTGCATCCCCAGCTCTGAGTGGTGACATGCTAGCCCAAGCATTAGGTGATTGGTTGCCTTGAATTGAGAGAGGGCTTGGTCCTGCCCAGCAAGGAGACTGAAGCTCTGAATAGACCAGGCATAGTGGCCTGGCAGTGATGGTTTGGTGTTGTCTGAGAAGAGGTGGGAGGAAAAGGAATGGTGAGGTGATCTCTCCTTTATCCAGGAGGTCCTCCAGAAGTGTCTGTTCATCATTACAAGAATAATAGCATTTTAGGAGACATCAGTAAAAAAACCATTCTCATCCAGCCTCCCTGTTCTTCTTAAGCTTCCCAAAGCCTTGCAGTGCGGTCTGTGTTCACTGGAGCTCCTTGGCATCTTTCTCTGGGACACTGTGTTGCAGCTCTTTGCCCTGCTGAGCAGGTTTGCCAGTGCTTTATGGCAGACTTTCCTGTGAGGGGCTCTCTGGGGCCTCTCTGGGTTAGGGGTCTCTCTGCCCAGCATTAGAGGGGCAGGGAGGACTGGCACAACTGGGGTGCAGCTGGATGCCGGGCCCTGCAGAGCTCACAGTGTTGCCTGTCCCTCTGTCCCCAGGACTGTGGCTCTAATGTAGTTGGAACCTGGGAGGGGATCACTGACTGATCCCCTCTATCTCCTTTCCTATCAGCTTTTCTTGGTAAAAGCAGAGGGCATCCACCTAGCTATTGGGCAGGAAGGCACCTAGGGAAAGAAACCCTTAGGGAGTTATTTCCATAGGTCAGGAGAGAGGGAAAACTACTCCACTACTCAGGGAGCCCTGTCAGAAATCACAGCCCTTTGGACAGGGAGGGTGTCTCTGGGGGAAGAAGTTCTCTCTGTCTTGTCGGGAAGTTCAAAGACGCACCTTCAGGCTGAGGCAAAAATCAGTTCTAGCGCTGTGGTTTGTTTTATGTGTCTGCTGTGCTCATCTGGAGCTGTCAGCAAAGCCCGTTTGGAGGCACTGAATGAGCTGCGCTTTGGAATGGGGCTACCTGTCTTCTTGTGAGGGGAGACGAAAGAGTTGTCTTCCTCTGACGAGAGACAGAGACGCCTTCTCATCAGTTTGAATAAAGCAGTCTCTCTGGCCATTGAGATGGAAGAAAAAGACAGGGGCCAGCCAAATGTAGGTTAGTATTATTTTTTCCCCCCAGTGCTGGTTATGGGACTTGCACAAAGCACATAACAGCAGAGTGTCAGAGTATGGCTCGGGCAGCTGGGCTTGTCGGAACACCCAGCTTCATCACATCATGTTGCCCTGGCCAAACTCCTGCATGGAAAATCCTCTGCAGTGGTAGTGGGCTGACAGGGGATGGAGTCAGGAGAGGCACAGCAGCCAGGACTGATTATAAGGCTGTTCTTAGGACTGTGATCGAGCTGGTCCTGCCATGGGCAGGTAACATCTGCCTCATTCATGCACTCACTCTTGTTCACAGTTCCTGAGAATCCCAAGTTTATCAGTTCTCATGCATACAGCAGGGGTGCCCGCCTTCAGGTGCCTCTTGGCACATCCTTGAGGAAAGCACTCATAACCTGCAAGGACAGGGTTCACCCACTCTCACAGATGGAGACAGACTCCCACATACCTGTAATGCTGTGGCCGTTGGCAGGGGAAGTTGGCCAAAATATACATGTAGGTCCTGCTCAGACTTTCACTGCCAGTGATGGAGCTGAGAGGAGTGAGAAGTGTTTCATTTTGCTTGTATTTTTAGCCTCTTTGAGAAGCAGGAGAGGAAGGGAGGGGTGTTTCCAGCACAGGGAGCAGAGAAAGATAATGGAGAGCCTTCCTTGTGTTTCCTAGGAAGTCCTGGAGCATCCATGTGAGAGGAGCAAAGGGCGCGAGTAATGCAGAGATAGAGATTTCTTTATTCATTGCATTAATTGAGGTTTCAAGCAGATGAGGTGGCTCCAGGCAGAGCTGATAGGGAAGATGGAGTCCTGGATGCTGTTCTTGTGGGGCTGAGTGACAATGACCACAGTACCACGAGTAACATTCACCAATGATGTGGCACTGGTGGGGAGAGAGCTTGCAACAGGTTAGCTCAGCAAGGCAGTCCAGGGCCTGAGCTGGACATCACCCTCTTCAATCTGTCCAGGAGCAAAGCTGAGTCCCAAGCAGATGGTGGGAGATGCACCCATTACTTGAAGCTCCTGGAGTGGGTGTCAGTGAGGGGCAGGACAGCAGTGCTGTGATGGGTGGCAGTGGGGGTGCCACCCCACTGTGTGTCAGAGTGGGTGCAACTCGTGGGGAGGGGGATGGCCTGTCCCCATTTCAGAGTCATAGTGGATCCCTCTTCTAGAGCAATTTTGGCTTCTTCTTGATGGGGCCAGGAGTGAGTGGGTCTGAGAGGCATGGGAGTGATGGAGGATTATCTGAGGCTGCTGTGCCATGTTTGTCAGCAACACCTGATAGCCCCTCCTGGGAAAGACCCCTATTTCCTTCAGCAACAGAAGAGGGATGGGAGCTGGCAGAGCAGCTCACCAGGTACTTCTCTGGCCCTCGGCATGGATTAGAGGTTGGGGAACCCCAGGGATGATCCTGCCTGAGGCAGGAGTGGGTCTGGGTGTTAGGTGGGGGCAGACAGGGAAGGGGCAGTTCTGCTAGCACTGTTCTGTGCTGGCTGGGTTGTCCCTTGGCCAAGGTGCTACCCTCGGCTCAGAAGTGCAGCTGGCCCTGACGCCAGTCCCGCTGTGCTGGAAACACTTTGGCCTTAGCATCAGTGAGGGGCCTCGCTCCACCTGGTGAGAAGCCAGACAGATGCTCCTGTCTGTGTCCCCCTGCTGTGGGGACAGCAATGCTGCAAGGGCAGGAGGAGGCCAGGTGCTGTGGGTTTCCGTGATGGGTTAGCAGATCCCCTGTGCCCACTGTGGGTGCTGAGGAGGCGAGTGCTGGAGCAAGACCAGGAGCCAGGCTGGCTGGCTGGCAGGCAGAGGCAGTCAGCATCCCCAGCAGAGTGCAGGGACTTGGCGCTGGCTCAGCTGGGGAGGTTATTTTTTTTTTATTTTTTTCCCCTCCAGGACAGCTGATTCCATCTATTTTTAATGAGCTTCCCCAGGTTGCGCAGTGAGGATACAGAGCAGCACCGGCAGGCACAGACTGCAACGGGGCAGGCGGAGAGGCAGTGGGCTCCCAGGGTTCGGCTGTCATCTCCCTCACTACTCCTTGCAGCAGGTCTGGGGGTTTTTTTGGCGTGGGAGTGTGTCCCCCAGTGAAGGGGGGTCCTCCTCAATGCAGCTGCCCTTGAAAATGGAGTCGAGCACCGAGGAGGAGAGCTGGCTGGAAGATCAGTGGGAGAAATGGTAGGGGACCGGCTGGGCCTAGGGGAGGGGGGACTGTCCCGCGGGCATGCAGGGGAATGAGGGGCAGCCCCTCACTCCTGGGCACATCACCCTTCTCTGTGAGTGATGGCCACAGGACAGGAGCAAACCTGGCACGCAGCTGAGCCTGAAGTTTTCCTGGCTGCACAGGGAGCTGCGTGCCAGCCCCGCACCGGAGTGGCAGAAGGTGTCTGGAAACCTCCTGCTGCTTCCCAGCTTTGGCAGGCAGGGCCTGTGCCAGGGAACCCGCTCAGCATCTCCCCACCCCGAGAGCATGGACAGGGCTGCCTGTCCCCATCCCGGACTGGGGGGCACTGCCACCCTGTCAGGCTGTTCCTGCAGAGCTGGGGAGCCCCTGGCAGCCCCTGGGCAATGCTGTGCCTCTCACCGGGACCCCGCAGTGCTCACTGCGCTCCCACAGCATGGCGGGTGGAGGCCGCGAGCATTAGCAGAGGATGATGTCCCACCCTGGAGACCGTGTAACCCGAGAAGAAATCAATTTGTGCTTTGAAGGCTCATCGTGAGCCTCCTGCTCCGCGTTGCCTGCCTCCCATGGGCAGCAGGAGGAGGTAGGCAAAGGGGGGTCCGGCCATCCCACCCTGCGCTGAAGGCTGTGTCCTTGCATTCCTGTTGTGTCTTGCAGGGGCTGCCTCCATGGGTATGGTTGTTCCCAATTGTCTTCACCCCAGGAGACCACTACTGGTGGGGTCCTCAGAAACACAGAGGAAAGATACTGCTCCCCCCATGGGTTTCTCCAGCTCTTTTCCCGCTCCAGGAGCTGGGACAGGGGAGATGTTATGCTGCCATGGCACCGGGTTGGTGCCACTGCAGGGAGGAGCCCCAAGATGTGCAAGCAATGCCTAAAGTGAGAGTGGGAGCTCTGCAGGTCACAAAACACCATTCTCATTTCCTTCTCACTGCACTGCTAGGGGCCAAGCCAGAGAGAGGTGATGGACTTGGCATAGCCCTTTCACCCAAATGTATACCAGCCAGAGGAGCTGGGAGCAAAGGGAAATGATGGCAAGCAAAGCAGTGTCCATGGCCAGTCCAGACAAATCTCAGGGGTCTGAGTAGGTTGGCCAAGGACTTTTGAGTTTTATTTTACCCCTGTGGTAACGAATAAGTGAGAAGAGCATTAAGGTACCACCATGTTGAAATGTTTTAAGGCTCAGAAGCCAGGAGCACCTCACCACTCCCCCGGGGCTCATCAGCACATTTTCAGCTGCTAAAAGGATCTCTCTTGCTTTGAAGGGGTGTAATGAGTCTGTGTGGCTAGGCTGACAGCCCTAGGGGATCCCTGAGGCCATGCAGACTAGCTCAGCAGCACTGATGTTCACAGGGATGCCCACAGTCACCCTGGGGAGTGATTTTGGTGCAGAGGGAAATCACTGCCCTCTCTAACTGCAGGCAGCTGGGCTGGGACATCCCTCCCAGCTGCAGCTCAGGGGCTGATTGTTGTCATGGCTGAGGGGTTTGCTGTGCTTACAAGTTCTGTGGGTCTCAATGTGGCCACCTGTCCCAGCAGGTCCACCCTCCAGCTGTGCCCTGTCAGGACCCCCAGCCTTTCCACTTCCTGTAGCCCCGGCCTTTGCCCTGTTGGGTGTCTGTGCCCAGCTGGGACAATCCCAGAGGATCCCTGGGATGTGTGAGCAGAACAAACCTCCTGTGACAGGGCTGGATGTACAGCCCGTTCCATGTTCTCTCAACCTGCATGTCTCTGCTGTCTCTGGTCAGGCAGAGACTGCTTTGGGACACACTCCTCCTGCCTCCCAACAGCCATGGACCATGCCAAGCCCAGCCATTCAATGGGGACAGACCTATCCCCTCTGGAAGGAGCTGCCTTCCCAGTCTTTCTTCCTAGTGGAGACTGGGAGAGCCTTTCCCAGGGTGTCAGTGCTGCTCCCAGCCCACAGGCACCACAGCACCCTGCGCCCTCCTATCCACCCTGGGGCAGTGGGTGACCAGGCCATCTCCACTCCCTCCAGGCTCACCCATGACATCAGCCTTGAGGAATTTGAGGATGAAGACCTCTCTGAGATCACTGATGAGTGTGGAATCAGCCTGCACTGCAAGGAGAGCCTGGCCACCCGGGTAAGTGTGATGAGGATGGGGAGAGGGATAGGGATGGGCAGGATGTGCTAGTGGGGCTGGCAGGACCATCAGCCCACATGCAGGATCCCCAGATGAGTGATGCTTTCTCAAGGAGCCACTGCTGTGGCCACAATCTCCTCTGCTTGGCAGTGCCCTCTCCTCACTCCAGCACAGTGCAGGCCCTTTCTGAACCAGCCAAACTCAAGGGACAAAAAAAGCATCTCAAATCTGGTGCATTTTGGTTCTCACTGTGCTATAGGGGTTGGCCCAAGGATTTGAGTGCAAATGGGTGCATGCCCCTATTTGAGCAGGATGACCAGCAAGCATCTGGCACCTGACAAGCATTCTCAGGAATCAAGGACATTTGCAATGGGGCACCAAAGGTCCCACCTGGGCTGTGCCTCCTGTCCCCACACGCATCCCTGGACACGGGGATGCAGCTGGGCTGACATGGTGACAGCTGTTGTCTACTCACCCAAGGTGCTCTCTCGGGCTAGCTAGCTTTAAGTAGAGCTGTTCACAGCTCCTCGGGAGGCTGGAGACCTGGAGGCTCCTGAAACAGGCATGAAGGAGGTAGCTCTGATGCCAGCAGGCAGCATGTGGAATAAAGATAGGAGCTTGGAAGCCTGTGCAGGTGTTGCAACTGGGTCTCTCATCCATCTTAGAGCATGCTGTCAAGAACCTGACGGGGTTCACACCACTGTTTGAACTTCCCTAGAAGGCCATGGGGGCAGAAATGTGGAGATAAATTGATAATGGCGTTAGATTTGGAAATATGCAGGGTGTTAAAGGAAAAGCCATGGCCTAAGCATTCTCACACCACTCAAGGAATCACACACACACCACCTGAGACTTTTAACTGCTGGGAGAAGAGTCTCTTTGTAGCAGGCAGCTCCAGTAAGCTGACAGGTGCCCTTTTCAACCCCTCACTCAAACACACACTCACTCTAAGGCTGACTCCTCCTCCTTCAGGCTCGACCCTAGGTTTCCTGTAGCAAAGCCCTAGGCTCAGATTTTATAAAAATAAATAGTTTAGTGGTACAGCACCAGGTCAGCTCAAGCTGGGTGCCTGTGGAGAGGGACCCTGAACAGAGAAACCCGTGGGCAATTATACCCATACAACTTATGCACCCACCCCTCAGATTCTCTCCATGCACCTCTTGGTCCAGTGGTGATTTTTGATCTGGGGTCTTCTAACATCTTACTGGGTTCTTTCTCTGTGTCTGTGCAGGCAGGCCATACACTGTTCTTATCTTGTGGAGTTACAGCTTCTGCTGACAGCTGGAGTCTCCCTGTCTTCTGGTTTGTACTTCTGGTGCACCTGCTCGCTGGCAGAGCATGGGGAAATAAAAAAGCCCTAGGCTTGGGATAAACACTATTCAGCAACAACCACAGCAGCATCAGTGTGTGTTATAAATGCTCCTCTCTTAAGAAAGACAAAACACAGCACTGCATCAGCTACTAGGAAAATTACTAGGAGAATTTTCTCAATTCCAGCCAAAAACATCTATAGGGGTAAACTCACAGCTTGTGGCCCAAGGCTTCAGCAGATCCAGCTACTGATGCTAGGCAAGTAAAGCTGAGCAAACAACATACTAGATTACATAGTATTATAACTGTGAACCCATTCTATCTCATTCTACTTAAAATTTATTTAAGCTAAGATCTAATACCTCTCAACACAGAGTTTCTGCATTTTTTTCAATGTTTCACGCTAAAGGATGCAAATGCTGGAGGAGCATTCAAGTGGTTTGAGAGTCATTCTGTCCCTCAGAGGAAATACTTCTGCAAAACCGATAAAGACCCAGAGAGGACAGGAAAAGCACAAGAATTTGTCGCAGATTTAAAATTAGAAAGTGAATTTGTGTCGTTTGGAATCCCTCACTGCAGGCAGGACGGTACAGGCAGACCTCATCCTTGGGAGGTGAAGGTGTCTTGCTGTGCTCCTTGGTCTAATTCGTGACCTTCCCAGGAAATATTTGTCTGTTCCCAGATATGGGGCTGCTGCTCAATATCTCTGCTCCAACTGCAGCCTCCTCCTGCTCTAGGATGTTATGGCCAGACTTCCCTGGGACAGTCTGGGCTCATGGCTGTGTGTGCTGAAGGGAGGAGGGATAATGCTGCAGGGAAAACCAAGGGCACACCCAGTGTTGGGTATCCATGAGGGCACAGCCGCAGCGAGGGCCCGGCATTGGGAAGATCATCCTGCCTGCAATAGGTGAGGCAGACAGAGACTGTGCCTGTGTTGCTGGATTTTTCCCATTACCCACCCCGGTTCCCCACTGCTGATAGCACCACTGGGCTCAGAGCAGGACTTTTTTTTTTCTCTACAGATTGACAGCCCTTGGCCGAAGTGTGGCAGGGGAGACTTGCAGCTCAAGTGCTGCAGCCCTTGCTTGAGGGACAGGAAAAACAGTCTCTTTTGCCCATTTGAAACAGTTCCCTCAGGGTTTCTGCATCCTTGTGCTGCAATACAGAGACCTGACCCTCAGCAGAGGGTTTGCTCAGGCTCTGGAAGCGAGCCCTGTGCCTTCCCTGGGGAAAGCTCGGAGCTGCTTTACACAAATGTCCGGGTGCACTGAGAGTCTGCTGGAGTGGGAGGGGGATGCAAGGCTGCCGTAGGGGAAGCAATGAGTTATTCATAAACACAGCAAAGGAGGAAGCTTATTATGCTCAGAAAAAAATGCCTGTTAAAAATATGTCCAAATGGTTTATATGGGACACGGAGGATTGCCCGAGGAGCAGAACCCAAAGTGGTGACAACAATGGCTGTGAGAGGGGCTTTTCAATCCCAAATGTTGAAAGCGAGAGCCAGGGAGCTTTCCAAGCTGATTGCCATCCAGAGCAATCTCGGGGCGACAAGGTTGCAGGATCTGCCTGATGGAAGCAGTCAGGCCCAGAGGGAGCAGTGTGGCCGGGTCTGCGTGCAGCATGGGGACTGGCAAATCAGTAATGGCCAGCAGCCAGCATCAGCCAGCTAATTGCATCGTGTGGGGCTGGCTGGGGGGGCGAGTCAGGGTCGCTGGGACCAGGGCGAGAGGGAGCCGTGCTGGTGTCCTGGCCGGGGTGAGCACCCGGTGCCACAGGGCAGCTGTGGTGGGTAGGTTGAAGGGTTGGCCCTGGTCACCCCTGCAGGGCCAGGCAGCTGGTGAAAGCCTGGCAGTGGAGCAATGTGGGGTGAAAGCAAGCTGCTGGCTCGCTGGATCACACCAGAGCAACAGGCCAGAGCGACGGGCAAGGGGAAATCAGGATCTGGGGAGCACTGTGAGACAAGGGGCTGGAGTCATCCAGCTGCCCAGTGTCGAGTCTCTGGAGAGGTGGGCAGGCACAGTAACCCCACAGCAAGCAGGAAAGCACTGTCAAGGAGCAAGGGGACAAACTCTGCCTGAGGGCTGCAAAGGTTACTGCTGGATGGGGACAATCAGTGACCTTGATGAAGTGGGGGTCTGGGCAGAGCTGGTTGGTGACAAAACCCTGTGGTAGAAACAGGCAGCTGGTGCAGAGGTCAACACCCAAACAGAGATGGGTTTTGGGGATATTTTTTTTTGGTCCCAGGGAAACAAAGATGACCTCATTATGGGCTATTTTAGCAGCTCTTCAGAAATAGTGGCTCAAACACACAGAAACTGCAAGGAGGTGCAGACTGATGTTTGTGCAAGAGGGAACTATCCACTGACAAGGACCACACCCCAGGGATGAGAGACCGTGTACTAAGAATGAGGAATAATATAACGTGTGGTTGAAAAGAACCTCAATGTCAACAAGAAGCCCCCAGTGAATGAAAAGAGAACTAAGATAGGCTGAGGAGAGGGCTCAGAGGCAGAGCAGAGGTGTCTTTGGGGCTGCTGAATGGCAAGGCAGGAGGCCAGCTTGGAAGGAGCAGGGGCACCAGGGCAAGAGACACAACCCCCACCTCGCCAATGGCAGCAGTCAGGTGTGTTGGGAGGGTTGGTTGCAACAAAACCACCAGACATGGATTTTGGCCTTGTTTTAGTGGCTTGGAAACTCAGGTTTCAGCAAGAAGGATCCCAGCAAACAGCCAGGCAGACGTTAATAAAAGTTTACTGCTTCATCTACTTCCCAGGAACTGTGGAAAGCGGTTAATGCAGGAATGAAAAAAATTTGAAAAAGAAATACCTCTCTTGGAAATACGTAAGAGCATGAGAATAAGAGCCCAAAGGGAAAAGAGCTGATGCAAGGCTCTGCTGAGCACTCATGGATCTGCATGAAAAGGTCTGAAACAGCCATGAAGCTACAGATATGTGGAGGGAAAAACCAGTTTTTTCAGCATAATAATACTGCTGGAAATACCAGGGGCTTTCTCTTGATGTTAAGCATCACTGATCCAAGTGTGCTGCTGCTGCTGGCAGCTGCTCCTGGAAGGCCAGCGGGACCCACTGCAAAGAGAGAGCAGCTGCCATGAGCCTGCGATCCAGGGACTGGTGGGGAACTGCATGTGTGGGCTGGGAGCAAAGGATAGGGCAGCAAGGTGGCTGTTTACTCCATGCAGCTTTTCACAGGCTGTCCCATGAAGCTGCCTCTGTGATCCATGGCCAGCTGTGGCTGTGCCAGGCTGCAGGCAGAGAGGCTTGGAAGCCTGGCGCTTGGAAGCCAGCCGGTGGTAGGGAGAAGGGGCACAGTTGTGCTCTTCTGCTCAGCAAGTCCCCCTTGCTTTCCTGTGTTCACACAATGCTTTTTCCAGCTGAAGGTTTTGCCACTCCTCCTCTGACAGTGAAGGTGAGAGTGGGGGAGCTGGGAGGAGACTCATCACTCAAGCAACATCTTGTGTATCACCCCACTCCTTTTGCAAGAGCCTTTCATTCCTAGGGAAGCACGCAGCTTCCTCAGGTGGGCAGCATCCCCCACACAGGGGATTCCCCAGCTTAGACCAGTGCTCCAGGGGTGATCCCACTATGTCTCAATTGCAGCGGGTTCATTCTGCTCCAGCCTCCTGGAACCATGGATCGCAACATTGGGACTGTCAGACCTGTTGCTGAACACTGGGACTTTTTGCCATTGGGATGGCACCGTGCAGGTGGGAGGTAGGATCAGGAGGAGCACACCAGCATCACATCTGTCCCAGGGATAGGTCTGTAAGGAAGCACGAGTGTCCCCATGACTGCACTGGGGACGAGGTGTGCATCTTGTATTCATCCTCCTGCAAGATTTGGGTACTGCTGTCCCACACACCCTAATCTCTCCCACAGGGTGAAGGGACTTTGGGAAGTCACCTCACCACTGCATCTGTGCTGAGACATGAGCATGCTCAAGCTGACCTTAGGTGACATTAACTTGTTCCTGAGGGCTCCCGAGGCAGCCTGTTCTGGTGGGACAGTGTCCTTGCAGTTAGAAAGGCTTCCCGATGTCTAGTCCCTGCCCTTGCTTTGCAGATCACTGCAGGTCTCACTTACATGGTAAGGTGATTGATTTCTGTGTGGTTTCAAAACCCCTTTGTTGAGCAACAGGCCATAAATAATACTTGCAATGGCTGTAGTTTCCTCCTAGCTTTTGAACCTGGAATGCTGCACCCCTGCTAGGGTGCCCTTTTCTTCAGAATGACACTGATTTGCTTTTCTGCATCCTCCCGGGACTTTTCTCTCTCTGAGTTTTCCTAGTGACTGCTACCGCTACAGGATTATGGAAGCAGCATCACTAGCAGTCTAGGTTGAATGTCACCAGCTGACTCCAATACACCCACCTTGGCTAGGTATAATCTATTCAGTTGGCATTTCCCTCCAGTTCTTTTCCCATGCCTCCGTTTCCTTGTTAAAATCCATGTGACTTGTCACAGACAGAATGGCAGAACTTGTGGCATGAAGGCTAATGCTCAGAACAAGGGATTTAAATGTTTAAAGCCTCAAGAGGACAAGTGTCAGTGGCAGTGCTTCTCCAGTTGCTCACCCACTGCAGGACTTCAGCAGGGACACTGGGGAAATGACTCCCATGAGAGGGTTTGCACTGTGCCTGCAGCAGGCAGAGCCCTGCCTGTGCTGGCTTTTGTCTGACAGTTCAGGAGCTGGTAGCAACAAGAGCTCTTGGAGTGGCTGCCAGACTGCTGGGGCTGTTTTTTCTCTCATGACTCAAGGGGCATCCTCTGTGCAGCTGGAGACATGGATAATATTCAGCTGCAAAACCCTCCCTTCCCCACCTCTGCCTGCTGACGAGCTTGCAGTCACCACAAACAGCCGATAACAGAGGCAATTCAACTCGATGATGCCAAGCTGCTGCCTTTATTGCTGGCTGCAGCAACACGTGCATGTGTGAGCTCCAGTTAATGCAAGGAGGGGGCCTTGAGGAGGCACCCACCGACTTTTAAACACACTCAGGGGGGACACTGGTGCCTCTTCACCCAGCAACACAGCCACAAGGAATGTGGTGGCTCAACACTTGGGCCCAGCCTGGGTGGTGGGAAGGGACACCAGCTCCTCACAGCCCCCACAGGCCACAGTGGCCACCCTGTTCCAAAGAGGGAAAGAGTGGGGCTGCCTCCAGCCACAGCAAAGCCACCACCAGCAGATGACTGGAGAGCCAGTGCCGGGCATCCCCCTCATATGGCCTCAGGTCTTGATATATGCAAATGGCAGGAGTGGGCAGCAAAGGCTTGTCCTCGATGAGTAAGACAAGGGGGAAGGAGCTGCTGGTCCCACTGGGCATTACAGGGAAGGAGGAGCCTGACTCCTTTCAGAGGTGTGCAGTGAAAATTTTAACCTCGTAGAGAGAAAAAGTAGTACCAGTAGTGCAGTACATGGTGCCAGTATTCAGTGTGGTGGTGGGCTCTCCACCTGTGAGGATGCTCAGGTGTGATGGACAAGACCCCAGGTGACCTGCTCCAGGCAGGGGGTGGACCAAGTCTGATCGAAATTGTGACGTGCTTGCATGAGTCCCAGCTGCCAGGACAGGAAACAAGAAAGGGCACAGTCTGCCTTGGAAGGAATAATTAATTATAGGGCAGCCCAGGCTGGAAAGGACCTGCTCAAACCTTGTGTGGGGAAAGGGAGTCTGGATGAGACGATCTGGCACACTCTCTAGTGGCGTCTTGAAAATCTCCAGCGATGAGGACTCTACCATTTCCCTGGGGAGGTTGTTCTGCAGAATGGTTGTTCTCACTGTAAAAAAATGTCCTTGTTATGTCGAGATGAAACCCGGGTGTGCACGTTTGTGTGCTTCGTAGTGAATGTGACTGCTGCATGTACCTACAGACAGACACCTGACGGGGATAAGGTGCCGGGGGAGCCCCACCACCCGGGGAGGAAGGATGCTGCCCACACCTGCCTGGGGAGGCGGGGAGGGGGCGCGGGGTTCCCCGGCTCGGGAATAACATCGCTGCCCCTTTAAAAGGCAGCGGCCGCGGGTGCCGATGCGGCGGCCCTGGCCCCCCTGCCCGGCCCCGGCGGGAGNGCTGCAGAAAGAGCCCCCGGCCGGGACCACCGAAGTCTACAGGCCGAAGAGACCCACAACCCTCAACCTCTTCCCGCAGGTGCCTCGCAGCCAGGTGAGGCGGGATGGGGGGCTCGGGGCGATTGCGTGGTGCGGAGGAGGAGGAAGGATGCTCCCGCCGGGGAGCTTTTGTCTCGGGCGGATGGAGGGAGAGGGAGGGAATAGAAGGGGTTGGTGGGGCTCGGCTCCGCCGCCCGCGATGCTCGGCGGGGCAGCCGCCCCCGCCATCCGGGGGTCCCTTCTCCCGTCCCTGGGCCGGGCGCAGCGCAGGCGGAGCCGGAGGGAGCGATCTGCGGGCCCGGGGGTCCCCGGGTGCCGGGGAGCTGAGCGCGCCCTGCCGGGCCGCGCCCCCGCACCGCCGAGCATCCCAGCACTGCGCTCGGCGGGGTCTCTTTGAGGGGGGCTTAGGCGCCAGGTGGGTCCTTCTTTCGTCTCTGCTGCCGAGGTGGAGAGGGAACACGCCAGGAATGGTGTCGGGACTGAGATGTGTCCCAGCAGGGTCTGGGTGGCCTGGCAGAGAGCCGTGCGGCAGGGGCAGGGTGGGAGCTGGGGAAGCCTCCCGTGGAACGGGGAGCAAACGAGGCGTGGATATCGAACGCGTGAATGAGCCATCGCGGGACGGGGCACCACGCCACGGACTGGCGAGCCCAGGGCCGGCACCAAGAGCCGGCTGGGCTCCAGCTGCCCCGGCTTGGGGCAGCACCAGCTCTAGGGCAGGTTGGTGACACCAGGTGCCCCATGTTTGGCAGTGGGGACCTGGTGGCCTCAGCTCCTGAGCGGTGATGCCTGGCAAGAGAAGCATTAATGTCAGAACCCCGTACAAAATCTGAGAGACAGAAAAGCAACGCCCAAAATGGTGGCCAGGATGACAAGGGGGTACTGTTGTCTTGCTCACGCTCAGATTTTGTAAAGATTTTGGATGGTTTTAGCCAAGACTGCCTGCTCCACACAGCCACGCTGTTACTGTCACCCCTGGGGTGGATGATGTTTTGGTGCCCTGCATGCTGACCCCCCCAGGCAGCGGCTGGAGTCGCTTTGCTCTGCCGCTTCTGCAAACTTCACAAGCCCACGCAAAGTGCACGACGTGCAGGGCTATTTTTGCCACCCTCCTCCATTCAGCTCTGCCTTCTGCCAAGTAGGAGGATTTTCATCGCGGTGACGTTCAGCCGAGGAGCATGAAGTGAGAGGCAGGTGTCCCCGTGGGTGACAGATGGGGAGTAGTCAGAGCTGGGTGTCACCAGCCCAGCACCGGCAGCTGATGCCAGCTCTCTGCCTGAGGCCATGGGTGGGAGGAGGAGGAAGGCACGGAGCCAAGGATAGGCGCCCGAAGGCAGCTGGCACCGGGGACAAAGGCAGCAGGGCTAGGCAGTGGGGGGGAGCTCCGCTGAGCATAATGGACAAGGGGACAGCAGCAGCCTTGTCCCACCCTGTGCAGGGACCCTGGG
>VXBQ01012929.1:157519-174753 GCA_013400175.1 Phainopepla nitens | reverse complement strand
GGTGGGAGCAGGCGTCTGGAGAGGGATGGGGGTGGGGGGAGCTGCCGAGATGGCAGGCTGGGGAGGGGAAGCTGATGGTCCCCTTGCAAGGAGATGGTGGAGGCTGTGGAGCTCACTGGGAGGCGTGGGCACAGCTGAGCTGAACACATGGGGAATGGGAGAGGGGGCTTTGCTGCAGCTGGCAATGGGAGTCTGGAGCCAGCGGGCATGGTGGCACAGGACTGCAGCATGGCTGGCCAGGTAGGATAGTGCTGTTGGTAGGATCTAGTGAGAGGCTGGCTGTAAGGTGCTTGGGATTCCTGTTCTGGATGCCTACCTCTAACCAGAGGCACTTTCTCTATGTCTACATGTGGTGCCTCTCCTTAGGAGAGGACAGGGTGCAGGGCATCCCTTGGGGACCAGCCTGAAATCTGTCTCCACTTGTGTGAGACACTGCATCCCTTGACCTGCCCAGCTCCCTTCTCCTGCAAGTAGTCAGAAGAAGGAACATGGCCATGCATCCTCTCTTGAATGCCCAGTTGGGGCACCAGGCACTCTGCCAGACAGAGCGTTCACAAAGCAAGGCATCATCCCACCCTCTGCTCTTGTGGGGCCAGGATCCAGCCTGGTGATGCCTCAGTTGCTGCTGGGCACTTTATGATCATCATTCCAGGCAGGTGGCCTGGAAATGGTGAGAGGAACATCCCCAGCCTCCCGGAGCGCGAGAAACAGCTGTTGTGACTGGCTAGGCTCATCCTCTAAGACTTTCTGAATGCATCTCCACCCTGGTGGGCCGTACAGACCCCTGAGTGCTCTGGCCCAGTGGGGATGGATGGGCTCAGGGGGCTGTGCCTGCTGCATTGCTGCCTCCTGTCCCAGTCCAGGCAGCCAGGCTGGCTTGTGTGTGCTGGTCCCGTGGCACTGTGCACGCAGAGGCCATCACTGTGACAGCTTGCCTGGCCCACATCCTGGCCCATCATGTCCCTGGGAAAGGCTAGCAGGGACGTGCTGTTATTTGCCTTGGCACAGGAGGGACTCATGGAGGCCATGGTGGGAGGTTGCCAAAGCTCTGTGAAGGGAGTCTCTCCTGCCCACATGGATCTGGCAGGCATGGTTCAGCAGTGTGTGACATGATGGAATTTTGGAGCAAAGGCTTCCTTCGTGTTGGTGGGGAAGCAAAATAAGGACAGGGCCGCTCCTGTGCTGCTGGGGACAGCTGCGGGTTGGTGATAAGGCCGTGAGAAAATCCAGGGAATCCCAGCAGGGCTTTGGTATTTAAGCAAAACCTAAGGGTGGAAAATGCCACTGCTGCAGCTGGGGCAGAAACACTCAGTGCCCGTAGGAGGGGCTGGGAGAGTGCAGCCAGGGAGAACTTGGGGAAGGAGGAGTGGATGAGGGCTGGCACTGCACCAGGCAGGATGTCACACCCTCCAGAGGCGGGCAGGGAGGACATGTCCCCCGTCTGCGGGAGTGTCCTCATTAGAGGGGACTTGGTGCCCTTTGGTCCCCGGGTCTTGCAGTGAGGCTGAGCACGTGTTCCCTTGTGCATAAGCATGGCCAGCCACCCAGGGCTGGGCAGGCAGGGCACAGCACCCACCGAAACTCCCCAAGCATGGGGAGCAGAGATGGCCTGACCCTGCCTCTCCTCTCCAGCTGCTCAGGATTGACATCTGCTAGTGTAGTGTATATGTGTGTGTGTGCAGATTTGTATACATACACACTGTCTGAGTATGCCCCTGTATACACCCTGGTACCGATGTCTCCAGGGGCAGGCATTAGTCTATCCCGTAGCTGGCTTCCAGCTGAGCTGCAGCACAACATCTGGTCTTTGGGATTTCCCCATTTCATTAAGCTGGGTGGTTTGAAGGTAGGCAGGGCTGGCAGGATGGGAGCCAGCAAAGCATGCAGGCAGGCTTAGGTCTTGAGTTTTTTGTCTTGGGACTGTCCAGCTATGGGCTTCTGCAGTCGAGTTTCCCCTGATGGATGAATGCAGCCCAGCTGGCTCCTTGCCCACCCTGCTTCAGCCATCATGCCAGGTCTTGCAGCAGCAGCATGGTGACATGTGGGGCTGGCAGGGGGGTCTCCCCGAGCATCACATGCCCCAGCATGCCCAGCTAAGCAGGGTGCTGTGGACCAGGGAGGAATGGGTGCTGCTATGCCACATGCTGTTTACTGTTTGGGCTATAAAACAGCTTTGTTCTTCCCCTCAGGACACTCTGAATAACAACTCCCTGGGGAAAAAGCACAGTTGGCAGGAGCGGGTGTCCCGGTCGTCGTCCCCTCTAAAAACGGGTGAGTTCTCAGGCTTTTGGCCAGGGTCAGCTCCTTGCACCCTTTCCTGGTGCTCAGGCAAGTGTTGCTGGAGCAGGAGGCTGGGGAAAACATACCACATGGGTGCAGGGTGCATGCCTGTCTTGCTCTCTACAATTACCTGAAAGGTGATTGTTAGTGAGCTGGGAGTTTCTCTCTTCTCTCAAGTAGCAAGCAGTAGGACGAGAAGAAATAGCCTCAAGTTGCACCAGGGAAGGTCTAAAAATTTCTTCATTGAAAGGTTGATCAAGCGTTAGAACAGGGAAGTGCTGGAATCACTGTCCCTGGAAGTGTTCAAAATTGTGTAGACATGGTGCTTAGACACATGGTTTAGTGCTGGACTTGACAGTGTTAATGGCTGGAATTGAGAATCTTAGAGGTCTTTTCTGAGTTAAATGATTCTATGATTCAGTGGGTCTGGGTGGCATCCCTGGACACCTTCCCTGTCAGGGAGCATTCCCTGCGTGGCTGTCTACGCTGCTCTGCTCTCCCTACAGGTGAGCAGACCCCTCCCCATGACCACGTTTGCCTGAGTGATGAGGTCAATCACCAAAACAGCACAACCTCCACCAAAGACCGGGGCACCTCCACGGAGAGCCCATGCCGGCGCACAGCAGCCACACAGATGGCCCCAGCCTGCGTTGCCTCGTCCCGGCCGCCCGAGAAGCACCAGGCCACCGGCCGGGCCCCGCCACACGGTGCCAGCGTCGTGGTGGTCACGAGGGGCCCCGAGGCCCACCGGGACCGCATCCGCTACCAGACGGATGTGAGGCTGGAGGCCACAGAGGAGATCTACCTGACGCCCGTGCAGAAGAACTCGGACCCCCTGGAGACTGACAAGCCTTTCCTGTCTCAGTCCAGTGAGAACCGCATGTCCATCAGCTCTGACATTGACACCTCCGGCTATTCAGCCCTGGCAGGGAAAACCAACCCCTCCATCAGTGAGGAGGACGAGGTGCTGGACTACATGTCCTCCCCTGACAAGACCAACCTGCCCAGGGCCTCCTGTGGTGGTGGGGGTGGTGGTTCCCGGCCAGGGCACAACCTTCAGAGAGCCTCCGTGAGTTCGGACACCAGTGCCCTCTCCTATGACTCTGTCAAATACACACTGGTGGTGGATGAGAACGTGCAGCTGGAGCTGGTCAGCCTCAAGCAGTGCTACTCGGGCTACAGTGATGAGAGCGACTCGGCCACAGTCTACGACAATTGCATCTCTTCACCCTACGAGTCGGCCATTGGTGAGGAGTACGAGGAGGATGCGCTGAAGCGTGACTCAGTCTGCCTCTCCGAGGACTCCACCCCCGAGGCAGACATCCACTTCTCCAAGAAGTTCCTCAATGTCTTCATGAGTGGTCGGGCACGCTCCTCCAGTGAGTGCTGGGCACTGGGGGGAGGTGGGCTGGTGGCTGCCTGCCTGGGCAGCCCTGCCTGTCCCTGGTACACTCTCGGGAGATAGGAAGCCGCCAGGAGACATCAGCCCCAGTTCTGTTTGCTGCAGCCTGTAGCTTTGTCTCTGGTGGTCCAGGAGGCATGGTGGGGTTTAGACAAACTTCATGAGTGGGGATGGCAGCAATTGTTTGAGGTTGCTCATTTGGCTTGCCCAAGGTATGGCCATGCTGAGGGGGAGGCTGAGATGGCTCACAGAGGGGCAATCATGTTCCTGGCATGCCACACTCCTCTCCAAGCATGGAAGAGCACTGGTGGCATGCTACAGCAGGCAGGATTTCCCACAGTGTGGCTGGTGCCATGCAGGTGTCACAGCTGTTTTTGTTGGTGCAGGGAGGTCTTGTTCCTGGCAGGGACTGATGGGCACCAGCACAGCAGCTCCAGCCATGCCTCTTCCTGCTGTGGCATCGCATGGCTTTGTCTTGGATGAGCCATCCTGCAGGAGCCTCAGCAGACTGCCTGGCCCATGTCCTTCTCTTGGCTGTGGCGATGACCCCTCAGTGCTGACATATCCTCCTCTGCCTTCATCCCCAGGTGCCGAGTCCTTTGGGTTGTTCTCCTGCATGATCAACGGGGAGGAGCAGGAGCAGACTCACCGTGCTGTCTTTAGGTGAGCTTGCAGGCACAGGCAGTGTCCCCAGCCTCTGTCAGGGGAAAGCTGATGCTGCACACCCCCCCAAGGTGGGGCTAGCACAAACTCCAGGGTTTCCAGTGTGGAAAGCCCTGGGGAACAAACCAGTGCCTGTAGCTCATGCCCTGCCCAAGAGCAAGATTTGCCCAGGCTGCTGCATGGGCAAGACCTCCAAGGGCAGTCAACGCCTCTGAAGAGCAGCTTGGTTAGTGCAATAGGGGTTACCCTTGCATTAGGTGCCAGGATGCTGCTACCTGTTGAGCCCAAACCTCCTCCAGTGCTTTACTTAGCATGTCAGATCCCCGTGGCTACCTGGGCACTGCCTGGGTTGCTAGGGGGTGCCCCAGCAGTGTGCCAGTGAGAAGGCCACCAGCCCTGCTAGCCAGCCACCTGCTAATGCCTCTCTGCCCAGGTTTGTGCCTCGCCATGCGGACGAGCTGGAGCTGGAGGTGGATGATCCTTTGCTGGTGGAGGTGCAGGCAGAAGATTATTGGTACGAGGCCTACAACATGCGCACAGGGGATCGGGGCATCTTTCCTGCCTACTATGCTATTGAAGTCACCAAGGACCCAGACCACGTAACAGGTATCAAGCCTCTGTGTGCAGGCTGCTGATGTCCCCAGCTTGTACCACATCCTCCCTGCTGAGCAGTCTGGTGCTGAGCAGGGGGCTGGGGGGACAACCAAATTGGGCATCCAGCAGGGAGCGATGACCAGGTTCTGCTGTGATGCTGGGAGTTGGTAGCTGGTGTTGAGGGAAGCTTTTTCTGGGCAGGGAGAAGCACTGGGTAGGAAGATGGAGAGGGCAGGTGGAGCTCAGCCCACATAGCTGGTCACCAGGGATGATCCCTGCCATGTGCTCTCTCTTCCAGCTCTGGCCAAGAGCAGTGACTGGGTGGACCAGTTTCGGGTGAAGTTCCTTGGCTCCGTGCAGGTTCCCTACCACAAGGGCAATGATGTGCTCTGTGCGGCCATGCAGAAGGTAGTGTCCCACTCCATCCCAGGGAGCAGGAGTGCCTGCTTCTTCTGGCAGCAGGGCAGAGCCTCAGCGGGGAATCGTCATTACGGCTCACGAGTCCCACGGCTTTGTCTCTCTCTCTTCCGCAGATTGCCACCACGCGCCGCCTCACTGTGCACTTTAACCCTCCCTCCAGCTGCGTCCTGGAGATCAGTGTGCGTGGGGTCAAGATTGCTGTGAAAGCTGACGACTCCAAGGAGCACAGCAAGGTAGTGCCCCGCCCCCTGCTCATCTCATCCCTCCCCTGATTGCTGCTCTGAGCTGCCTCGTGCCCTCTGTGCTACAGGCCGTGCTTGCATATGAAAATTAAGGGTCTCCACCTCATGTCTGAGGGTGTGGAAAACACCATCTTCAGCATTGGGGTCCCTATGCCTCACAAGGCCCCAGCTCTGGGCAGTACTGCCAGCTGATGCTCTCACAGCTGCCAGGCACGTCACTGCGCTGGGATGCTGTGAGCTGAGCTGTACCCGGTAATCTGTCAGCTCCTTCTAAACCTTTCTGCTACTATTTTGAGTGGTGTCCTCCAGATCTGCCCTGTAATCTCTTTATCTGGCAAGGGCAGGCTGCTAATTAGCATTCTGCATAAGTAGCCTAGTAAAGCACGTTGGGATGCTGAGCAGAGGCAAGTGAGGGCTTTGCAGCAAGTTGTTGGGAAACCTCCCTTTCAGCTGGAGGATAGGAGTAGATCATGGTTCTAAGTGTTGTGACAGAGCTGGACTGAGGTTTCTACAAATCTTGCCTGTATCTAGAGGATGCCATCAACTTAGCTGCACTTTAGACTTGTATAAGTAAGTTTTCATTTCTAGCTGAGACCCTTTGACACCCAGGCTTCAATGACTTGTTTAGTTCTAAGTTATCCATTGACCTTCTATCTGCTGGTGTTTCTGAGCACCTTTTTAGTGAAGAAGAGGGCTGTGTGTGCTGATGAACAGCAGCAGTGACTCTAGCCTGAGTACAGTCTGACTCAGGGCCTCCAGGGAAATACTGCAGGAGCTACTGGCGGTAAAGGCAGCTGGGGTGAGAGCCAGCAGAGCTGCTTGGAAAAGCTCCCTTTGTTCAGGTGCTTGGAGCAATCTTGAAACTGCTGCTGATAGCATCCCAGGATTAGGCTCCAATTAATTTCACTCCTCAGTCTCCAGGTGCATATTTCCAGTGGCCAGAGACCAGCTGCCCTGCAGGGGGTGAGGAGGAAAGCTCTGACCAATTCCCTTTCTCTCTCTCCCCCCTGCCAGGTAAACAAGTGTAGCCATTTTTTCCAGCTGAAGAACATTTCCTTTTGTGGGTACCATCCAAAGAACAACAAGTGAGTAGCAAGGAAGTGTAGTGCAGCTCTCAACACCAGTAGCTTAGCAGCGAGGCTTTGCTGTCTTCCTGCTCCGTGGGGGTAGCATGGCTGGGGCTAGGAAGGGAAGAAAAGTTTTCCCAGAACCCCGTTTTGGAGGGCTCCCTTCCCCTGTGAACCCAGTGCTCCATCTCTGGACATGGGCTGTGGCATTACCCTGGGGTGGCCACCAGGATTTATCGGGGGGGTTTCAGGTCTCAAATCCCTATGCTTAAGGGTGGGTACACCTCAGAGATGCTGGGGTACCTGTGCCTGCTGGTCTGCTGGTCCAGTCACATCCACTTTCTTTGCCCTCAGATATTTTGGGTTCATCACCAAGCACCCTGCTGACCACAGATTTGCCTGTCATGTCTTCGTCTCGGAGGAGTCCACGAAGCCACTGGCGGAGTCTGTAGGGTGAGTCCTGGCTGGGCAGGGAAGGCTGTCTCAAAAAGGGCAGGAGGAACAAGACAGCCAGGCTGAATCCTGCCATCTCCCCCTACATGTGGGGCTTGGACCTGGCCCCAGGCTGGCACCTCTTCCTCAAGTGAGATGCTTGGCATGAGAGCCAGGGCTGACAGGGCTATGGGCATCATATTCCTGACTGGAACAAGTACTGGAACAAGTCCCAGTGCAAGGCTTTGCAGGCAGATGGCTGAAAGTCATGCGCTGTACAGGGAATCGGAGCAAAGATGGAGACCCTGTGGCTCTGATGGCAGCTCTAGGGCTAATGCAGAAAAGGTCAGGGGCTTGGGGGTTGAACAGGCCACAGAGTAGGGAGTGAGGATCAGGATGGAAATGAGGATCTATAATTGCCTTGTGGAGAGGCTGCTGCTAAGCTGTGTCTGGTGGTGTGTTGCAGGAGGGCTTTCCAGCAATTCTACAAGGAGTATGTGGAGTACACGTGCCCCACAGAGGACATCTACCTGGAGTAGGGGCTGGCAGAGGCACCTCCTGCACAGCCAGGGCTGCAGTCTCGCCCCTTCCCCGTGTCATGCATGGACAAGAGCTGCTTTGAGCCTGGAGGAGGAGTGGGCCCGGGGCAGGGCTCCCCGGGGCACGGAGCGCCGCCTCTTTTCGTGACTCCCCTTCCTCGGGCTGGGGGGACGGGAGGGGGGAGGGCTGGACAAATTGTGTTTATTGTACAAAATACTCTTAGTTTATTCTATTGGAGAAGCACCCGCTGGGTGCCCGGCTTGTGAGCAGTTGGGGGGGGGGCAGTAGTGTGCTCGTGCCCTTTCCAGCTGCAGGCTGGGGTGACAGCATCTCCTCCTTGTGACCATGGCACAGCTTCCCGTCACATCCATCTGGGGTGACTTTTAATTGCAGTGACAGAGTCAGTCTCTTGCAGTATGATGACACAGCAGCTACAGAAAACAAGACCCACATGCTGGCTCCTGCCTGGGAGATGGGATCACCTCCCTGCCAGGCCCTGGGGCGATGGCTGCTGGGCAGGGGTGGCAGAGAAAGTCCCAGTATCTCCTCTGCCAGAGTCAGAATTAGATGAGACAGCTTTCCCCTGCCTCTGTCCCTATCCCCACCCCTTCCATCTTGTATCCATGCCCTGGGGAGAGAGAAAAATTCCCTTCATACCTCCCTGCAGTACTATACCCTCGGGAGGGAAGCCTTTCTCTGCCCCTTTCCCCTCTTCCCCAAGCTGCAGATGGCAGAGGCAGGGTAGGGGCACCCCAGCTCAGTGGGGCTCAGCCCCTGCACAAAGCTGGGTGTCTGCCCAAAGTGGGGCAGGGAAGGGCTAAAGGCTGCAGGGAGCCGTGCGAAGCACCAAGTCCCTCCCGGTCCCGGTCCCTGCAGCCAGTGATCTCTGTGCTTCAGCTGGATCTGCTGTGATGGCAACAACTATTAAATATGATGGTTCATGGAGCAGAGCTACTGTGCTGTTTGTTTCCTGCTACAAGGGGTTTGGGCCCTGGCTCCTTCTTTGTTGAGACCCCAACAGGAGCTGAAGCTTCTCAGTGTTGGTCCCAGAGCCCTGGCTGTAGTCCTGGGAGGCCAGAGTCCCATCTGAAGGAACTTGTGGCAGCTGTTGCTCCAGCCCTCACCTGCTGGGCTGTGGTGGGCATGGGGGCAGGCTGGCTCACAGGCGCACATCCTCGTAGTACTCCAGCAAGTCCAGCCCGTCGCGCTTGCTCTTGCCAGCTCTGCGCAGCTCCGCCGGCCGCTCCGCCGCCACCCGCGTTTGGAAGCGGGGCTGCTTGGGTTTGATGCCATAATCTGCAGGCACAGCAGGGGCTGGGGTCAGCTCTGGGCCAACCACCCACCTGGAGGGGTGAGTGCATGGAAAGGGGGTTCAGAGGGGCAAGGAGTGCACTGTACCATCCACCAGGCCAAAGTGCTTCTGTGGAAGCTCTAGGGGAGCAGAGAAATCCTCAGGAACTGAGTAGCTGTCCCTACAGAGGAAAACAAGGGCCAGGAGTGAGCCAAAGTCCTACAGCACTTACCCAGGCTGGCACAAGAGCTCCCATGTGCTGCATCTTCCACCCAGTCTGGCCAGCCCTTGAGGCCTGGTGCCGCAAGCCCCAGCCCATGTCAGGGGCCCTGGGGTACCTACAGGTACCAGGGCAGGGCGGAGGCGAAGGAGGGAAGTGCCATCACCTCTGTTGCACAGGCTGTGGGAGGGCAGCCCCCAGCAGCAGGGCAAGGAGCAGCAGGCAGCACAGCATGGCGCTGTTAACTGACCGGTTCCACTGGTTCCGCAGCAAGGTCACAGAGGAACCACTCTGGCTGCCCAGGACACCTGCTGGGTGGGGCAGGGGACATGGCCCCTCCCAGGTGCTGCTGCTGTCCCTCCCTACCTTGTCCCCTTCAGGTCCCTGGACTGCCTCTGCCTGGGCCCTGCCAGGTGCTGAGCCTTCGTTGTGCTGGTGCATGTCCCTCTGTATAGTCAGAGCTCGAGGGCTGTCCCTGCCCCTCAGCACCTGCTTGTGCCTTCCTCTCAAATCCTCCAAAAGCAGACCCTTGCATGTCAGCTCAGTACCACCCTGCCCCAGAAGCAAACACTTCAGCATCTCCCTCTGCTAGAAGACTGAGCAAAGGCAGCATAGTTCCTTCATCATGGTTTTTCTTTGCTGCTGGTACTACGTTACAGGGCCTCGCCAGCTGAGCTGGCAACACAGACCCCTCACACTGGCAAAGTCCTATGGTCCCCAGTTGTGGTGGCCCAAGAGGGATGTGTGTGTGGGACTATGTTTCCAACACTGGGTGCTGAGGTGAGAAGACTGTGACCTCTGCAGCCTGAGAATCCCACAGGGATGGTTCAGGTAGGAATGTTCCTGCTACCTACCTGGAGCACACTTACTACCCAGACAGCTGCCTGTGGGGCAGTCCAGGGCCACCAGCTGACTAACCCTTTGTCCTGGCCAAGGGAGCCTCCAAAGAAACGCACTCTGCAGACTGGTGCCTCAACTGTACCCCCGTTAGAAGAGACACAGGCCTCTCCTAGGCCCTTTATTAAATGTGGCAGAGCAGATTTGCTGAATTAATTGCTTCTCCTCTGCCCTTGGCCAAGCCCCCAAGCACTGGCTGGCAGTCACTCTGCAAACCCTTGTAACGCACATTAGGTGCTAGGAAAGCAGCCTGCACACTGCAGCTCTGTGTACTCCCAGGGGAACCCCAGGACTCTGGGGACTGAGGCAGGCCCAGGGAATTAGAGAGGCCATAGTCACCAGCTGAGCAACATATGGGGCCCTGAATGACACAGGCCAGAGCTGAAGGCTTCTAAGGGACAGAGGACAGAGTATCCCAGGGTAGACACTGCAAAAGCTGCTCTTTCTGACAAAGAGAGACCTGCCAGCAACCAGCTACAAGGGATCCCATGCAAAGAGGCAGAGGTTCTTCAGCTCAGTTCTCTCCATTCAGTCAGTTTATTTGACAGACAAATCTGCTCCAAGCAGATGGGCCAGGCACGGCCAACACAAGCAGGTTGCGGGTCAACCTCGGCGCCGTGACATGTGAGACAGCGCTTTCCAAAAAAACACTATGCTGCCTGGTTTTATTATAGCTCAGCTGTACAAAAGAAGAAAAATCAAGTGCTTCAAAAAAGAGGTTGCCCCATCACCATCACTGCAGCCACAGAATGGTCCAGAGAAACAGGTGGCCAAGCTCTCCTCACACATTTAGTGTCCATCATTCATGCCTAGCTCTGTTAAAAAAGTCACATACAATCCCCTCCCTGCTCTGCAGAACAGGAGCTTCTCATTTATGATTTAACTGAAAATTAGACATTATCAACATCCCTCCCCCAGCCTGCTTGCCCTCCTTAGGAATGTCCAGCCATGATTTTAGCAGAGAGTAATCATCTTCTTATCAGCCCCAGTTATAGAAATAGATTTTCTGCCAAGCAGGCAAGTAATCCATCAGTGGTCCTGAAACAAGAGAACAGAGGGATCACACATGTAGAAAGACAACAATTTAAAACTGTGTGTATATCTCCCACTTCTCATTATGATCCAAATAACCCCAAATCTCCACTTACACAACTCAGATGAACCCAAGAACAGAACAGTTACTTTCACCAAGATATAAGGCAACACTGCAATGTGATGCCAGAAATCAAAGCAGGGCCAAGAGGGGTGTGAAACACGGTCAGCATGGCCATGGTGGGGGACACCAACCATTCCCTCAGAGGTGACAGTTCAAACTCCAGTGGGAAAGGGGCTCTACAATGTGCAAGGGGACAACCCACTTGCAGAGAGTCATGAGAACACTGCTGTGACAGGGAAGAAGGAAGATAACTCAGCAATACTGAGCAGGTGCAAACAGAAGCATCTGCTGTAGAGTGAAAACGCTTACGTTGCACAGGGCTTAATGTAGGCTCCAAAGCCTCTCTGAAATCACTAACTGGAGGAAGTGGCTCCTGAGCTAGCCAGCTTTGTGACCTCCCCAAAGAAAGGGCAATCATCCCATGATGCCAGGCTGACGTAATGTCACATCACTGCCATGAATCACTCCATGAAAGGATTCAACATCATCAGGGGAAGAGTGGCGGGAAATGAAATGCTGGCCTATAATAAAGGGATCCTCTGGTGAAGAACTAGAACACAGACCTGGTTTGGCCCTTTGATTTACAGTCAGTTTCTGCCTGATTCAATACTTCCAGGCACCCATTTACCCCTCGTGTCCACACTGCAGATTAGAGATCAAGGAAAAGAGTTCAGAACAGGGCTGCAAAGTTTGGGTTCTGGGGTACCAGCTGAGGTGAAGAAAGGAAGCCCAGAAAAATAGGCCTAGGTGGCAGACACCAAGCTCTGCAGCCTCAGGGCACACAGAAGTTTACTACTGTCATCAAGCCAGGAAGCAATTAATCTTTCCTTTCAGCATTTAAAAAACAACTCAAGCATCAACACAGGGTGCTCTAGTGCTAACCTCTCTAGGGACTTCCCAATTCCTTCCCTGGATTGGAAACCAATTGGCAGATGTTCCCAATAGCCCTCATTTTTCTTCACCAGACAGAAATGGGGCTATAACAGTGGGACCCACTTACGTGTGATGAAGCCAACTCCAGGCACATAATCAGCCAACAAGCGCAGAAGGAGGAGGATCCTGCCCCTAGAAAGGGAGAGAGTAAGAACAAGTCCAGCTGGACATCTCCTGCCCCAGCTGTTCAACACACAAACAGCAATGGCAGCTGTTACACAAGGGCTCAGATTAACCTGGTCAGAGGCACCCACACATCTTCACCTCTACTCACCCAGTCCCCTGATGCTATTTCAGTTAAAAGGGAAATTTTCAGCAAAAGCCCAGCAAGGGCCCCTTACTCTGAATATCGGTCATAGAAAGGAGATCTCAGCAGATAGTACAGCAGCAGGATGGTTCTTCGCCTCAGCTCCGCCCGCTCTCGCCTGTTCAGGTCTTTCAGATCACTCAGCAAACTCAGACTGGAAGGAGGAGGGCAGAGAGCTAAGTCACAGCAAAAGCAACCAGTAGAGAAAAGAAAGCAGGTTTCTAAAGCCCTCCACTCTCAGCTCCACACAGAGCGGCCCGCACCACCTCAGAGCACAGAGCACTGTAAGAGTTGTAGATGATGTGTCAATCTCCAAGCTGAAGACCAACCCTGGTGCATATTTTTCTCAGCAAGGCCTGCCCAGGACTGGGGAAGCGTGATGCCCAGCCACCACCAAACCAAGCACCAAGAAAGCCTCATCAGACTGACCTCGAGATGTCCAGGACTGCTGAGAGGAGCCAGGGCTTCCATGATCTCTGGCCCCATACTCCTAAACTCAATACTAGGAGCACACAGTCAAGGAATGAGAAGATGAGAGATTCCTAACAAGAGGCACACAAAGAAGCGATCCTCTGCGCACCCACAAAGTTCTGCCAAGTGCAGGGGAATACACCCTAAGGCAGGGCTGGGGGCCCTAGGGAAAAGGGCTGCAGGACTTGCACCCACAGCTCCAGTGGCTGAGGCCAGCCACCAAAGCGTAAGAAAGGGAAGAGTCCCGAGTGCCGTGGCCAAGCAGAGGGAGCCCAGGGAGAGGAGCTGGCGAGGCACTGCCCTGCAGCCGGGCCGAGCCCGCAGCACCCTCTGCTGGCACCCGCGAGCCGTGGGAGCCCGCACCGAGAAGGGCAGGATACGGTGGAGCAGCGGGCGGGTAATGTAGATGGACTCTGCGATGGTTTCTTGGAGACCCAGAGGAGTGGGAGGCTGGTTCATCTCCTCCGCTCTTCGGCTCTGCGATTCCTCCCTCTGCTGGGGGGACCCCCAGTGCCGCGACTGAAGGGACGGGGCTGAAACAAGCAGGTCTGGTTACTAACACAAATAAAAGCTTTGTCCGAGCTGGAAACTACGTATAACATGACTGCTAGTTCACTCCACCTGGCCCTGGAGGCCTTCAACCACGGGCCAGTTGGATGGGGAGAAGAATCAGAAAAAAGGTAGAACTCCTGCACTGACATAGAACAGTTTAATAAGTGAAATAAAGTAAAATAACAAAAATAATAACAATAATAACAGTAATGAAAAGGAAGATAACAAAACCCAGGAAATACAAGCGAAGTACAACTGCTCACCATCCCCAGACTGATGCCCATTCCATTCCCAAAAGTGACTGGCCCCTCCCAGCCAACTCCTCCAGTTTATACAGTTGGCATGACATTCTATGGTACGGAAGATCCCTTTGGCCAGTTCAGATCACCCATCCTGACTATGCTCCCTCACAGCTTTTTGTGCAACTCCTCACTACCAGAACCCAGGAAACTGCAAAGTTCTTGACTCAGAATAACTGCTACTTCTCATCAACCTACAATATCAGTTATAATAATGTTATCAACATTATTCTCGTACTAAACCCAAAACTCAGCACTGTACCAGTTACCAGGAAGAAAACTAATTCTATCCCAGCCCAAATCAGGACATCTTCCTATCATGTTTCCCTTCTCTCTGCATTGTGAAGGTGTGAAACAGGAAAGCTTGAAGAGGTACTTGTAAGATCTGTGCTCCTCAAAGCATAACCATGATGAATGCACTGTGTCTGTTGCACGGCTCACTTGGGAAAATGCAATTTAAGTGCTAGCCTTGTAGCACATCTCTGGTTGCTTTGATACCCCCACCCACCCACAGTGGGCCCAGTGAGTGGCAAGATATGTCTCAACACAAGGTTCTACCCTTTACTGCTCACACCCATGTCATCCATGAAGGCAAAGAGCAGGAATAGCTCAAGCTGAAGAACAGGCTCGGTTACTTACTGCTCTGTAGAGAGCGCACAACACGGCTGGAACGCCTGCCAACATAGGTCTGATCCTTCCCTGAGGAGTTGTCTTCCATGCCTGCAAAAGAAAACAGCCACAGGGGTCAGGCTTCAAAGCAATACACTGAATTGCTGCCTGACATTGCCCACATCTAGGGCCTCTTTCCTCAGCATCAGACCACGGCACATGCAGCCTGACTCATGGTTCAGCCAGAAATTCCCAGTTTAGACTTCTCCATCCCCTCCTTCCAGACAGTAGGACAACCCTGCCACTAAACTAACTCGTCCTTTGCAAAGGGTGGAAAGTTCAACAGAGCTCAGCCTTGAGTACAGGCACCTTATGCTTCCATGTGCTGCACAAGGCACTGCTCTGATGAGCAATTCTAGGACAAGACACGTGGCTCAGCAAGGCACCAAGCCAGTGATGACAACACCACTGGCTCACCTTGAGTGTGGAGAGGCTGTTGCTTCTCCCTGTTCAGTGGCACGATGGGAGGAGACATCTGGATGCCAGCTTTGTACCACAGCAGGAGCAGGAGACGAAGGATGGCTCTGTGGAGACACGTGGAAATCTTCAATACCAGACTATGGAGCTGGGTTCTTGTTACACTGGAGAGATGGCTTCCACAGAAGAGGGGAACACTCAGGTCTCCTCAGAGCAACTGGCAAGCTGAGAGGTGTAAGTGCTCCCTTCTGTGGCACAGAATGCAGTACACTGTGGGGCTCCAAATTCCCCCAGCCTCAGGGACTAGCAGCTCAGTCCTGTGTGGGATTTTTCCGGGGTACTATGGAGTGCCCTCCAGGTCCCCTTTCCGAGCGCACGCTGCCCCTTCCCCTCTGCCCACAGCACTTACTTAGCCAGTTGGATGAGGACAATGATGGTCCACCGGCCCATCTCCCCCCACACCCTGGCTGTCCCCATCTCTGCAAAGACCTCCACGCATTCTAGCACACTCAGCCAGGTCAGCAGCTTCTGCTGGGGCAGCGACTGCAAAACACAGAGGGGAGGAAGGGGACAGGATGCAGGTTCTGCTCGGGAGCTAGAGAGGGCAGAAACACAGCCCAGTCTGGTGGGACCCTCAGAAATAAGCACCAGATGGCCTTAGAAGTCACTGCTCCAGAAACAAAAAGCAATGTCTTCACTGCAGCTGGAGGCTACACATAAGCCCACTTATCTACCTCCAAGCAGGGGCAGGTGGAGACATCACAGTGTCACATGGAGTTACTACTACAAAAACAGGGAGAACATCACATCTGTGTTTTATATTGCCTCTCCCCCAACTGACACAGCAGGATAGCCTCCTGGGTTGTGGCAATGTGCCTGAGCTCCACAGCAAAACTCTCTCATCCTCATCCCAGAGCTGAGACACAAGACAACCTCCTCTCTGGATAGAGCTGATGAGAGAGTGTGCTTCAAGTAGAGGGAAGGGGACCCAGAGTCCACAGCCGCCAGAGTGAATGCCAGCTGAACAGAGCATCAGTCTAGATTTCAGGCATGAACCCTAAGACAGTGGGTGCTCTTCCAGTCTAGGTCTCTGCTCGCCACATGGGAACTTTACTACTGCTGTCAGCCACAGGGTTTGATCCACTGAAAAGCATCAATAAAGACAATACAGCTGAAATTCTATTCAACTTTAACCAGGGAAGCAAGTCTTCTGCATTTCTGTCTGTTATATGCCTGATTCAGGGAGCTGCCTACACCTAACCCACACACTGGCAGGTTTGCAACAGAAGAGCCTTGTTTGGAAAAAACCAACCTCTTCCCCAGCTCCTAAAGGGTGTAACAATGCTGGGAGCTGGCCTGGGGCTCATGCAAGAGAGATATAATAGCAAGGTGCTTACATTTGTTTTACCCAACACAATATGCAAAGGAAGAGTCTGACAGATGGAATCAGAGCTTCAGTGCTCCAGAACGACTGCTGTGTAAACAGCAATGGTTTATTCATCAACACCTCTACCTAGCTCAAGTTCTGAGCTTCTCAAAAAAGCCTGTGGAGCTTCTGGTGCAAGTCAGGGCCTGATTTCTGTGGTCCAGGGAGTGCTCCGGCCACGCCTCCAAGCCAGGAGCTACGAGACAGGGTTGCTGTTCTACTTGCATTCAGAGGTTGCCTCTGCCTTCTCCATACCTGACCGCAAAGAGAGGCCACAGCAAAGACCTGTTAAGTTTCTACAGACACTCCCTGAAAGCTCCTGCAAGGAGGAAAACATGTGTCCCAAATCCTCCTCCCACACACTCCAACCTTACCACCGGCAGGCTTTGCTGCAGGTCCTTTCGGAGAATCCAGTCGTTTAACAGCACGAGGAGGTTGGAGGCAGAGTACACTGGAAAATGAAGAGAACAATGCAGAATGGATGCACAGAAAGCAAGCCGAACCGGCCCTGCTGCCTCTGTCCCCGACAAGGGACGAGGGAAGGAGGGCAGCCAGATGTGCAGACTGCTCCCAGGAGCTGCCCGAGGATGCAGCCGGTCATGGACAAAAGCAGGGCCCGCGGAGCAAGACCCGCATGCACCTGGGCAAGGGCACAGCACCGGCCCCGACCGCTGCCCACCTACCCAGCTCCGACAGCGCGTGCGAGTCCGAGAAGCGACCTGCGAAGGGAAGAGAGCGGCTACAGCGAGCGCCCGGAGCCGGGGGAGCCCTCGCTCCCCGCTGGCTCCCGGTGCCCGCACCCCCGGCCGGAGGGACGGAGGCTCGCCCGCCTGCCCGCTCCCGCACCTGGCAGCAGGTAGGAGAGCCCCCGCACGGTGCCCTCCAGCTGGGCCGTGGCGGCCGGGTGCCGCCTCACGTACTCCTGGTAGCGCTGGCACAGCAGGCGCAGCCGCCAC
>VXBQ01012929.1:19769-157487 GCA_013400175.1 Phainopepla nitens | reverse complement strand
GGCTGCCCACGCGTGGGTCTGGCGCTCCGCGGGGCGGCTGGGGGTGGTGTGCGGGGTACCGGCCGCCCGTTGGGGGCTGCTCGGGGGAGCTGCCGGTGCTGGCTGCGGCACCGGCAAAAAGTTCCCGGTGGCGCTGGGAAATGAGAGCGGGCGCTGGGGAGCGGCGCTTGCCCCTTCGTCACCCGCCGAGGAGCGGCGTGCGGCACCCCCCGTCCCAGCCGGGGGCTCCCCTGGGCACCCGGGTCGCTGCCTGCCCGGCAGCGGGGAGCCTCGCTGTGCGCTTGGCGAGGGCTCTGCGTGGGGAACGGTGAGGTGTGACCCAGGAGGCAGGGACAGCCCCGCTCCGCTCGGGCTGAACGGCCCGTACCCACTCGCTGGGTGCGGAGCAGGGGAGGTGCTGCCCTGGGGGCACGGAAAGGTTGGTGGGCCTTGGGGACGGGGGCTTTCATCTTCGCGTCCGTGCATGACAGTGTCTGTCCCCGCCCGGGCCGGCGGGACGGGAGCGGGGAGCAGAAGGGCGGTGGTCGGGCCGTGCAGTTGGGGCTCTCCCGGAGCCCACGCAGGACTCGCACGGCCCCCGCTGCGCTCCGTGCTTGCCGCACTAGCACGGGTGTCCCCGTGGGCAGGCGGGAGGACGCGCGGGCCCGCCTGGCTGCAGCCTGTTGCAGAAGTGGCTCCTGCCTGTGCCCGGTTCCGCGACCGACCTCCCTCCTTCCGTGCCGTGCCTTGACCTGCCCCGGCTCTGCCTCCCGCTCAGCTGAGGCTGCCGGCCAGCGCCCCTGCCCGCAGCCGGGCCTGGCTCCGCACGCTGCCCGGGGCAAAGATCGGCGGTGCCCGTGGGCCAGGAGGCGCTTCGTGGCCTCTCGAGTGTGCACAGAGCTGGGCCGAGCCGCCCCTCCTTTCTCCTGTCCGGTTACCTCCGCACAATGGGCACAGTGTGTGCCTGCGGCTTCCTCGGCGGGAATTACAGTTGCATGGGCAGGCACTTTATCCTTCCTGATCGCTCCTTTTCTCCCGAGGGTTTGTTTTCCAGCAGGCTGAGTTCAAAAAGGGCACGAGATACCGCTGGCAAGCAGTCTGGCGCTAAACAAACCTTTTTAGTCAGAATCACATGGATTAGACCCAACTTTACATTCACATGCAGTGCTACCTGCGAGTTTCTCTGAATTTCACGGTGGCTGGGCTGCTACTGTAAGTGCGAAGGCGGGTGAGATAGCAGCCGAAGCCCGTGACAGAGGTCTCCAGCATAGCTTACTGGAGTAGGTGTGTGCTGCTGGTGACTCTAGGGGCATATCCAGTGCAGACTGCCAGAGCTGCTCTCCTTCAAGGAGATGCTCTAGCTCTGCCAGACAGCAATCTGAGAGCCGGCTGCCTAGGAGACTGCCAAAGACACCCTGTCTTCAGCCAGAGGTGAAGCTTGATGCACAAAATCCTTGGGCTACTCCGAACAGCACAGCTAGATTCTGTCCCTCAGTAAGAAGCATTTTGGCAGATGCTTCCTGTTCACCCCTTGCCCCCAAACTCTGTCCTACCAACTGTTGTGTCTCCTTTTGTAGCAAGTGAGTTTGGAGGACATGAATAGTGTCATGCTGACTTTTCATGGTAAATATGTTGCGAGGGAGCACTGTAGGATGGGCGGCTTCTCAGAGCAGCAGCAAGTCCATGAGACTGGGCAAGACTTCAATTGCCTTGGTTTACGGTGCCCATGGTGTGCGTGGCAGCAGGAGGTGAAAGGCTGGGTTGAGGGTCTAGTTTCTCTCTTGACTGTGCCCAGAATGATCTTGGAGCAATTCTTTCCTTAGTGCTTACTGTCAGTCTGGGTGCTGGGGGCCTGTGCTTACTGGAAATCCACTGGCTGTAAGTGAGGCCAAATAGTTCCAATGCTCTGATGGTGAGGGGTGCAGGCTCAGCACTAGCGGTAAGAAAAGAAGTAAACCGAAAAAAAAGCAAACGTTCTGCCAGCCCCGCTGTGGGTACAGTGCTGAAGTCCAGCTTGCTTGGCTGCCAGTGTCTTGCTCTTTGCTCAGACCCATGAGACCATGCCATATCTGGGAAGCCTGACTCCAGGTATACTGGAGTATAACACTGCCACAGGTGTAAGGCAGTTCATCCTAAGTCAGCCTCAAAACACATCTTTCAGAGTGCTGGGGTGAGGATGTTTTCGTACAGTGCCTGTCAGGGTTGGAGCTGGGGAGCAGGATGTGGCAGGATACACTCAGTTTTTGATATTGATATTAATTTTGATATTTTGATACTGATACTTGTCTGTGTCTTGGGAGATGGTAAGTTGGGGTGGGAATTGGATATTCTCCTCAACCTTGTCTTCCTGCTGACCTATGCCTGCCTGAAGGGAAATAGCCTGGCAGTATGAGGTCAGGGATGTGAATCTTTATGGCTGTGGTTGAAAGTGAGCAGTTGTGATGAAGAATGAGATGGCCTTTCTGGCCCTGTCTCTTTAGGGCATCCCTTCCTGCCCTTCTCAGCTCTCACACCATGGTCTGGCTATGTATTTTCTTTGCTTCTGGATGAGCTCAGCCAATACTTTGGGATAGCTGGGGATAAATTACCACTTGCTCCAAATAACCTGTAGATGGAGGCATGTCCAGGGAGTATTTTAGGCCCTGTTACATGAACCCTGCCTAGAATGGAAGGCCTTGTTCACTCATGATATCCCACTGGAGGCCAACACCTTTCAGGAGAGCTCCAAATGAGGAGACAAGGGCAGTGAAGCACACCAGGCTCTGAGCATGACAATGCTGCTGGCGGCAGCTTGTACTTCTGATCTTGGAAAGCCCTCCTGGGGTCTGGAAAGGCAACAGCTGGCAGGGAAAGCTGGTGGTGTAGTACCTAAGTTCCTGAAATGTTACTGACAGGTCTGTTACTTGAAGCAGCAGTGTGACGGGAAGGGAAACCCAGGTCAAACAAGCTTAAGGGGCCTTTTAATGTGTGTTTTGACTTGGAGGCATTTTGTTGCTGTTCTCTGTCAGGGTGCCCCTGCCCTTCCCAGCTTAGCTCACACTTGGCATCTCTGGAGAAAGACTCTTTTTGGCTTCCCAGGAGGAACAACATGTCTGGCAATGTGTGCAGAGCCCTGCTGCGAGATACTGACTGCCTCCTGCCTCCAGATGCCTTTTCCAGAAAGCCATTTAGAGCCACAGATTGTTACTTGGATAACTCCCTTCCCTGATTCATTAGCAATGTGCAGTCTCTCCTGTAATATTCAAATCTGCCTCTGCCAAGGGCTGAAAGGGAGAGGCCATGTCTTTTAATAACCATGTGATACAGCTGGAAAAAACTTTTGGACACATAGTTCTCTGGTGGCTTGAGTTGATGGAAACACTCCAAGGGAGAGATACAGCTGAGCCCTGAGGGAGAGGGCTCTGCAACTGCTTTTGGGTGTGGGAGGGGTAACTGCTTGTGGTTTCTGACCTTCCTTTCCCCCAGTGTCACCCTAAGCCTCCCTGACCCCACCTGGAGAAGGCAGCAAGGCAGCAGACCTAGAGATTGGTCCCACCATGCTGCATATCTTGCAGGTCCTGTGCTGGTGGCTGGGTTGTGGCTGGATGATGTGGGCTCAATCCTGGAGATGAAGCTCCTGCCATGACCAAATGGGAGCTCTGCTGTCCCAGTGGTGCTGTGGTGGATCCCAGAGGATATGTCTGTCACTGTGTGTCAGGCACATATCTGGGTCTCCCTACTCAGTGTTATCTCTGCTGAAGGGGCCTTTGCTTTTCGAGCTCTTTGCTGTTGAAAGTACTCAGTATTGTTGCCAGCAGCTTCTGCTTCCTAGCCCAGGTGGAGGGACTTGGCTCTTACCTGCTGAACTGTTCCCTGGAAATATAAAGCTCTGCTAGCACCTGGGTGAGGGCTGTGAGGTGTATGCCAGGAGGGTTTGGCGCTCTGGTCTGTATCCTGTTCCTACTGCTCCAGAAGTATCCATTTCTGAGCTTCCCCTCTTGGAGCCCTTTGGTGTGAGGCGGGAGCTGACCGATCAGGACACGCAGAGTGGGGATGACAGAGGAGACAGGTGTCCGTTTACTGACACGGGCTGTAGGGTCCATACATGTCCTCTCACTGGCTGCCACCTTGTAGTCAGAATCTGAGGGAGACTCACAAAGCAGAAGTTTTGTTGGGCCTTGTTGCTGAAGAAGTGTTTTGCTGAGCAGTGCAGTGCTGTACTTCACTCTTAGAATCACTGGATTTCACTGTTCAGGTAGCAGCTGTTGTTACTATTTTTTATTTCCAGCCCTTGCTGGGATTGATGTCGCCTCCCTTCTGTCATATTGTGCTGTGCCAGGCTGGCCTGGGGTTTGCTGTGGCTAGAGGGGTGCAGGAATACAGCACACTGCACACTTGTTTCTCTGCTTGGGCTTTTAAAACAGGTGGGACAGACCAGATATATACTTTTAGTAGGTTTTTACCTGCTATTAAGGTCCTGCTCCTGGTGCATCTAAGAGCAATGATGTGTGGATAGAGGGTCTTTAAAACAAAATTCCCAATTCTTCTCCAATTCCTTTGCTCCAGCATGTTAATATGTCTGTGCTTCTGTTTTGGGCTTTCTCCTGATAAGAAGCTAAGAATCCTTCTAGCTTCCTGGGAAGAAGGGCTTATCCATTTCATCCTGCAGTTGTGGAGTGTATGTGCCTCCACAGCTGGGAGTTGGAGGGAAGGGTGTACTGTCAAAATGCCAGCAAAGGAAGAGGATTTCCTCTGAGGAGGAATAACATGTGCAGACTGCTGTGCTCTCTTTAGCATAAGTTGCAAGTGTGGTGGTTTTTGCCTGCTTTCTCTCTGCTCTGCCTTAATTCCTTCTCTCTCCCTGTATGCCTCTATTTGGATAGACTCTCTTAACTGCCATTATGGGGCTGCCCAGGTCATGTCACGGGGGCTCAGGTTACTGGACAAGATAGTTAATCCCTTTATTGCCTTGCAAGTTAGACACTTGCTGCTGCTATCATGTTTGGGAGGGGGCCAGAGAACTTGCATCCCTCCCCCAGCTCCGGATCCCGCTGAAGGATTGGTGTGAGGACTCACATGTGTTGCGATGGAACGTGGTGGCTGTGGCTTTGCCAGCAACTCTGGGGCCACGTGTACAGTCCTCCTTGCGTGGGTGGGGAACGTGCCAAGGACAGCGCAGTCAATGGGACTGGGAATGTGCAGCATGCAGGTAATCATTCTCCCCTGGGCTGTCTGTGTAGCTTTGGGTGACACTGAGCCATGCTTTGTGACAGGCTGGAGGATACAGACAGGACCAAGGTGTTGGGTGCTCTTATCTGTAACTTCCGGATGTGCAAGGGCCTGTCTTCAGAGCTCTCTTATGCAGTAGCTCTTCACGTGACTGTCTTTTGGGTTTCAGGTGACAGCAAGCTCCAAAACTCTCAAGTACAGCTGAGATGTCTTATCTGCCCTTCAAGCTGAGAATCCTTGGTTAGAGGGTGGTCCTCACAGGCCTCACCAGGCCGTGCCAACTTCTCCAGCTGTTCCTAGCCACTCCTGCAACATTGGCAGCCTTCAAAGGTTAGTTATCATGTATGTTAAGTAGATGGTTTACACGGGGTTGCTCCCTTGCTCTTTTAGTGCTTCTAAATCACTAAACAGGGGATAATTGCATGGCAGAAGGGCTTGGCTCTGTGGGTTTTTGGGACCTGTGGGAGGTTCTGCAGACAGCACTGGCTCTTGTAAGCCCCCATAGCCCAGTTCTCTGGAGGGAATGACCAGATTCTCCACAGGAATCATTTGAATAAAGTGTGGCCCCATCTCTCTGGCTGTTCACCTGAGTGTGCTTGTCTGCGTCCTTTGCCTCAAACACTACTATGGTCAATTGCTTACTTCTTGTGTACTGGGCAGTAAGTCTCTGGGACTTGGACTGAGGACCTGGAACACGCTCTCTGGGCCAGGGAAAATGGGAAGATCCCCTTCTGAAGGCTGGGAGCTTGTGCTGGCATTGTTCTGTCCTAGCAGCTTCTTTTCCCTCTGTCCATTACATCAAGTGTTTCTTTGGGGCCACTGTTCTCAGTGGCCACCTCTCTCTCCCTGCCCCTCATTAGTGTAGGGCTTGGCATGCCAGCAGGAGGGAGCCTCAGCATGTCTACGCCTTGATCGGATTTGTCAAGGCTCCTTCCCTTTTCTTCCTGTTCATTGAGGTCTGAAACAAAGCAAACAGAGGAGAGGAATTCCAAAGAATAGGAGTGAGGGAAGAGAGGAACGCTGGAGTGACAGGCTGCCTCTGCACACACGCACCCCCCTGCCTTGCTCTGCTGGGGCAGAGCTGGTGGCAGAGCATTTCGGGAGGTGAGGCCATTCCTTGGCACTCTATTCCCAGCTCTGACACCAGCTGCCTTTCTCCCCTTGCTGTGCTGTGGGGCTCCTGTCCTCACTGCTCAGGTAGCTTCCGGAGCCTCAGGTTTGCTGCCTACTCTGCACAGGCACGTGCACCTGAGCACAGCCTGAGGGAAGCAGGGCATTATTTGAACTGCTTTGTTTGTCTTGGGCTATAGTAAAAGGTTTCCCTCTTTACCTATGTCAGGAAATTTTCCCCTGCCAGGCAGATCCAAAGAAGCCCGACATGGAGCTGAATGTCCTGCCTGGGTGCCAGAGCGGTGAGGCAGTAGCCCCTCCCCATCTTGGAGCCAGATAAGTGCTGGAACAAGGCCCTTTTGTGCAGACAGGTGTGTGAAGTGGAGACAGACGTGCTCTGGTGCTCATATTGTTTCCCAGGAGGCAGGAGACTTGGGAGGGGAGTCATGGCCAGCCCAACAAAGCTGCCACAGGTGAAGCTTTGTCCAGCCTGATAGATCTCCTTGCTCCCCTCTTTGTCATCTCCAGGCCATAACACAGTTTGCCCTTCATCCTGCCTCTGACCCTCCCATAGATTGGATCAGGGAAGGCAATAGGATGCTCAACAGCCCCAGTATAAAGCACTTGAGGTGAAATACATCCCTGCTAGTAACACCCTCCTCCTTGCACTTAAGCTACAAGGAGCAGCCTTTAAGCTACAGCCTCTTCTTTGCTTTCCTTCTTCCTCCTTGTTCTCTACCTTCTGGCAACCTTTGCAGTCCATGCTTTAATTAAAGAGCAGAGCAAAGTGCTTAGACTCCAAAATGTGCAGATTAAGGAGTTACTAATCCTCTTCCTCAATGGGTGCTCACATCCTGTCCAGCCTGTTATCAAGCTTCTGTTCCCTGAGTGGAAACTTGGCCAAACTTGAGACCTCTACCTCTCTTCCTGCTTGCTGTGCTGAGGAGGAAGGGCAAGGGGTGACAGGAGAGCTAAGGGGGAGAAGCAAAGCAAGCTGTGGATTTACAGAATTCTCAAGGTGGGTTTGTAGTCAGCACTGGCTATCTTTGATTTTTGTGTCCTGTCTGGTTTTGGTGCTCTAGGAGCAATAAAGCAGAGGTTTGGTGTTTTTCTTTTGGTTTTTTTGAGTGCTGTCTTCCTATTCTGACAAAAGAACCTTTCTGTCAGAGGAAGCAACTGCTTCCCTTTGTGCACATGCTTGTGTGTTTATTTGCTGTGTGATTTGGTTCAGGTGTGTGCCTTCCCTGTGTATACACTCCTCTCTTGATTTCCCAAGTCTCCTCTGTGCTCTTATTCCCAGCGTATGCCCAAGTGCTGCAGCACTGCTGAAAGAGCAGGGCTCCCTCACAAGAGTGAGAGGCTGGTGCCTGGCAGTGCTGCATGAGGCTGGTCGTATTCTCACCTGGGGAGGCTGAGATCCCTTCATAGGACGTACGGTGCCCGTGCGAAGGGGAAGGTGCAGTATTTGTGGATCCAGATGGAGGCACCAGGAGGGAAGAGGGTGTAGTGAGGATGAGGGTGGTGGGAAGGGTAAGACTCATCCTGGAAGACCTGGTCACAGGATGGTCTGAGCTCTTACGTCTCTCCTGGTGCAGGCTGGGCACTGCACAGAGGTTGCTGTGGGTTGCAGAAAACATGAGCTTTTGTCCTCAGCCACTCATCTGCTGCTTGGTTGAGTAGAGCTATGCTGTTTCTTCCCTGCCTTTGTCCTTTGGTGTGCAAGTTCAAGGTTTAGCTCAGCAGTGTGAGAAGCCCCAGGGATGGGAACACAAGGAGCAGCAGGAAGGGAGGAGGGCTGGTAACGCGTTTGGATGTTGGAGTATTCTCCTTTCCACTGCCTGGCTTTGCGAACTGCCTTTCCTCTGAGATCCACTTCTCCTCCTTTTATTGCCCCCATCAGTCACTACCTCATTTCCAGTATGCAAGATGCCCTTGTGTGGTTTTTCTGGAGGTAAGTATTGTGTCTTAGCTTGGACAGCAGTTTTTCCTCCTCAGTGTTGTCAGAGCCCCTTGGCAATGTGCACGCTTCTCTGTAGCTCAGAATCACTTCTGGTCTTACAAAATGCCCAGGGCACCCTGAGTGGATGGCACTATTGCTGCTTGGGTTTTTTAGAGCCTGCCCTGAGCCATTCTGGTTTGCTATTTATAGTGCAGTTCTTCCATTCCTCAGTGGACGAGCTCTGCTTTCAGCCTCGCTTGGGCACTGAGGGCATTGGTGCCAGGAATAGCTCTGGACAGGGAAGATAGAGGAGTGGCTGCTTGAGCACAGCTCCCAGTTTGGGCTAGTTCTTGTGGAAGAGGTGCCAGGCTGCATCCGTGAGCTCAGCTTTTCCTGCAGAGGAGGGGATTGCCTTTTGTTTTTGGTCAGTGCCTTGTGTGTGCCTGGCTGCTGGACTAGAGTTTGGCATTGAGAGAGATGGAATTTGGAAGAGTGGCTCCAGTGACCGATGCCAGCAGGCCTAGTGAGGAACCATGGTGTCACGAGCCGATGGCATGAAGCTGTATCAGCAGAGGATTAGGTTGGTTGTTAGGAAAAACCCAGAGGGTTTTTGGGCACTGGAACAGGCTCCCCAGGGAAGTGGTCACAGCACCAGCCTGACAGAGTTCAGGAAGCTTATGGACAATGCTCTCAGGCATATGGTGTGATTTCTGAGGTCATTCTCTGCTGAGCTGGGAGTTGGACTTGATGATCCTTGTGGATCCCTTCCAACTCAGCATATTCCATGATTCTGTGCTGGGCAGTTGGCATGGGAAGCCCTGCTCCTAGCATGTCCTCCAAGCAGTGATAGTGACCTTGTGTGTCCTGAATTGCTGCCCACTGGGCAGGTGGATCCCTTGTGGTGGGGTACCTGCCATTCCTTGCACAGGGCCCTCCTCTCCTCTCCCCAGGGAGTGTCTGCTAACCCTCAGGGAGCTCAAGCTAAGGCCTGAAAGGAGCCTGCAGCACAAAAAAAATCAGCACCTTTCTCAGCAGTGCTGCTTGGGCAGAGCTGCTCCAGCCTTTTGGCTCATGATGCTCTCAGCTTGTCTGGAGACCAGAGCTGGACAAATAATTAATTGCTTGATTTAGTGCCCAAAATAAAAAGCTGGAGGGAGAAAAACTCAACATAGACATATTTGAGAGAACCTTTATCTTTTCTTTTAAATGTAATGCAGCTCAATTACAAACAAAACAATGCAAAATGAGACTTTTTTGTTGAAAATGAGACATTTTGTTCTTGTCCAAAACTTGCAGTGAAGGAGCAAATAGCTCTGAGCTGTCTGGAAACTGCAGTTTTCAATCAATAACTATTCAGCCAAAAACACTTACCCAGTTCTGCTAGTAACAATGCACAGGAGGCACCTGACAGTCTGGCTCACAGCCATGCCCCTGGCACCTCCCCAGAGGTGGATGGTGTCGTGCCTCTTGTGAGCTTGTCCAGGTAGAGTGCCAATATGGGGTTGTTGGAGTCCCTTTGTCTCCTTTTTTGCTGTAATTAACCTAATTAATTTTGCCTGAGGTGATGCAGACAAGTGTATGAGGGGGTGGGTTTGGCCTGTTGTGCTGGGATATGGTCTCCCTTGTCCCACCAGGGAGCACCATCTGGTGCAGGATGTTCAAGAGCATTTCAAGGGAGCAGGGGGATGTGGGGTTAGTCCCTACCCATGGGCACTGCTAGCTGGAAACCTGGGGTGTCAGTACCATGCAGGATGAAATTCCCACCCCTTGCTGTATCGGCACGATGCCTGCTGGATGCTCCAGCTGAGCTGATGGCAGGGCTTGCTTCCTTGGATAAAAGCTGGAGTTCCTGGCTGCTGACCCTGCTCAGCTCTGACCCCAGGAACTGCTGCAAGCCTGCAGCAGTGAAAGTGTCAGGAAATGGCAGGATGAACAGGTATTGATGCCCACAGCACATCCATAGACCAGGACACGGTGAACGTAATGGATTCAGAGCTGGCCATTAGCTGCAGCACAGGCATCAGCAAAAATGCAGATGGTAGAAACCTAATCCCATCAGAGAGGAAGGGAGCTGGAGATCAGCCCGTGTTGCTGCTTCTGTTTCAAGAGGCAGTTGGGGTCCTCCTGCACAGTGCCCAAGCCTGGTCCCTCCTGTGCCAAGCCATGCTGGCCAGGGAGGTGTGTGGAGGAGACTTGATTCAGGACTCTGTGGCCTCTATGTCTGTCTCAGTTAGGCTTGAGCTCCACTAGGCCCAGAAAAAAGCCAGTCAGTGTTGATACTTCACCTGCTGAGTATCCTCTTAGCATCAAATGACTTGTAGTCCAGGAAGGTAAAGCTGGAAGCAGTGTATTGAACACACCCTCTGTGAGTTTCTTGGGGGTCCTTCCAGCTTCTTCTTGGGCTTAAGAGGAGTGAGAGCACTTGGGGACTGGGTTGCTGTCTGGGTGGTCCTTCTTTACTTTGCCTGAGGGTTGTGGCAAAATGCAGCTGCCCAGCTTGTAAGCACGGCAGGATGTCTGGTAGGCTTAAGCCTCCTGTGCCACACTTGCACATTGTGCTTTGGCACTGCTCTCCATGCAGAGGGTGCCCTGCATGCCCTCCATGGCTGAGGCTCTGCTGGGCAGCTGAACCCAGTGCCTGGCTGCAGGCAGGGAGACTGACTCTGCAAAAGCAGACTGTGTCTAGGAGGGCTTTGTGTTAGAGTCCTTGCCAAGAGGAACTGCTCCCCTGATACATTCCTGAGTTTCAGATATAAGAGGTAAACAGCAAGGCATTCCTGTGTCAGACCCAGCCTGAGCTTGCTGGTTTCCTCTGGAAACAAGGAAAACAGTCTGGTGACAAGAGTCTTTGCTTCAGCCAAGCTTGGAGCTTCAACACCCCTCAGAGACTTTTAGCTCCTCTTCCCCAAGTGTTGTGGTTCCCCCAGAGAAGGAGAAGATGGCTTTTCAGTGTGACCTCTGCAGAATAAAATACTGAACTCAGAGCAGCAGAATTGTGTGTGGTAATCTTACAGGCCTGAGAAGAGCCTGATGTTTGAGAATGAGCTGTAACTGAGGCACAGCTGCCTGTTGTCCCAGGAGGATCCTTTCTGGGATTTTCTCAGTAGCTTGGTGGTATCTGGGGGCAATGGGGAGACAAGGATGCTTCCTCCTTTTACAGCATGTGTTGGTATCCAGCTCTGTGTGTGCTGCTGGATCCCACCTCTAGAACTTGGTGGTTGTTTTGCCAGAGGTTGCTCTTTCCAGGGAAATACAAAGGTGAAACCCTCACTTAAGGTTTGCTTGTCATAAGACTGGGGAGGGAGGGACGGCATGGTAATCCGGAGCATGGGGTTTTAATCCTGCTCTCCTGGCCAAATTCCATTCCGCCTCTGTAAATTCCTGCAGCTATCCTGCTCTGCACTGCCTGTGTGGTATCTGCTGGCTGGCACAGCCCCCCTCAAGCAGTAGCATTTCAGGCACGGGGAGCAGGACAGGGAGGTGACCCTAAATCATAAGGCACTTTGTCAGATGAGTGCTGCAGTACACACTTTAAAGGTGATCTGAATGAGGAACCAGCCTGTTCCCTCTCATCTCTGTGTAAGAGCAAAAGGGATCATCCCCAGTTGCCTCTCTTCAAAGTGTGGTGTCTTTCCTGAGTTGCCAGTCTGGCTGTGCAGCTCTTGTCACAGCTTTCGGGCCCTTTCTCACCTTCTGCAAACCTGAGAAGCTGTTGTGTTGAGCTTCTACTGAGGCAGTCTAAGTAGGTCAGCTAAACTGTCACCCCAAAAAATGAGACCTGGGAGAAGAATTTGCAGTTTCTGTCACCTACAGCTAGGTAAGACAACAGATACCATTGCTCCATGAATTCACTCCTCTCCTGGCTGCCCTGCTGCTCTTTACTGGGAACAGCCAGGCTACCTTTTCACTTGTAATGCCTGGGGTGGGGGGAAGGCAGCAGAGGGGGCAGCAAGCCTGGGGCTGTCCCAGTGCCCCTTCAGGCTGCTGGCTTGGTACCCACAGACAGTGTAGTTGTGCGTCAGCATCCCTCTGCAGGTACACATTAGCTCTTCGAAGAGACAGTAGGCTAAGACACCCCTCCTACCATGGGCCTTGCTGCCAAATGTGATCCTGTGGGAAAATAGAGGTGCTCCCCTCTGTGCTTGCAGGGCTGGAGGAAACACGGTAATGTGATGGCAAAATTTCCACTACCAGTTCTCCCTAAACATTAACTGCTCACCTGATTATTACTGAGCCGTAGAGAGCGAAGGCCATTCAGGCTGAGCAATGGGGCCTACAAAGAAAAGGGGATTTCCTGCAAAAAGAGTGTACCTTGGAGGAGTGGAGTTCCAGCACATGGGCAGCTCTCGGGGGAGCCTGGGGCAAGTGAAAGTGGCTGCACTTTCCCAGGAATGAAGGTTGCTTGTGCGTGAAAGGGTGGCCGGCATACAGCCAGCTTTGGGCTCCTGCCCACGCCTCAGAGGTTGGTGTGAGCATGCACTGGTGTTTGTGCAGCTGCTCAGCTCTGCTGGCATGACATTCCCTGTCCCCTGGCCATTGCCCTGTTGTCACTGGAGGCAGGGTGACCCAGGAATGAGACAAGACCTGGGTCCTGCCTACCCCTTCCCTGGTATCCGCTGTTAGCTTCTTCCAGCTAGAGAGGGGACAAGGGTGCCTTTTTCTGTACCAGTGGCTGTGTCCCCTGATCCCTGCTGAAGCAGGAGCTGCTTGCTCCTGGGAAGAATGTGGGGGAGGAAGGATAACCTGCTGTGAACAGCACTTCTGCCCTGCACCCGCGCTGGGGTTGGAAGCCGGCAGTATTGGGAAACCTCTCATCTTACTGCTGGCTGCGCTTGTCTGGCGAGCAAGGAGACTGAGGAGGGAGGGCGGAAAGGCCGTGACTGCAGGGAAGGGCAGAGCCGGGAGCTTCACGTGCTGTGCCAAGGCTGCTGGTACCCACTGTGCCCCTTGCCAAGGAGCTGCTTCCAGCCTTGCTCTCTGCTTGCTGTGCCTCTAATGTTTCACAGAGGAGGAGAAGCTGTGTAGCTGCCTTCTGGCTAGCCATTTTCACGCCCATGAACTCCCTAAAAATGCCCCTGCCATGCCTGTGCTCCCCAGCAGCCTGCCTGTTGCTGGCCTGGCTGGAGAGGGCCTGGGTCTCAAAGCACTGACTCTTGGCGCTGGGAGCAAACAAGGTATGGTGGCCAGGACAAGTGTGTGGAGAGGCTGCGGAGGTCAGCTGGAGCAGGAGGCGGTGTCCTCTGCTGAAGCGGTGCTGTTGGCTGTTGGGCTGCAGGAGGCCTGGACTGCTCCCAAAGCATAAGCCCTGCGTGGCCACTGCCTCAGCTGGAGCACATGATGGGTACCGTGGGGCAGGGGCAGGACGGTTCCGGGAGCTGAGCATGTGCCCCGGGGCGGCTGCGGAAGCGAAGGGCAAGGCCCCTGCCCTGGGAGCCGCTGGCTCGGAGGAGCAGCAGGGCAGCCCGGGCGTTTCCTCCCCCTGCCGGGGCAGGGCTGGCCTGAAGGGCGCTGCTGAGGAGCCGCTGCTGTCGTACCGGGCTCTGCAAGGGCAAGCAGGAGCTGCCCGAGCGGGAGGTAAGCGTGCCTCCCGGGGCAGCCATCTGGGTGCTGCAGTGCCGGCGCGGGCAGGCCGGGGCGCGCCGCGCTCGCCCGGGGCTCCGGGGCGGGGGCGATGTACACTGCACCGGGTGCTGTGCGGCTGCTCCGCATCCCAGCCCTCTGCCTGCCGCCGCTCCCGGCCCCCTCCTGCCCGCGGCACTGGACACCCCCGGCAGGGGCTTCTCCTTCTGCTCCAGCCCTGAGCCAGGGCTGCCGCCTGTGCCCAGCCCCGGGCCCGGCGCGGGAGGGGGGAGCTGCAGGTAAAGCCTCTCTGTGCATAGTTAGCATTCCCAGCCCCGGCCTCCCGCTCCTCCTTCCACCATCCCGCTCGCTCCTGGTGCACTGGGCAGATCTGGTTGAACCTTCCAGTGCTCTTCTGGGCCAGAGCAAGGATGAGACAGCAGGGGAACAGTTCCTTCCCTTGCAGATCCACAGTGGGCCTTGCACTCTGCTCAGCTGATAGGCAAGAGTTGTGACGGTGGCCAATATCTCTTCTCTCGAGGTAGCAGCAAGGTCTGCATCTCAGCCTTGCCATATTTGCATCCCAGGTAGACCGTGGAGCCAGTCATGGGGAGAACAGGTGGGCTCTGCCGCCATCCCAAGTCGCCCAGAGATCTCTCAGTGAGGACAGAGTCTTCTGCACTTGCCCCAATAAAGGAGAAGGCAGGTGCTAGGAACGGGGGAGTTAATCCTGATGCTCCCTTTTTTCACTCTGGAGGAGGGATATTGAGGCCTGGGAGTGGGAAGGGAGCTGGAAGGAGGATGGATTCCTCCCAATTTACTTTGGGCAACTCTGCACCCCTGGCGCTGGGGGCTCTCGAGTAGAAAGCGAATTTAATCTCTTGTTTTGTTTGTTCTTTCTTCCTCTGAAAGGGGGGCCGGCGGGGTGTGCGGAGGGAGCTTGGGTTTGAGAGCGAGGAGGAGGGGGGAAGTGTCAGATCTAGAAGGGAGGAGTAAAGGGAGGACAGGGAACGGCAGCCCCGGGAGGGAGCAGCAGCAGTGGGCTGCCAGCCGGCTTGGGAGGCGCCGGGAAGGAGGAGAAGAGGGGAGAGGCAGGTAAGGAAATCAGCGCCTGGGGGAAGGCAAGCAGCCAGGTGAGGAGCAGGACAAGGGGTGGCAGGAGGGGTGGGGGTGCTGTGAGACAGGGGCTGGATGGATCCTTGGGTGCATCTGGGAGAGGTTTTGAAAACTGACTTGCTGCTGGTCCCGTGTGGTTCCCCAGAATTGCCATCCTAGTAGTGTGTTCACTAGGAGGCTGGGGCAGAGTACCATTCTTGCAGTGAGGGACCGTGGGGGCAAGTGGGAGCAGGACGGGTGCTGCTGTGTGCCATCACCTCCTCCCCTTTGTTTGTGCTAAAGCTGCTTCCCTGCCCCTCAGCTTCCCCAAATGCTGACAGGGTGCTGGCTGACCTCCCTGGCCTTTCCTCACCATGCCCCCCTGCCGTCCCCCTCCAGCCTGGCCTGAACAGCCCTCCAACTTTGTGTGAACCTCGGCACGTGGGATGGGAGAAAGGCCGGCAGCAGCATGTGGAGACGTCGCCATGTCCAGCATGGCCCACGGCTGTGGCAGACAGAAGGAGTGTCTGGGCCTGGTGTGCTCCAGGTGTCAGCTCTCCCTGCCATGCCTGTGCTTGGCCTGCTCTGCAGAGCACACAAGCAGGTCAAGCCCGGGCCTGGCTTGGAAGAGCTGTCATGCCAGTAGACACCTTCTCGTCCAGGAAAAGGGATGCAGCTCTCAGGGGCCGTGCCTACTGCCTCAGGAGCTCAGCTGTATTCCAGTGGGCTGACCATGCCCCAGCCCTTGTAGAGCCTGGGTATCCCTCGCTGAGCGTGGATGGGGCCATCCATCTGCAATTCCTCCAGCGGGCTGGAGCTTGCACCGGGCCCCAGGGGCCGCGGGGAGGGTCGAGGGCTGCGGTTTGTGTTCTCCTAGGCTCCAGCCCCCGCGGCCCCATGGGCATCTGCACATCAATGGGCTCCAGCGGGGTGCGTGCAGGGGGAGCAGACCCTAATCCGGCCCATTCAGCCCGACGGCAGCTTTTGTTTTGTTGTCCAGATGTTGCTGCGCCGAGGGCGCGGAGCCGCGGGCGGGGGTGCCGAGCGAGGGCAGGCTGCGGCGGGGGGCAGGCGTCTCCTGGCCCGGGGGGTCTTTGCCTGCCCGGGCACCTGGCCCCGCGGGTCCCGGCCGGGAGCGGGGCTCTGCCCGTCGGGGGAGCGCCGCGCCGCCGGCGCAGGGATGGAAGCGGCGTCGCAGCGTGGCAGAGCCGCGGCGCGGTGCCCCAATGCGGCCGGGGAGCGACTTCCACCGACGTGTTTGGGGTTTTCCCATCGAAGTGGGCGGGCGGCGGCGCTTGGCTGCGGGAGTTTCCCGAGCCCCCCGGCCCTGCGTGGGCTGCGCTCCAGCCGAGGCGGCGGGGGAGGGACCGCGCCCGTCCCACGGGCAGGCTCCGGGACCACCGCCCGGCTCGGGAGGGCCTCAGCATTATTACCTGTACCTCCTCCGTGAGCCCTAGGCCCATGGGATGACAGGGAGCAAGGCACAGAGCTGGGTAAAATCTCTTGGAAACCTCCTTCCTATCCCCATTCCCTTCCATGTTTGAGGTCCTCCCCCACAGGCTCTGCAGTCCTGTCTGGATGGCGGGACAAGTCTGGGGGGTAAATGTTCCATCATGGGCAGGACTGTGCTGTCTGGAGAGGTAATGGGTGACTGTTTGGCTGCTTTGGTTGCCCAGGTACTGTCCTGGAGGGAGCAGGTGATGGAGGATGTCCTGCTGGGGAGATGTTGGCACACCGGGCTGCAGGCTACTGGTGACACCTCTCTCTTTTCCCCTGTCCCCCGCAGGCTCTAGGATGCCAGGGCCAGCCGGACTCGGGTTGCCCACGTGATCCTTGCTGCCTATGTCCTGCCAGCACATCATGTTGCGCTCCTGGCGCATGAAGCTGAAGGTGCTGCTTGCCACAGTGACCCTGGCCATTCTTCTCTCCTGGCTCTACCTTTTCGTGGGCAGCCTCGAATGTGAGTGAGTCCTTCTCCTCGGATCAAGGGACAGTCTGCAACAGAGGGGCAGTGGGGCATTAGGCCTTGGAGTGATTGCTCTGGCCATGCAAATCACTGCAGATCTGTCTGACTTGAGGACATCTCCAGGGACGTACATCTCTGGAGATCGGGGGAGCAGAGCTGAGATGTTGGCTGGGCACTTGTGAGGTGTGCTGGGACCTCTCTGTTGTGGCTCTGCCCTACCATTCACACCCAGGCTCTCCTGGCCTTGCCATGCCCTTTGCATGCCCCTATCTCTTCCACAGATGGCCGCTTCCTCCTGCTGCCACCGTGTCTGGGCGAGCAGCCGAGCCGGGACGTGGAGCGGGAGGCGCTGGCCTCGCGGGTGCGCCGCGTGGAGGAGGAGAACCAGCAGCTCCGGCTGCAGCTCGGCCAGGCTCCGGCGGAGGGCAGCGATGGCAGCCCGCAGTGGGGGGCTTCTGCCGAGGACAGAGACCCCCCTGGGGCCGAGAGGAGCAACCGCACGGCCTGCCCCAAGCAGCGGACAGTGCACAAGTGTGAGGTGGGTGATGGCACCAGCACGGTGCCGTTGAGGATAGGGAATGTCCGATGGGAGGCTGGGACCCTGTGGGGCATGGATGTATGTGCAGCTCGCCTGGCACTGCTCTTCCTGTGCTCTGGCCATGCTGGGGCCTCTTCCTGGCTCTCCACGGTGCTCTGTGGGTGAGGGTATCTGGAGAGCAGACAGGAGAAGTGGCAGCAAGACTCCTGCTCTCCACTTCTGAGCTAGGGAACTCCTACCTCTCTTTGGGGCTCCTTCTGCATGGGAAAGGTTGGGTTTTGAAGCCTCTCCCTGTAGTGTGGTCCCAGGGAGGAGCTGACAGCCCCCGCGAGGAGGGGGTGTCCAGTCTCAAAAAGGTGCTGTTTGTCTTTGGGCAGCTCCTTCACGTGGCGATTGTGTGTGCTGGGCACAACGCGAGCCGAGACGTGGTCACCCTGGTGAAATCCATCCTCTTCCACAGGTAATGGGGAGGTGTTGTGCCAGAGGCCTGCTGGTTGGGGTTCTCAGATGAGCTGCTGCAGGCTGCAGTGGGGCAGTGCTGCAGAACAGGGGCTCTGGGACCTCTCTCTACCACTTGTGCCACTGCTTAGAAATTCCCCAGAGGGTTTTTTTTTAACATTTGCCCCCTCAGCTGATATTGATCCCATGGGAGGGATGGGGGACTGTGGCCTCTTCATTTTGCTGTGATGCTGAGTGTTGCTGTCCTTGCCCTTGGCAGGAAAAACCCCCTCCACTTTCACTTCATCACTGATTCAGTGGCTCACCAGATCCTCCAGACACTCTTCCAGTCCTGGATGGTGCCTTCTGTCCACGTCAGCTTCTACCATGCTGATGACTTGAAGGCAGGTGCTTGCCCTCCATTTTCCCTGTCCCAAGGAGCTGGTGGAGGGTGATTATCTTTTTCTTGCTGATCCCTGGCTCACCCCCTCCTCTTTCTGGGCTTGTTGCTGGTGCTGCTGAGAGGGGAGCACAAGGCTGGTACTGCTGGCGGGGGAGGTGCCTTGCAGTAGCAGTGCCCCTGTGGCAGAGCCAAGTGCCTCAGGGAGACTCAGGTCCTGGTGGGGGTTCTGGTGGCTGGAGGAAATGCTCCAGGCTCGGTTGGCTCCACAGCTCTGCATACCCTTCTGTTGCTGGCCTCCTCTGCACGCGGTGCCAGGACACACAGCTGTCCTGCCCAGACAGGGGAAGAACATGGCCGTGCCCAGCCCTGAGGTGTGTTGCCTTGCAGCCAGAGGTGTCATGGATCCCCAACAAGCACTACTCCGGCATCTATGGACTAATGAAGCTGACCCTTACCAAGGCACTGCCCTCCAACCTCTCCAAGGTCATTGTCTTGGACACGGACATCACCTTTGCCACCGACATTGCTGAGCTCTGGGCTGTCTTCGGAAAGTTTTCTGGTGAGGACAGGGTGCCCCTGGGGCTCTGGCAGGGCCTTGGGTGCTGGGCTCAGGGTGGCAGTGCCTGTCTGCCACAGCACCAGCACAGTGGGTTTGCTTGGGCCCTCTGAACCAACAGCAAGGTGAGCTGTGTCCATGTCCCTCTTGTTTCCTCAGAAAAGCAGGTGATTGGGCTGGTGGAGAACCAAAGTGACTGGTACTTAGGCAACCTGTGGAAAAACCACAAACCGTGGCCAGCCCTGGGACGTGGCTTCAACACGGGTGAGTGTGGGCTGCCAGGGTGGGAAGTGCAGCGTATGGCACATGCAGCTGAGGTGGCACTTGGCTCAGGGAGCCTGGGAGAGGCTGAGGTAAAGTAGGAAAGTGGTGGGCACAAGAGGACTGCTACAGCATCCCAGGGTTGTGTGGGCGGGCACAGAGAAGTGGCATGTCCCAGGGCTGAAGGCACACAGGCAGCTGTGCCTCAGCTCTGCAGTGGCTGGGTGCTCTCTCGGTGACCCAGTGCCCTCTCCCCTGGCACTCAGGGGTGATCCTGCTCCTGCTGGACCGCCTGCGTCGCCTGGGCTGGGAGCAGATGTGGCGGCTGACAGCAGAGCGGGAGCTCATGAGCATGCTCTCCACCTCGCTGGCTGATCAGGTAACTGTCCCTCCTCTGGGGCAGGCTGGTCCTTCTGCATTCCCACAGCACTGCTGGCACAGGGGATCTTCCTCGTCCACCTGTGCACTCACCTTTCTCTCTCCTAGGATATCTTCAATGCGGTGATCAAGCAGGACCCATCCCTGGTGTACCGGCTTCCCTGCTTCTGGAATGTGCAGCTCTCTGATCACACCCGCTCGGAGCAGTGCTACACGGAGCTCTCCGATCTCAAGGTGGGTAGGGTTGCTGCTTTTGAGACTGGGGAAGGGTCTGAAGGACAGTGCAGACACTGGAGGTCCAGGGAGTCAGCGTGGGGTCTGAGGGCTTGGGAGCCTGGTGCTGCTGACTTCCCTTAGATGAGGTGACACACTGCTGCTTAGGTGATCCACTGGAACTCGCCCAAGAAGCTGCGGGTGAAGAACAAGCACGTGGAGTTCTTCCGTAACCTCTACCTGACCTTCTTGGAGTATGATGGGAACCTGCTGCGCAGGGAGCTTTTTGGCTGTGCCAGTCTTCCCAGCCCACCCAGGGACCAGGTGAGGCTGACTGCGACTCTGCCCCCAACCCCAGAGCTCTGGGTGGGCAGAGACCTCATGCAACCTCCCCTGGGGGTTCCTACTCTCCCTCATCTTCATGGTGTTGGTGTTGCAGTTGCAGCAGGCGCTGGAGGAGTTGGATGAGGACGATCCCTGCTATGACTTCCGCCAGCAGCACCTCATGCAGCACCGAATCCACCTGTTCTTCCTTCAGTATGAGTTCCTGGACTTCCCCAACCCCACTGATGTCACCCTCGTGGCCCAGCTCTCCATGGACAGGTACTTGCTAGTAGGACTGGTGGGAGGTTGGAACCCACCTCTACTCCTCTGGGCAGGCTCCACAGCTTTGGAGCTACCAGGGAATGTCAGTTCATCAGCATTTGGCAGTGAGGAACAACACTCCAAGTTGGGAGCATGAGTTCTTCCCGCTCCCTCCTGAACCGTGCGTGTCTGGCACGCAGCTCTCTGGAGGCACGTGTTCTGGGCGTGGCTCAGAAGCTGCCACAGGGCAGGTCTGCTGCTCAGGCTGTGCCCTCTGCTTCCCAGGCTCCAGATGCTGGAGGCCATCTGCAAGCACTGGGCAGGCCCCATCAGCCTGGCGCTGTACATGTCGGACGCCGAGGCGCAGCAGTTCCTGCGCTACGCCCAGGCCTCGGAGGTGCTGAGCGCCCGCCGCAACGTCGCCTACCACATTGTCTACAAGGAGGGGCAGTTCTACCCCATCAACCTCCTGCGCAACGTGGCCTTGGCCAACACGCAGACGCCGTACGTCTTCCTGACCGACATCGACTTCCTGCCTATGTATGGCCTCTACGATTACCTCAGGTGAGGCTTTTACCAGCTGGCTCTTGCTCAGCCTGCTGGGTTCCCCAAGCACCAGAGTTTTCAGGAAACGCCCTGGGCAGCAGCTCTCAATATGCAGAAACTGTTTCCTTTGTATTCAACCTTGGGGTCCTGCCCTTGCTTTTGTCAGACACCAGTGGATGAGGAAGGAGCTGTGGCTGTGAGGGTTGCCCTGTTACTCCTATCCCTTTGTGGTACCACTGCAAATTCTCAAAACCCATTTATACCCGTGTGGAGTGGTGGGCAGGCTGGAGGGGCTGAGGAAGGAGGCTGTGCCCGTGCCTCACACTCAGGGAGACCTCACGCCCTTCCTACGACCACAGGAACTCCATCCAACAGCTGGAGCTGCCCCAGAGGAAGGCAGCTCTCATCGTGCCGGCATTTGAGACCCTGCACTACCGTCTGACCTTTCCCAAATCCAAAGCAGAGCTGCTCTCCATGCTGGACATGGGCTCCCTCTACACCTTCAGGTAGGTCTAGCACTGTCCCGCCATCCAAGCAGTAGCCAGCTGTGTACCCTTGTGCCTTAGGGCTGTGCACCCCCTGTCTCAGAGGGGGGTAGCCGACCCCCTGCATCCTCTGCTGTCTCAGTGTCTCATTTCCATCTCTCCCTGTAGGTACCACGTGTGGCCAAAAGGCCACGCCCCAACGGACTACGCCAAATGGCGGACGGCCACCGTGCCCTACCGCGTGGCATGGCAGCCAGACTTTGAGCCTTACGTTGTAGTGAGGCGAGACTGCCCCAGGTATGACCAGAGGTTCGTGGGCTTCGGCTGGAACAAAGTCTCCCACATCATGGAGCTGGATGCACAGGTGGGTGAGGGGCTCCCGGCACCGCAGAGGTGCTGGGTGTTGGGGGCTTGTGGCTGAGCACTGACATGTTGGTACCACCGAGCCAGTGATGGTAAGGGCTGCTGCTCTGTCCCCAGGAGTATGAGCTGCTGGTCCTGCCCAATGCCTTCATGATCCACATGCCCCATGCCCCCAGCTTCGACATCTCCAAGTTCCGGCTGAGTGCAGGGTACCGGGGCTGCCTGCAGACGCTGCGGGAGGAGTTCCACCAGGACCTGTCACGGCGATACGGGGCTGCTGCACTCAAATACCTCACTGCCGAGAGAAGCCTGTGATGCCTGGGGACAGTGGGTGCGGGGTACAAGCAGCACACTGGAGAGGGGAGGGCGCAGGGCCTCCCTCCTGCCCCTGCCCACCGCCGCAGCCCAGCCCGAGGGAGCGGAGTCGGCAGCACAGCCTCTCCAGCCCACCAAAGGGATGCCTGTAGATAAGATGGAAGACATCAGCTGCAAGAACGGGCAGTGCCTGCAGGTCAAGCTGCTGCAGCCTTCCTGTGTTACAGGGGAACCTCCGCATGCCAGGGGCCAGGATTGGGGTCTCCTCTCTTCCCTCATTTAGTGGATGTGGATTCCCAGTCTTCATTAGCTCACCTCACCTTGAGGCCTGGCTCCTCCAGACATCTGGGAGCTGTACCATACCCTGTTCTGCCTCTGCTCAATGGTCCCAGGTTTCAGTCCTCCACACACCCCTCCGGGGCTTTGGTGAGTTGGAGATGAGGTTGTAGAGCAACCCTTTACATCCTTGGTGGAGCAGGCTCAGAGGAAGCCTGCCAGGGAGTGGCCAGGGAATACTGCAAGTACTTGGAGCCTTGGTTCAAACCCAGATCAAGGCTGGCTGGTTAATGGGGGAAATATTATTCCCCATCTTTATGGATGCAGTCTCCAGTGGAGCTGGCCCCGTACAGGTGGTGTGGGACTCACTCAGAGCAGGATGAGCTCCCAGAGCAGAATGGGCTGTCTGCTGTCCCCAACAGTGAGCTCTCAGGATGGACTTGCACCTTCCAGCTGGGAGCAGCCATGCTGGTGACAGACCCTGTCCTGTGCTGGTATTGCCACACAGGGCAGGGCTGCCAACCATCCCCATGGGCAAAACAGCAGCTTCATGGGCCAGCACAGGCAGGGAGAAGTTGCCAGTGGGGACCACTGTGCTCCTCCCCAGCTCTCGGCAGCATGGTTGTTGCCATCAACAATCAGGGACATGGCTGACACTGGACAAGACCCTAGCTGAACACTGTGGCAGGAGCCCCACGCTGGGAGCAGCTTGACTGGACACTGTTCTACTGCTATCACACACTGGAGCACAGAGGATGCATTACCTTCCTCACACTATTTAAATTATTTAATACTTTTCTCATAAGAATTCAGTAATTAGGGTGTCTGGGTTTTTTTTTAATCTTTTCTTCTTCCCAGATGATTTTGCTGGTGGCCCTGGAGGCTCTCCAGGCCGGTTGCTGCTGCAGTCTCCACTGTTCTCTTCTTAGCTTTGCTCTGGGCTGCAAGGGCCAGCTCTCTACAGGGTGAGGATTTCCGTCCATGGTGGGAGTGGCCAAGAGGAACTGTAGAAAGCACGGGCTATGAAAAGGGCACAAGCGCCTCTTGCTTATTCTCACTTTTTAATTTAATTTCTAAATTAAAGCTTTTTTATTCTTTTCCACATTCTTGTTAAAATTGCCTGGTTATTAATTTTTTTCTGCTGTGAGCCTGCTCATGTCCCCTGGAGGGAAGGCAGCAGGAGGAGAGCAAGTGAGGAGCAGCCCAAGGCACACAGGTGCCCTGCCAGCTCTGAAAGGGCTGGTGCTGCTGACTGAGGTGGGCTTAAGGCTGATGGTTCCTGTGCTGCAATGGGCCCCAGGCAGTCTGCCCACGCAGCCAGCACTCCTGAACTGGAGCCTGGGGCATCATCGCTTTGGCACAGGGTCAGTTTAATCACACCCAAGCCGAAGAAGATGTGGTTTCATGTGGCAGTGCTGCAGCTCATCCCTGAGAGCCTTGACTTTATAAGACTCTTGGGAATAAAAGCTGGCTGTGAGGCCCCAGGAGACGCCAGCCTTGTATCTGCAGGGGGGAGGACAAGGATGGTTTGCCAGGAGCAAGTGTTGAGGCTTTATTTGGGAAAGGGATGTGAAGACATTGCTCATCACTGTGAAGCCAAGCACAGCTCCAGCTCACCAGTCCCTAGCAGGCAGCTTTTGTTTAATACAGCTCAAGCTCACTGCTACTATGCTGCTGCTGCACAAAGCAAGATCAGAGGGTTAGATCAGATCTACACACTGCTAGAGCCATGGAGGAGCAGGCCTCTTCCAGATGATTCTTGGGTAGACAGGAGGCAATAGAAATACTGGTTCTGTGGTTATTTTGGAAGGTGCGCTGGTATGCCTGTAGCAGGAGGGCTGTACACCATCAGCTTCAGATAATCGTTCCCAGCCCAGACAGTCCCTAGCCCAAAATGTTCTGCAAGGGTGGAGGTACCTGGAAGAAAGCCCAGCTTGGGTTGGTCTCCATATGCCCTCTGCCGGGCAGCATCAGCTGGGAGGCACCCACAGGGTCAGAGCCAGGGAGATTGTCTGAACTGAGCACAGCCCCTTTTGGAGCTAAAATTCATTTCTCCTAACGTAGTGCCCTTCTCCCTGCCAAGAAAACGAGCCAGGCGTTACACAGCCCTCGCACAGAGCCATGCTCAGAAACCCCTTCTGGGGCTGGGGACTTGCCCTGCTACAGCCCTGTGCCTGTGGGACCCACTGTCCCCACTTGGTACATACAGCTAAGGAGACAAGAGATTTTACTGTGTTTTATTTAGTAAAATGTTAAAATAAATAAATACAAATTGATCAGATGCTCTGTACCCCCTCCCCCCCAACTTTAATTTGCTAAAATCTAAACACATTTGTACCAAAACTGAAACCACAAGGAACTTGAAGGCAGCAGATACTGCAGATCACTATGAGCATCAGGCTAAAAAAAATAGAGATATTTAAAAAACCCAAACCAGTTCACAAGTAGGTGTTCTCATGGTGTGATTCTGTGACAACAGAGCAGTACCAGTCAGAAAGGGCATTTTACACCAAGGCCTGCAAGGAAGGGAGATTCATGGGGAACGGGGCAGCACTGGTGCCACTGGCTCATGGAGGACAGAGCCCGTTTCTTTGCCATTAGAAACCCAGCTGGGAGAGAAGCTGCCATCATCCCTCACAGCACCAGGCCTGTGGCTGCAGGGACAGCACTACCAGGACTCGGGGCTGGTCACCAAAATCCCCTGGAGAAATCAGGCAGACTGGGGGAAGGACCAGGCTCGGACAGAGCCCTTCAGGGTGAGCCCCTGCTCTGGTCCCATGCCAGGACTCCCACTTGGCAGCTCAGTCTTGGTGAAACACCAGGCGGGCGTGGGGAATGGGACGAAGCATGGCACACAGGTGGGGTGGTGGCATCAATAAATCTATGGAGATGGTGCTGCTGTGATTGCAGGAACATGAAGTCATGACTGAAGCCTGAGTATTTCCTCCTAAACAAGCAGAGCTGCCTTCACAACCCTCCTGCCCTCAGCTGCAGACATGGGAGATGTTTGCAGAGTAGAGCCAGTCAATGCCCTAAAGAAAACTCAGCATAGGCAGCCACCCCAGTGCCACACCAGACCTTGCAGGTGGCAGCAGCTCAGCACCACCTGTGTCCACTGCTGTTGACACAGCAAAGTTGTTTCCTTCCTCCACAGGAGCCTGGACAGGTTGGCACTAGCAGGCTCTCCCACTTCCTGCTGTTACCTTGCTTAATCTTTGCTTAATGGAGTTTGGAACACATGCTGTGCTTCTGTGGGGCTGTGAGAGGAAGCCAAGATATCTCTGACGGTGTACGAGGGCATTTGGGGGGGACCCTGCAGCTGTAATTGGAGTGAAGCAGCTTGTGGGACATGACTGCTGCTGGCTCTGCTTGTGTGGGGCTGCCAGGAAGCTGCCCGAGTCTCAGAGGCTTATGCAGAAGCAAAAACCTTCCTTAAGGAGCGTCTTGGCTGCCTGTCACATCTGATATCAGGAGCAACTCAGAGACAACACACCTTCTGGAAGGGAGAGCTGACAGGTAAGACACTGCCTGGCTCTAGAGTCAATCACTGTTTTGATGTCAGTGATCACTTGAGTAAAGAAACATAAGAGACTATGATTAGAAATCACACATTAGCCCAGAACAAGCAGAAACATGCAGCCTCCCACTGCACCCAGCACGGGGCTTCTTTCAACAGTGCCTACCCCAGTGCCTGCAGCCATGGAAATCTGCTCTTCCAGAGACAGAACTGCCAGTACCTGCCTTACAGAGGGGAACATGAGGAACAGAGCAATCTCTTTCCCTGCCTCAGCAATTCTGGCCCCACCTGAGACACCAACACCTGGAAAACAAGCCAGGGGAATCCCTGCCCTCACACGTGCACAGCATGTACCCAGTGCTGCTGCAGTATCAAACCTCAATGCTGGGGATCCAAAATCAAGGGTGGCCACAGAACACAGCCCCAGGAGCTGCCCTGTGACACTGCCTCCCTTCCCCACCTCCTCTACCCCCAAGGTTCACTAAGTTCTGGTTGCTCACCAGAAAAGTGTTTTCTCGAAGTACAAAGGCAACAATACTTCATTTGTTTTCCAACAAAACAGATGTAAGAAGGCTGGTGACAAAAGAGCAGGAATTGGTTGAGGTTTACTTTTGCCAATGTCAATTTAGGAAAAAGAAAAAAGATGTAAAAGGTGGTGCTGAGCTGATGAATACTGCTCACTGCTGCTGCTGCTGCCTTTCTGTGCCAGCTCTCCACCCACGACAGACAGAGCCACGTTCAAAAGGCTTTTGAGTTCCCCAGGTTCTCCTGATAGTAAGCAAGTCCTGAAGTACTTCTTCCTTTCTAGAACTAAGGACTGAGCTGAGTTCCTCCATCTGAAGCCTTTGACACCTACTTGGATACTAGACAGTGGAAGAACAGTCACAGAGCTTATCCCTGGTTACACAGGAGAGCTGGGACAGCTGTTTTCCAAGGAGGGTGCCCCATGGTCTGGCTGCTTAATGTAGCCCAGAGGCAGGCCCTCAGCTCCTCACAGGTTACACTAAACTTAACATATGTCCCTTGTTTAGCTGCACTGGTGAAATGCCCCTTTCCATGTGTCTCTAAAGAAACCAGATCCTGAGAAAACAGGGAGGCATTGCTCACACAGAGGGATTTTGGCACAGAACTGGCAGATATGACAGCCCAGAGAGCAGGAATCTTCCACAGATACTCCAGGAGGTGGCTGAGAAGTACCTGAATCACACATCCTACTCCACATGATCTCCTTCCCTCACACTGAACCCAAGACCTCTGGGAGCTGGTGCTGGTTTCAGATAGGCTCATTGTAATATTCGAACTAGGAAGGTGCAACCACACCAGCAGAGCTGAACCTTTAGCTAGTTTTGGGAATGTTTATAGCCAAGAGAATGTTTAATTAATACATTTCAGATTAGAGTAAGCTCTAGCTGCCTCAAGATCTGCTTATCTTCCTTATCCCCATGTTGTAGCTTAGAAATCAAATAAGGTTCTCATAATGGGATCACTCAGAAGCAGAAGCAGAGCTAGGGATGACTTAGTGCCTACTTCCTTTTCCATCTGCACCTGAGCAGCTCTTTCCTACCACCACACCTGTTCCTTTTGGAATATAGGCCAACCCATGTCAGAAATCGAGGTAGGATAAAAGAATGGTTTTGTTCTACTCTTTCCACTGAACTTTCAAACCTTGTAACTGCAGGAATACCAGGTCTACTCAGAAGGGAGACATATTTCACTCCTGGATTTTTCTTACCCTCACTTTCCCTCCTCACATCTTTCCATATTTTTTTCTCTCTGTTCTGCTTTACCTCATGTAATCTTTGTTTCCTTTGCTGCTCCTGCTTTTTCTCTCCTCTTTTCCATTTCCAGCCCTGTATCACTTCTCAAAAGAGGCTTCTGTCCTTTAACTTGTCCCTTGCAGTACCCGCCTCCAGCCCAGGGAGATGGGAAGCCCCGGCCTGGCTGTTCTCATAAGATACACTCCAGGGATATGCACAGCACAGTGATTTCCACAGCACCCATGCTCTTGGCAAGCCTCTTTTCCATTCACTACTCAGGTATTTTACTAATACTGACCGGGATACAGACTCTCACACAGGTAAGCTCTTGGTTTTCTGATACAAGCCCACAATTAAATTAACCTCTGGGAGAGGCATTTGTCTTTTCATGGGTCTTTAACTACCAAGCTTACCAGTGCATGGTATAAATAATTTTCTTTATTGGCAAGTTGATCAACTATGTGCTCAGCCTATACAAGACACAATGATGCAGAAAGTTCTTGTCCCAGGTAAAAGAGAAACAGAAGGGAAATGGGAGCTAAGAGTAAAGGATAGAGAGACTCATATTTTTCAAGTATTACATTCCATTCTGTAGCAGTTACGAACAGAACTGAGGCTTAAAGAAGGATCTGAGTAAGACAGCAATAACCTGGAGACAAGACATCTGCAGCTCTCACTTTTCCTGATCCCATCAGATTTTTGGGTCATTCCCTGCTCCAGGTCTGACCACTGAAAACAAGGATCCAGCAGCATGTCACTGCAAGGTTTGCTCACACGCCCTCAGAGACCAGTACCTAGCTGGCTGCTGGAGGGTTCTTTGGACCTTTTGCCTTCTGAATGCCAGAGACTACAGAACCCCTAGTGCTGGGGAATGGCCTTTGCTGAGGTAGTTTGTTGGCCAGGCAAGCCTAAGTGCCAAATGAATTAGCTGCACAACAAAACATCTTCCTCTTTCTCCAGGTTCCTGACTCCTACATACTTAGCAGAAAACACTTTGCAGTATCCAGCAAAGTTGAACTTGCCTTGGATCTCCAGAATTCCAAGGGAGGACAACAGGAGGTGAAGAAGGGTCAAAATGATTCTAAAAAGACACAAACTCTGCCCAAAGGGGTGTGTCCACAAAGAAGCGTAAGAACCACCGGTATTCTGGTGTTTATCTGAGCAGTTCACTGAGAGAGGCCCTCAGTAAAAGTGAATTTTGGTTTAACATCTTAATATGTTATTTTAAAAACACATTTCATTAAAAGAAACTATTCATCATTAGTGCTTCAGAAGCAAAGGGGGTGGGGTGCAACCCAGCTGAGGAAAAGAAAAGAGAGAAACGTGCACTGCAAATTCACAAATGTTTTCTGCTGTATCCACATGAGAAAGAAATTTCAGAATTTATTCCCTGTATTGTGGGCTGTCACAGCTTGGTGGGGCTAAGAGGGAGGTTTCACTCTGGGTTCTTCTGAATGCTGACCATGCTGCTTTTTAGGGCTGTCTCTGCAACAGTACAGGGAAGATGATTTGAAGCCAAGGAGGTCAGAAAGAGGTTTCACATTTCTAGACATTTGGAATACAGATTCGCTTTCTTAAGCCTAGTAAAGATAAAATGCAATATTCTTTTTTCTGCCAACAATAAAACCAACATATCTGCCCATAAAATTATCACCTCTTTAATTTCTAGGCTTTTAATTCATATCCCCACTGTTTGCAACAGTTTACAACATAAAACAAAGCCCTGTTTTGCTCATGCAAAACATTAGTTCATCCTACCAACACGGTAACTCCTGGCTAATGTCTTGGAAGAATCAGCCATGCTACTCACCCTACCTTCCAATCATCCCTAGAAGTATTGCTTGCTCCATGTTTTGTACAGCACTAAACCCACTACTGGCTCTAAACAAAGACAATGAAAACACCAATGATGATACTAATTCTTCTAGCCAGGTCACAGGCTCACTTTCCCACTCTGACCACAACACACCTTTCCAGCTGTTTAAAGAACAGATTGTACAGAGAAGGGGAAAAGAAACTTCTGCAACGCTTGCTCTATTTCTGAGCAAAGGAGCAGGGTGACTTCTTAAAGCCCTTAGCACTGGGCTGAGAGCCAGGACCATCTTTGATATGAGATTCCTTTGTGGTCTCATTTCTTCCCTTATGACAGAGATTTAAAAGCCACTTGTTTCCCACCAATGACAAGCAATGACTAAGAATTAGTTAATATCTTGATGGTGGTTTGGAAAACAAAACCACAGCCATTATAACAGCTTCCCAAAGAGCAGAAGTTTTAGTACAAACTCATTCTATTTCAAATATTACATGAGAAAAAAACCCCAAACCAATACAAACCCAAAAGAAAAGCTTGAGCTTTAAGCTGTCACAGAGTTTAAATTTCTCCCTTGATTGGAACCTCTTACAGCACCTAGGGAAAAACCCATTTTCCTCTGTATTTAGCAAACATCAATTCCCCTTCCACCCTACTGTTGGTAATTGGGTAGAGATAACCCAAATTTACTGTGTCTACACAGCAGCATCATTGCCAGTATCACTGCAGCCCTGGGAATGCTCCTTGCCTATTGTCTGACACTGTTGGAGAGCCAGGAGAAAAAGCATCCCAACAGGATCACTGAGAGAGAAAGAAAAACTACCTAAGCAGTATCAAAAACTCTAAGATAATTTTTCTGCCAAGTAATGATTGACTAAAGGCATCCTTTCACAGTCTGGAACACAAATGCTGTAACAAAAGAGATGTAAAATCTGTATTTATCTACTTGGATTCTGGATACAAGCAGATGCCTCAGGAAAGCAGTAATAGCTGTTTTAACATCTCCTGGCTGGTTAACTATGTGCAGATTTAAATATGGCCACTAAGGAATTTCACTTCCATCATCTCTTGAATGATCCTCTCCATCAGCAAAGAAAACAGGACTATCTAGTCTCCAGGCATAGCCTCCTACCTCCAAATAGTGCAGTGCTTCCAAAAGAGCTCAAGTTAACACAGAAATAAGAGCATGAGAACCACAAAGACTCGGCACACCTATCCCTAAAGACAGTCTCTTACCAGGAATGCCCAATGCTTCAGAATATGCTGTTAACAATCACCCAAGTCTTCAGTTGAAGACCAACATGTTCCAAAATGCAGCTTCTCCTGAATATCTGGCTGTTCGCTGATGGCTCATATTCTATAGAAGGGTCATGTTCAATTTGTTTTTTCTCTTCAACCCTTGAAACAGACAGTCCTTTGTTTAAATGCTGTGGGTTGCTGGCCTAGTGCAGCCCAATGGTAATGGCCCCATTGGTAACTGGATTGGTGGAAGGACATTTTTAGTATGATCCATTTTGACAGTGTCTGCCCAGCTGTCTCCCTGCCACTTCTGCTAACTTATCCTTCCAGCTCTGCTAGTTCCAGAACAGAACTCAAACATCAAAAGACAGAGTCAGGGTTATCACTGGTTCAGCTGAGAAGTGCGCGTAAGAGTCACTTTCCCAACTGAGACAAATGTGAGAACTCAGGATATCAGTTGTGAGCTCAAAGCTGAAAATAGTGCACACCCCTACAGAAGAAATAAAAGTCCTTAAAGGGCAGAAAGGCAACCTAAAGGAGAGGGGATAAAACAGCTCCAAGAACCCCACAGAAGCCCATTTGGCAGGGGCAGCAAAGAAACTCTCAGGCTATGTCATGTCTGGAGTATTCACTTGCTCAGAAATGCATCCTTGAAATGCAAAGCTTTTCTATCTTCCACTGTGAACAGCTGAGCAGATCTGCCTCGCCACCCAACACATGCTCTCAAGGCCCCCACACCAGGGACACTGCCTCACCTTGTGTGTGCAGTGGCTGAACTCTGCTCCCATGGGAAGTAAAGGGAGTTTTCTGGGTACTTCCAGTGGAAATGGGCTTTGCCCAAATGTGTATATGCAGCAGTGAAACTAGACAGCTCTGGGACACAACCAGATGTGACCAGAATCAGCACCCTAAACTGAGCCAGACCCCACAATCAGGAAGCACAAGGCAAGCTCTGCTGTCCAGAGTGAAAAGATTATACATTAGAGATGAACTTCCTGAACAAGAGATAACGGAGGGTGATTTCAGTCCAACTCGCTGTCTTTCATTCTCAAGCTTGAATCAGTCTGTATCACAGAACTGTTAAAGCCTTAAACAAGCACACTGCCAACTGCTTTTCTCTGGGTTACAAACACATGGAAGAATGGGAGAGAGATGGTAACAGCAGAGACAAGCCTGGGAGATCCTCCAGGTGGGGTGAGATCCAGCACTGTAGGACTTGATTCTCTTTAGACTTTAGCCAGTAGATGTATGGTAGAACCTATGGAAACTGTCCCATTAGATTTTAGAACACAAACACAGCAGAATGTCATCATAAATAAGCAAAGTCTGTGTTAAAAAATTCTAAGTACACAGCATTTTCTCCAGTTCTGACACCTTTTTAATAGAAATCACTTGTTTAGGAAACAAATAGCACTTTTGTAATTTTTTTTACAATGTTTCTTACCTTGATCTTATTTTAAGTAACACTAGGAAGACCTCAATATCTTTTATTTTCCTTTTTAATTTAAAAAAGTTGTTTTTTTTCCCCCAGATACAAAGATTTTGCCCTTGCATAAAAAAACAGTGCCCAAAACGATGACACAAGGACTCACAAAGACTCACTGTATCTCACTGACACTATTACTTCTAATCTATACCATGCAAGGTCCCATCTACCTCTTTAATTAGACTGTCAGCCTGAAAAACAGCTTTTCTATTCCTTATTTAGTTCTTGTTACCAAAAGAAGAGAAAGGAAGTGAAAGAAAAGGACATTTCTCTGTTGAGTTCACACATCTGGGTTATGTGCTACTTTGTTCAGGATACCTTTGTTGTTTATAAATACAGAAAAGGGATGGAATCTCATTTTCAAGTAATTGATGCACATTTTCTCTTGGGACACCTCCATCCAGTGCTCCAAGCTGACCCTGGATTCTGGCCCTCTATTTTCCCATTCCCAAAACAGACCTTCTGGATGAGTGTGAGGACCCATAGGCTCTCAGGCACATGGTGTGATTCTTGGGGTGTCCTGCGTAGGGCCACGAGTTGGACTCAGTGGTCCTGATGGGTCCCTTCAAACTCAGCATATTCTATGATTCTATGTGCTGGTTACTCAGTGAAAAGTCCATCTCCTTTCCTTTTGTACATCTCCTGTCTAAACAATAGTAAATACTGCTTATTTGATAGACTTGTCCCTTCTGGGCACTGGGATTTGATAATTTATATTTCTGGTTTTTTGGTTTTATAGTACTGAGAGTTTAGAAACAGGAAAAGCCCATAGGCTCTTTGGACTTGTTTTTGTTTTCCCCTAGCTAAACAAACTGTTCTGCAAATAGGAACTTGAAACCTGCTCTCCTCCCTTATCCCTGCTCCTCACCCCAAACAAAAATAAAACAAACCTATAGTGGCTGTGGAGGCTGCTGCAGGCACACACTGGTGTAAAATATAGAGAGAGTAAATATATTATTTCACTTGGCATGGTGCTGGCAAAGAACCCCCAGCTGGCACTATTCATGTAACATGATCCAAACTTTGCATGTACACACAGAATAAGAAGGATCAATTGGCAAACTCCGGTGCCGCCTGGCACAAGCATCTTCACGCTCTCTCTGGAACCAAAGAACTAAAGAATTCTGCACTTTCCAGAAGAAATCCAGTTTTGCTTTTCTAGAGTTTCTTTATTTTGCTCTTTCTCCTCGCCGCCACCTCCCTTGGCTCCTTCTTAACTTCACTGTGTTATTTAGTCTCATCGCCCTTGTTACAGTTCACCATGCAGCTCTGGGAAGGGGAGGGGGCTAAGGTGGAGGTGGCAGCATTAGTATTGTTAGTGGAGTCCATGCCGTTGGAGATGGCTACTGAATTGACCTCAGAGTTTATGGGTTTTGAAAGGTCGATGCCTTGGATGAGGCGGATCAGCTGTTTTACCTTCTCCAAGGAGCTGTGCATCTCCTTCTGTTTTGCAAGGATGGTATTCTTCATTTCCATGCATTTCTACAGCAAAGCAGAAAATCAGTAATAAGTTCGAGCTTATGAATGAAAGAAGGCAAGAGAAGGAATAGGATGTTCACAGATCTAAATGTAAGTACCCAGAAAAGACTGCAGCTGCAACTTCACTTTTCCAACCTAGAAGAAAAGAGTCTCTAGGCTGTGTTCAGAGGAGAATTCATATTTGCAGGCTGAGGAAATAAATTGCCAAGACATAGCTGTCACCTGGTATGGCTCCCTTTCATTCTAAGGTGTTGTGCAAACAAACACAGACAGCTCCATCATTTTGTGTTTCTTTTGAAGGAAAACTTCCAAGTGTATGTTCTTACTATTTTTTCTATTGGTATTGCATTACTGAAATTTCTTTAACTCAGATCTGCAAGCTCAAGCATCCCACTGCAGCTGACTGCTGACAGCGTGTGTGCAAACCATTAATGGGATACAGCCTTTGCTTTCACATACATTTTAGCAGGAACATCACTTCCTTCTCTCAATAAGTAAAAGGGCACTTGAAAAGGAAACCAAACTCCTCTTCACTTGAAAATCTTATTTTGTGGCCACTTCATTATCTTAGAAGTGGTAGTAACATAGCTAGCTCATCAGCTAAGTGTCAGGGCAAGGTAACTTTAAAAAAAGCCCACAAATGATGTTTCAAGAGTGAAAAACTGCTTACATGTACATTTGAAGCTCACAAAAATGAGGAAACAGTAGCTATGTCTGTTACATTCAGGTTTTTACATGAAGATGGCAACTTTTCTACATTTTTTAAATCTTCTATCCATGCTGATCTCCAGACACTGTTGGTTTTAGCTTTACTGTTTTCACATGCAGCTCATGGCATCATAATAACTCTAAAACATCTAGACCTAATATGCTTGTTTTGGACAGATCCAATGTAAGTATGAACATTCTCCTTGCCCACTACCAATCCCTCACGTTAAGGCCTTGCATCTGCCTGGGTACATCACTAAGAAACAGTGTTAGTTGTCTAGTGCTGCTCAGGTTACACTCAGCTACTGCTAATCATAAGGTGACAGTTCCCAGGACTGCTAATCAGCCCCTCACAATCATTTTATTTGTATTGACAGCACTGAGGGCTCCGTAAACATGGGACATTTTTGCTCTAACAGGAAAAGACAGGCTGCCTGGAAAGTGAATCTGTATCTAAAAAGTCTGTAATTATGAATCCAGCCTTACAGATGGTGCAACACAGGAGGTTTTGCTTTTTTTCATTATGTGATATGGTCTAGGGCTGCACCAAGGAGGGGCTCAAACTTTACACTGGTATATCAAGAGACTAATCTGCACATTAAGGTGAGTAGAGTGACCAAATCCATATGTATGTTCCAATTACTGCAATAAACTAAGGTGGAAACTAAGGTTACTGGTTTGTAGCATGACATTGTCTTGTTAATACCATGCAAAGGCATGTGCAGTGTCCAGCTGCTGGGTGCAAGGCAACACACCAAGGTCCTGAAAGTCAGCCATGAGTAAATGGTTGCTTTTGCATGAGAAAGATCTGGAGACTGCATCAAGGTTGTAACTCTCACTACACACAGAGGCCCAACCATTCTTGTTTAGGTGAGCCACTAGAGAGTTGGACTCAATCTACTGCCCACAGACAAAAACACTGAGTCATTTTTGTCACCTGCTGATATTATATGTCACCATATGTCTACCTACATGTTCAGCATGGATCATGTATAAGAGACTCAATGCAAGTATATGTTGCCTTTATTTCATTCCTGCTCCCCAAACTCCTAAAAAGCAAAGGAAAGCACTCACTCAATTCTAAATAAATCCAGTGGATGACAGGTCTAGTATATAGAGTAGCTCTATAATAGTTTTCTCCCTGCATTGTGGCACCAGAACACAGGTGAAGGGTTATTTGGGAGGACAATACTCACTGTTATAGAATTGCTGAGCTGTTTGACCTTCTGCTCTAGTTGTTCTCTTTCCTGTTTTAAATCTGAACTCCATTTAAGTAGTTTTTGTTTTTCTTCTTCTTTTGCTGCAAAATAGAGTATTAAACAGAATATTTAAAATATTTTTCTTACAATAATGGAGATAGGATCTAAAATGCTTCATGTAAAGAGAGGAATTGTGTTTAAACCAATGCTTAATAACTTGTGCACTGAATCACTCCCAAAATTTTACCTACATACACAAGCATGACAGACTTCAGAAATATTTAGACTGCTTTTTCCACTTCATTAGGGATTAAGGTTATTTCCCTTTGTATGACAAAATTTCCTTTTGTGAAGGAAGTACCATTCTATCCCACTCCCAAAATAACATCTTCCATTATTAAAAGTGAAAGAAAAGTGTTCATCATTTTCTTACCTGCTTTATATGCAATATATGAATGAACAATTGCTAAAGTTCCTGGCCATGGGATTGCTTCTTCCTTCTTTAGCATCTGAAAGAAATTTTTATAGAGATTTAGCTGGTAAAAAACCTACCTCAGAGAAAGCAAAAAGGAGAGAGAGAAAGAGGGAAAGATTGAGGATTTTCTTTCATGGCTATCATTAGCCTCAGCCCTGTTAACATGAAGCTTCACAGACCTGATCTGAGATTTAACAGAGGGAATTATTCACAACTGTATTGTGGCTCCCACAAAGCAAGCCTATTTTTTACAAGTGTCAGCATTTTCCTAAATTCCCTCCAAAGCCACAAATAAAGTCTACTAATGATACTGAACAACTTAAAAGAGGAATGAAAGAATAATATATCTGAACTCAAAACTTGCCAGGAGACATAAACATTACTTCATGGTTCAGACAAATTGCTGATCTTAGTTGTTCTAGGAAAAAAGTTTTCATGCTGCAGCCCAGTCTCCGTACCATACAGTCAAACATCACACTTCTCTCTAGTAAAACATGAAACCGTCCTATCACCCCTTCTTATCAGAATAATCTTAACAGACTTGGCAAACTCTCTTTATAAGGATAAGCACCTCCAGGATAAGCACCATTTATGTCTTTCAGGTCCTTTCTACATTTTAACAAACAAACTTTAAGACGAAAGACACATGTTTTTAGCACGTGATCAGAGTGGTGTCTCAGAAGACAGAGGACTTGGTCAGTTTACAGTGAAGTTACTCAAATTTCCTCCTTAATTTTGTTGGAAGCTATCACAGAAACATGTAGAGGAGGGATAAGGTGAGAGTAGGCAAGAGCAGTAGTACCCAAGTCATAATACTCCCTCCTCTCTGGCAACTACTGACCAAGTCACTTGAATTTTGCATTTTCATTCTTCTGAGCAGCACATCATAGGTCAGGCTGCTCTCTTATGCTACCATCTAGTGCATCGAAGGCCATGTGGGTGACCAAACAATGTGCTGCATTAGACAGGACACAGCTTCAGACTGCCTATTATCAGCAATCCTTTGCAACTTCTACAGTTCCATGGAAGGGTTAGGAATACAACAGTTTACTTCTTCATCTTGTAATCTCAATGCAATAATAAACAAAATATTAAAATATAACCTGCTCACTTCAACTGTACGTTTTCAGAGAGTGATCTGGAAGGAAACTGTTCACCTATACTTACTATACTGATGCTGGATGATATTATTTAAGAGATCACTGAAGACAACCTTTCTGATGTTTGATTTATATGAGCAAACAGGGGCTTATATTTGCTCAATCTATTGAGGTAGACTTGTGCAAATGTTTTATTTATTTGTCCAGAAGAATATATTAATAACTTTTTAAGAAACAATGAGCTTAAGATGAACAGCAGAATTTCTATGGGTTGTAGGTAATCTTTCCCAAAAGTCTGCATATTTTGATCCAGAAAGAGTAAAAACATAAAGGTAACAAATAAAGACCCCAAATTCAGAAGCAAGACCTGACAGTTTTGTATTAGCACACATTCCAATAAAGGTAATAATTCAGTGAAATTCACACAAGCCTTACTGCACATGAAATAGATTTGTTCAGTGTCAGGCTGTCTTGGTCTAAGTAACCCAAGCAATCTGGTTATTTTCTTTAACACCGAAAGATCTTCACATGCATTGTACATAACTCCCTGTCTGTCAAACAATACCTGGTCTTGACATTTGGGACAGATCCACATGCCCTTAGGAATGGTTTTCAGAGGTGGGTCCAGACAATCCAGGTGATAAACACGTGAACATGTGTCACACATCAGCAACTGCCCGCTTTTTCTGCAAACGCTGCAAAAATCCTCATGGATATCACCCTACAAAATGGAGGGGAAAGGGTGTGGGTGAGAGAAAGTGAGAGAGAGAAGGCAAAAAGTGAACTTTGACCTTTGATATCTACATCTTAGTTGAATTTAAGGTTTACAGCACAAACTATTTCTGAGGGGATTCCAAAAGGTCAAGCCCTTTTTAGACTGTGAAACAGGAAAACCACGCTAGATGTCAGAAACACCGACATGTGTCCTCCCAAACACTCTCTCTGTCCTCCCAAGGCAAAAATGGTACAGCAAACACTTATTACTATAGCTTCTCTTAACAACTGCTACCCCATAGCCTTTCTTCTTTAAGATTTCCTCTTTACCCTGATCTTTTTATTTGCCTGAAGTGATGAGCTACCCACTTTCTTAACCCTCCTGATTTTTGCATGTAAGCCCAACCCCAGGAATGCTGATTAGGCTGTCTCTTGCCAGTACTAGTATGTAAGAAACCCCAACTGAGTGACTTAAAAGAACACTGTTAAATATTTAGGTCACTTTTAAAAATGAAACTGTAAGGGTTGTGCTTCTAAATTGAAAATAATAGAATGAAGCATGTTTTAAGACAATTCTTTTTACTTCACTTGGACTACCTCAAGTTGCACCAAAACAGCTGTGACTCAAAACTTTCTCATTCTCTACAGAGACTGGATTGTTTCATCACTAACACAGACTGAAAGCCAGGATGAAAGAGTACCAGGAGAGATTTTTCTAACATTTTTTCAAAAGAAAGAATTGAATAAATGACTGGCTGTGTCTTTTAAAACAACTAGGTTTAGTTACTGTTGCATTTCTATCAGAGAGAGTTCTTTTCTACAGCCATTAACATCCCAAAAAGGTAGGTCTGATTTTTGTTTAATTTTCTTCTCTCTCTCTCTCTCTCTCTCCCTGTTTTGATTTGATTTTTGGATATTTGAACGAAGAGGCATGATAGAAAGGTGGCTCAGCATTCACAGAGGAATCAAGGGGCACCTCACCCTCTCCTCTGCCCACCAGGCTGTCCTGGCAACTCCACATGTTCAAGGCCCCATCTGGTGTCTGAAGTACACCACTTGTCACTGACTTACAATGAAGTTTCACACACACCCCAGACCTGCAAGACTACGATTATAAGATGCGTGTGGGGAGCAGAACTGTGGGTACACACTCTCCTCTATGAAATACCAGCGTATGCAAGGTTTCATTTTGGTGCAGATCATCTCTTCACACATGCAAACAATTCCTATCAATTTGTAGGGATACCAGATTTGGCTGTGCACTTACACATTAAGGTGCCAGGCAAGAAAAATTACAGTAATCTCCACTATGGATTACATAATACACATGTAAAAAGAATGACACATGAGCAATCTGCTCAGGCTTCTACTTCCCAGCTCTATTGCTGATGAGGCCCTTCTTCAAAGGGAAGGCTAATCTTAATTCCCAAGGTTAACACTGATTTTGTGTTTTGTAAAGGATCAATCTTCAGTGAATTTTCAGTGCCATGTTTTGGATCCATAACTCCCAGGGACCGTTGAGAGCTGAGTTATGGTATTACTTCACCTTTAACACCAAAGAGCTCCTCAGTGTTAAATGAAGATCTAAATGAGCAACGTTTCATGTTTCTTGTGAAGCGATGTGTTGTAACGAGGCTGGGAAGAACTTCTTTCCCTCTATCATGCATTCTCTGAGTACAAGGAGAAGGTGGCAGGCAAGAGATATCACATAAGCTAAAATAAAATTCTCTTCAAGATAAGGAGAAGTTTAAGAGGGGAGTTCTCTCATTTTAGAAAAAAAAATCTATTCTAGAGAATTAAGTATCTTAAGATGCTTTAGTTGCCACAGACTACACCATGGTTCTTGGTAACAAAGTGCAAAATTACTGGTGTGCTGAAAACCAAAACTGTTATGTCTCATACCTCGCAGAAAGAGCCCTACGAAAGAGACACATGCAATTGCTTCTTGGTGGGGAGCCATTTAGAAATTTAGACCCAGAATATCCCAAATTCAAGTGAGTGCTGCAAAACCTGTAATGATACAGGTGACCAGTGCGCAGTGCAGCTGAATGCATGGAGATGCCAACACACATGCACAGAATTCACAGTCCTATTTTTGTAAATGCAAAATTCAGGGCAATTCCTCAGAGTTAACAACTGCCCTTACCACAATCCCAGCCAGTGAAATGCCCCAGGTCTTCTGGGCAGTTAATAAATATATGTATAAAGTGGGGGCCGGAATTGGTGTTGTGACATGCACCCACTAACCTCAGCTTCTGAAGCAGCTTTGTGTAGGCTACAGCCAGCCAACCTAGTCTAGAGCAGAGCTCAGTGAGGCTGCTCAGACATGCTACAGCCTGAAGTGACCGAAGAATAATTTCAGAAAAGATACCATAAAAGGTGATTTAACATCACTTTCTGCTCTACTTCCTCTTTGCAAGGGACCAGGAAAATAAATTAAAGCTTTCTAGATAGCTATAAGTTTTCTTTATTTTGATAAAGTGTCTAGAGCAGCAGGGCCTGGCTTTAGGCAACAGTACTGAATAATACAGTACCAAAAGCAGCTTGTGTGCTTGAGTTGGTAATATCTATACTTATATGTACATTTCACTAAAATAACATGTGAAAACTAAATATTCTGCAACAGGAATTGTTCACGATCATATAAATAAAGATGATCATAGTGTATGATGTAAATGAATTAAATTATTAGAAGCAACACTGCTTTACCTGATTTGTAATTTTTGTAGGCTGGCTAAACACATAGATCACCCAAGTGCTAAATCAAATTTCCATTCTAAAGCCTATAGGAATTAGACCCTTAATGCAAAAATATTTTAAAGATAGTCAAAGCTGCAGTTTTCATCTTTATCTGTCTGATGAACTGCTCAATTATTTTAACTGAAACTTCTGAAATAGCCTTTTTCTTAGGCATATACTTGTGCTTTCATTTTCAAGTGTTCAAAGTCCCAAATCAGAGTCTGTAACTACAGAAAGCATTTTCTGTCCTATCTAGAGACCTTTCTATACTCACATCATCTGCTAACAGTGTAGGTCCTCTTCAACATGACATGGTCTGGCCTCACTGCCAAAAGAAGTGATCCTGATTTCTCTATATGCCTACTCATTTCACCCTGGATGAAGCTGGCACAAGAATATTTGTGTCTATAAAATTAACTGGATGAGGGCATGATCCTGGTTAAGACTAACAATTTTTAGCTATGTCAGTTCCCTTACGCAGATCACTATGTGGTCTCAGATATATCTGTGCTGAAACAACACAGGAGGCATTCAAGGGATGAGAAAAGACCGCTGGTGACTGGCAGGATGGATGTCCTCAATGGTAGCCCCTGGCATAAACTGTGGCATGAGCATTTCAGTGGATCCTGTATTCTCCATCAATTTGAGTTGCAAGGCCCTTAACTGTCAAGGAACTAATCTTCCTCTTTGTCTTCACCACCAGCATGACTTGTACTATTGCTGTTTAAATACAGAGTACTTTTCCAGCACTATATTGCACCTTTCCAGCCAAGGATGCTAAAGATTTTTACAAGTATTGCTAAGTTCTCAAAACTCAGACAGGAAAAGCACATGGCATGAAAAATACATAAATACAGGAAATCAAATCACAGAAAAGAGATGTGACTGCAGAAGCTTATACTGCAATCTTATGAGAACATATTAACAGAAAACCACCTTCCATCTTATGATGGCAATTGGAAACCATTCCTTTCTTTACAATTAGGAAGAATTATAAGATGTAATGAAGAACAGATAGTTACCTCCTTTCTGATATTTTGCTGTCTCTGAAGATTCACATTTTGTTTCATGATTTATTTTTAATTAAAAAATATTTTTATGAGAACTTTGAAATATTTTTTCTACTTTCACATGTATTTTATTTTAAATGGAATTCAATAACAAGTATTTCTGAAAATTCTACCAAATTAGCCCAATTGATAGCGAATATGTACTGAATGTGACTTTGGTATAAAATGCTTTAGAAAAATCGAGCTCTTTAAAAATGTTAGTTCTGTTGCATAGGTATAAACTAAATGGCTTGTCTGGAAATGTTAAAGGGGATTTATATATGATTTTAAAGGGAAAAGAGTGTTATTGTTCTGTACTATGATATGTTCAGGTAAGAGAGAATGTTTGCTACCTGCTAGGTAATCTTCTACTGTCTCTTTTAAATCACTTTCATTTTCATTAATTAATGTATATTAAAGCAATCCAGAACCCAGGCCTAAATACAATCTGAATACAGAAAATTAAGGACATCCAGAACTAGATTTGAATGCTACAGGAATTTATTCTTGATTTAGCTTGCTACCATCAGACATGGCAGAAAAAAAGGCAACAACTCATCATACTCTTTTGAGAGCTTTTACACAGCAAGAAAAGACTCAGCAGTATACACACACACTAGAGATGGAAAAGACTTCCATCACATTATCCAGTCCTTCTCTTGGGCCCAATGTAAAATATGTGTTCTCCAGCATATTTGCAAGTCATCTGTATTGCTTATTTTTAAAAGTCTCCAGCTATGGAGCTGTCCCATCATATCCATGAAGGGCTCTTCCACAGTCCCATTTATTTGGCTGTCAGGAAAGGGGTTTTGCAGTCATGTGCTATCCTGCTTTCAAAAGTAACTATATAAAAGAGAACCTTGAAATTCCACATGTGCATTCCCTGGGTATCAGAATTGCATCTATTTATTTCAGTGCTTCAGATACACTTGTACTACTCCTATTTCTGTTACCTCTGCAGAACAAATACAGTTCAGAGGCAAGGAACTAGCTTCTATTCCCCGTTCTACATGGTCAGTAGAGTTGGTCTCTCAGTCCATGTTCTTACAATGGTGCAACTATATAGATGAAAATTGAACAACCCAGCTTCTCCTTAAAGGCCATTTCAGATGGCTGGGCCTCAAGTATATCTGCTGTCTTTTCTAAAAGAAGAACTGCAGAAGGAGATTGTAGCACCGGTATGAAGAAATAAGTAAACACCTTTTGATTCTTAAGTTGTGCCCTGAAAATACCAGTCTTTTAAAAGCAAGCTCTTAAATGAAAGTACACTCCAGCTCCTGAGGACTCTTTTACCCCCACTGAAAAGTCAAAACACACTTTCTGCCAAATCAGTGCAGCAAATGCTGCTTCTGGCTGTTCTGCATGACGAAGCAGTTTCCATCCTTCTCTCATTACAGAAACACAACTTTTTGTTATTACGGCCTGTAACTAATACTTTTCATTCTCCTCTTCCCCACCCACTCCCCACACCCCCTGGCCCCTTTTCATGGATGACAGATTCAATTCAGTAAGACAAGATCTCAGACACTACACAAAGGAAATGAGCTCATCTAGCATGCCTGGTGCCTCCCAATGTTTCAATCCAGTGAAGGAGTTATAAATAAAATCTCTACAGGATAACAACATAGGTGCAGGAGGAAAAAAGGAAGGGTGTTAAAAAAATGCTGAACTGTTTCACTGCACTGAATCAGGACAAACTGATAAGTGAGATTAAAGAAACAAAACCTGCAATGATTTTCCTTGTGTCAGTTTTCTGTAACTTTCTAAAAGTAACCCCCTCCCCAAGAGTTACTTACGTCTGTGGAGCTGGGGCTAGGCAGGGACACGGGCTGAACAGCTGCGGGAAAAGTAAATGTGGTCTCTGTCTTTTCATTTTCAGGGGAGTCAGGATAACTGGACAGAGGGGACGTGGGGGTCAAAGCCCCAAACCCCAACACCGTGTTGTATTTAGGTGGACGACCTACATATTAACAACAGGGAACACAAACGAAAAAAAAAAAGAAAGGAAAAATGATCTTACATACCTTTGGCCAGTGGTCCTCATTGGCTAGCGTGAAAAGGAAATGATGTAGCACAGAGAGGAAGTTAATATAAAAGTTACAAGTGGAAGGACAGAAGCAAAGATTTAAACATTTTTTAGAAATCTTTAAGTAGAATTTTGCAAGGAAAGAACATTTAAAAGATGTATTTCAGAAGGAAATAGAAATAAGCCCTGTAGAAGGTCAAAGAATCATTCCCACAAAAGCAGCATGGGGACAGTTGCTACTCCTAAAAATGAGGCTATTCAGTTTTAGAGGAAAAATGTTGGCATCAAAGCTCCACAGAAGCACAATAACTACTATTAAATCCTTTCTGCTGTTATCCCACACCTCCCTATCTTTCTAAGTGCCAGCATAAATCTACACAAAGGTTAAGTCCTTTATCAGAGGCCAACACTCACCACCCCCCTACTTTTTTTCCCCATTTTTTAAACCTGTTAATTCACAGATCAGCACTTTCTACCCTACTGGTACATTTTTAAAATTAGGCTACCTAAGAACAGGTCTTGTTTTCTGACCCATAACTACTATCAGTTTTAACCTATTGCTGGTCTTCCACTTTAACCCACTCCAAATTCTGTGGTCTCTCTTAGACTTTCTCCGACAAGTATGTTTGATTATGCACATTTCCTAGATACTCCTTGAAACAGCAGATGTGCAAAATGTCTTCATAACAATTCTTATAAAATTATGAATGCAAAGCAAGACAGCAAAAAAAAAAAACAAAACCAGTATGCAACCATCATTTCTGCCTTCTTTCTCCAGAGTAATTTATGGATACGTAAACATAAAGGAGTTAGGATCTAGGAATAATTCCCCAGATCCTATGTTTACAGATTGTCAACCTATACCTATTAACATGCTAAACCTTGCATTTAAGGTCTGGATATGTTCCAGAACTAAGTATGTCCTTGGAAATGGATTTCTGCTAGTGATGTCCATGGGTGAAATTTCTGACATGCTCAGCACCATCTATAATTAAACTAAAGCTCTCAAGGGCAAATGCTTACAAAAGCTTTTCACTCAATATATTGCTGTATTAAATTACAAAACAAACGTATACTTCCAAATCTTTTGTCAATTGAAAACATGTGCTACTGATTTGGTAGTTGATGCAAGGTAAAGGCTCAAAACAGGGTGTGAGGAAAAAAACAGAAAGCATAATAGTCAGTTGCAAAAACAGGCTAAGAGAGCATCAGGTACAAATGCATGCAATCATTTTCATTGATACAGTAATTGTTCACTATAAAGTCTAAAATAAAATTAAGAAATCATTACTAGAAGAAGGAACATTTACTTATCCACAGAATAAATGCAAAAACTCTCTATTTAAAATCTACATAATATAATTTTTTAAAAGACATTTAATGTTATTAGGGAATAGCAGTAGAGACGCATCTTTTATTTGAAAACAGCATAGCTGCAGAAGTGTCAGCTTTGCCACATTGTCTGCTGGACTGAAAATATAGATCAAGAAGAAAATATGTCAAATTAATATTTCATCTTACAGCTAAAACTCACAAAAGATAATGGAACTGGTCAGTGCTAGGTGAGAGACTGGTTTAATTTTTTTTAATCTGATTGATTACTTTTTTTAGATAGAAAACTTAAGAATAGAGAAGGCATTATGAGTCTTTAAAGACTGCAGAAAATCATCAAAATCAGGTAAAGGCTGTCAGGTAGCTGTGGTCGATGCCATGTACAAATAATGGCATCACATTCACTCCCATCCTGTTCTGTTTCACCTTTTTCACCATAATCTAAGTCTTAAAATTTACCTGTTCTACAGAAGGATTTCTTCTGAATAATACCGCCTATATGAAAGATCATCTCTTATTTTAGGACAAGTGGCACTCTGGTTGCAGCTAAAGTGCTTACTATGAGCATGATAGCTTTTCCCACTCAAGGTAAGCTCTTTTGAAGGACCCATCACTATTCCCAGTGGGGAACAAAGCTTTTGTCACACTAAATTTCCTCTCCTATTTAGGGCAGAGATGCTTTTTCCATAACCACTTTCTTCTTGACAGTAACAATACAATCTTATCATTAACAAGGGGATCTTAACAGCAGCTTCGTATCACTAAATGATATTCAAACATCTCACACTTCTAGTGAATATCTAGCAAACTGGGTGGTTTTTGTTTAGTTTTTTTTGAGAGTGAAACTGAAATGAAACACTGAGCTGCCTAATAGATCTTGCTATGTTAATCCCTAGAAGTTGTGGTCTTTGCCTACCATGGAAATTCACTGGACAAATGAAGTACTGTAGAGTCCTTCTTGTTTTGCTCTTCAAACTGACATGGGGACTACTACAAATGCAATGTGGAGGAAGAGGCACTGGGCAGGGAGACAGGTCTGAGTATACCTCACCTCTTTTACGTGTCCCAGGATGCATTGTGCTGTTCAGGTACGTCACTGTACTCTTCTTGCGCTGCAGGGAAGAATGGAACAATTTCTGTTGGGGAACATTTCTGGCAATAACTATAAGCAGTAGTACAGCTTATAGTTACAGCACAATTAAGTACTAAGTGAGATTACTGGCTTTTGTGTTTTCTGAAGCTCACCTTCAGAAAGATTAGCTTTTTTACACTGCTTCTGACATCTGAACTGCATGAGGCAGTCTGAAGCAGTTGCATTGCCATTTGACATCAGCATTGTAAAGGAGAAGGCAGAAAAGTATAAGTACTAGAAGAATACCCTAATGTATTTACTATTTAAAAACCTGAGGGTCGTGTCATTGCAATGGCCTTTTGAACTATAAATGATAGCTTGCCTTTCTAGTTAGAACTGAGAAAGTTTAGAAGGTAGCAAGATGTTAGAAAGACACTCAAGATCAGAATAAAAATATCAGCTTCCCCCAGCAAAAAATGAATACCTCAGGCTCAAAAACCGCTCCACTGTACACTGGATTTGCTGTTGTTCTTCTTTTCCTCTCTTGTCGCTTACTTTGGATTTCTTGTAAAACAAGGCAATCAGGTTAGAAAACAATGGATCTCAGAAATTATATAAAGTCCTCAGAATTCAGTTTGCATGTGAGAAGAGCTGTAAAGATTTCTACAGAACACCAGTCATGCCTGGTATAGGCAACTGTGTTATATTTTAACTTCTGAAGGTTTGAAAACGAACAGCTGACAAGGAATACAAACACAGTGCCCAAGTAACTAATGAAATCATCGCCTTCTTCTCATCAAGTAATCCACAACAAGGACACTTTAAACTCATGGTCAGTATAACTGGGATCTTAAAAAAAAAGCCTCTGGTAGCCTTGCTGATACTTAAAAATGCAGTACAGAAATACGCAGGCGATTGAAATGATAGGCTGTCTTTCAATGTATAGGATTAGAAGTTTAAATTATAAATCAAATTATAATCCATTAACTCTAGACATAGATTACAGTAAAATCATCCATGGTGTATCTTTGCAGATAGAGGGGTTGTCAAGAAGGCATTGGTATTGCCACAGAGTTCTTTTCTACCATTACAGCATACACTGTCTTCCCAACCTCTGCTCTCTGCTTCATAAACAACTGCTTTGTTTCAATGCCATAAGAAGAATAAAAACATATGCACAACTAAGATCAAGAGTACAGACATCCCAAAGGTACTACTGTACAAGAAAATACTACATTTTACAATACTGCATTGTACAAGAAATATTTTGGAATCCTACTTCCAATTCAGAATGACCATGAAACCGGGAGCTGAACAACAAACCTAAGATATTTTTCCTACCTTCCAGGTGGTCATGAGTAACTAGTCCCAGAGACACCATGAAGGCAAGTTTCTGTGAGGGGGGACAAAAAACATCATGAAAAGTATAACTGTTAGGATGAGTCATTTAGGCCCTTATTTACCAGTAACTAAGCACCAAACACCTTTTTAGTGATACTTTGCTTCTATAAATCATTTTTCATTAATGCATGTCAGACTTCCTGAAAAAGAATAGACAAGAGTCCTATTTTCTAGATGGGAACCTAGACTAAGATACTGGGAAATGCCCATTGCTCATGATCACAGTGTTGGCAGAGCTGGGAACAAGAGAGCAGTTTCTTTACTTCCATTCCAGCACTGAACTGACTATTAGAAAATACCAACACAGTTCAATTGCCAGAAAAATATTGCTAGTTTAAGGTCATTCTCCATCTATTGTGAACTACAAGGAGCCAACTCTAGCTTAAATTTGCTATTTGCAAAGAGCTATGGGTTTCTTGGAGGATTCTAATTTTAATGCAAGAAATGCAGAGACATGTAAAAATCAGAATTTTGTTGTCTAACTGACAACAGTTAGAGCTCACACAATAGTCAATTTTAATCCATCTATGGAAACAAATGTAGAAGAGCATTTAGCTGTAATCAGTTCCAAAGCTCTTCACAGCAGAAAGGCTTTAAGAAATAGTCATTCTGTCGTCTTTTTCACCCCAAACTAAACTGGACTAAAACACAAGCAGAATGTGAATATGCATGACTCTTTCCTTCCTGCTCACCAGAGTAGAGATATTTTATAAAGGAAAACAAAGACATTTCTTCAGCTTTGAGAGTATCTCCAGAGTCTAAAACCTCAAAGGAATGGAAATCAACTCCATAATCTAAACTCCTGTTTGAAGGAAGTATCATGGAGAAATGACTGTCTTCTAACTTACAAAAGACTTAGAAGCCAAATGCATTCCAGAACTGAAAAATGCAATGCACTATATCTATTTAGATGTTTTATTCTGTAGCCTTATCAACTACTGCTGTCCAACAGGAACGTATGGAATGTTAAAGTTAAGAAGTCTTGAGGGAACAGAGGGAAAAAATATTTTCTGAAGGACAGTGTCCATTTTTTTTTCTTAAAAGAAAGCTCTGAGTATGTTCTGATACCTGTGGATTTTCTTCTCGTTTTGGCTTCGGTGCAGCAGGCGGAGTAACTGTACGACTTTCTGTTTGCTTCTCTTCTGTTTCCACGTGTGGTTTAATAGTCTGAAAGAACAGTGTTTCTCTCATTCAGTGATAAGAATGACTTTTTCTACTTCAACTATTAAAGAAAAACAAATACTTTTGCAGATACAGGAGAAAAAATGTTTAAAACTGGCAGTGTACTAACAAAGACTTAATTGAGGAATCTGATGTGAGAGGAATGTTAAATAAGGTATTTTCATTTAACAAAGAATGAAACAGCCTTGTCACCAATCCATTACCTCACAGAGCCACACAACATGCAACAGTGATTTTAAGATTTAACTTTGTTACAGAAATCATCATAACCTATGGGAATAACAGACACTTCAAGAAAACTCATCCCATCAAGCCTTCCACTTAGAAACCATTCTGCATGGCACAAACACTTTGTACTTCTCACTCCTCAGTCTTTGTATTTTACAGAATTATGAATGGCTCAAAAAAACTGTCTCTCTGAACCCCTCAATCTTAGATGTTTCTGAAGCTTTTTTCTTTTCTCAGGTCATAAATCTTCTGCGTGACATTCCTCAGCCTATAGCATGGATGTTGAGGCCATAAACTGAGTAAGGGAAGCTACAGAGAGACAAACTTTTCCCCTTTATGATATGGAGAAACTTTACAGAAAAATTCATGTATTATTGAACCACCACCAGTCTTCTATGTTTTTCTGTAGTTACCAGTAATTATTCAAAGAGCAAATGAATATTGCTGACATCAAAAGGAACAGGCATCAAAAGTCAAATATTGTAGAAGTACAACTTCAAATCACGTGGAAAGGGCACACATTGGTGAGTAGCCTGTGGAACAGCCCTGAGGTATGCAAGAACCTACTCTTGAGATTTCACAAGCAGAACTGAGCATGAGCACATCTTTCATGCACATGATTTTCACAGTCTCCATAAGAATTTCAAAAGCAGAAAGAAGGTAACTTTAAGGCACATTACTCTAGGAAAGAATTATTAGGGACATATATACCACTATTATCTATATAAATTACATAAATATTATGTGTCATAGTATGCAATATAGCATACAATGTTACGCTATTACTAACATACAATATACAAAACAGTTAAAAGTGAATCAGAATATTGCTTTACTTGAACAGACTGGCAAGGACTCTCAGTTGCAATCCACACTGACTTAAGTAATTTTTATTTTAGAGAAGTTTTTTTCTGGAGAGAGACTTTAAAACTAAACACACAGAATTCTCTGCTTCTGAAGGTCTCCTTTCCACTCATTCAATCCAACTTAGACCCAGGGAACTATCAGACTTCAGAAGCTGAGTGAGACTGTTTTGCCTCGAATCATGAGATTGCAAGATCAAGGGATTATGGAAGAAATGGCTACATTTATCCTATTAAATATCCCTACAATTTTGTGCAATTTTTGGCTTTCACATAATCATCCTTTGGAAAACAAAAGCGCTTGATATGAAGATGGATTTCAGCTTGTACTTGTTCCTCAAGATACCAGTCAAACCCTGCAATGTAGCCTGCTTATGAACTACTGACGTTTAAACAGTAGAGGGAGCATAAAAACACTAAAGCAGGAGAAAAAAGTGCCAGTGGCCCATATAAAGGAAAGGGTAACTTCTAGCCCAAGAGCTGCAAGTCATTCCGTAATTTGTACTGCCATGGGAACATGAATATCTCCAGTATCCACTGAAAACTTCTCCCTGGTTGTCGTCCTCTCCAAACCTGCACAGTAAAGCAATAAACCCAGTACTTTGCATTAGGAGACACTTCATCTGTACCTGTTTTTCAATGTTTGGTTTGCTGATCTGTACAGTCTGAGGTCCAGCGAGCCTGGTACCCGGTGCTGCTATCACGATGCTGGTGAGCTGTGCCATAGGGAAAGTTTTGGCTATGGTTGCTGTCTGCCCGTTAACTACACGAACTGGATGTATGGAGTTCTGAGAGTTGGGTAAAGAGGTGGGTGTGAACTTTGTTGTCAACATCACAGGCCTCTGAATAAGCTGAGGAGCTGCAAGCATTGGAGGAGGTGCAGGGGCAATAGGAATGTTATTTTGGGCAACTGGTTTAGGTCGAACCTACAAAATTATAATAATAAGAAGAGAAAAAAAGAAGATAGATTTGTATATCAGTATTTCAAATCAACTTTTTACTAAGTCTTTCAACTCATCTTGTATAATCTGCAGGCGGCTGCTTGATTTTTTTTAGATAATGTAATTTTTAGCATACTGTCCTAAGTATGTTAAGAGAAAAAAGCACCACATTTTCAAGCCTACTTACATAAAACCCATCCATAACATTTGCATATATAGTCACCGTCCCTGAAATGGTATTTGGATGCACAGACACTTATACAGAATGTTTATTGCCAAATGCCTTATCTGTATCTAAATTAACATCTTGCTTTTACAAGCCAAAAAAAATCCATGTGATATTTACAGGCACAGCTGAGGCACTCATGTTAAAAGTGTTTCAGGGCTTTGTAACGAAGTTATGAACAGTTGATTGTGCCCTGAAACAATTTTTTTTTTTCAGTAAATACCTGTTATCTGTCAAGTGTATATATTATTTAAATACCTGCCCAACCAATCTTGATAAGCAAAAAAAGTGACAAAATTATGTATTAATCCCTTACTGAAAGTGCTCAGTACAGGTAAATGCAATAATTTCTCCTCTTTCACAAAAAAGAAAAGAGCCACAAGAATCTTCCAAAACTCCATCACCAATACTTGCTTATTTCTTGTCACTGTTTTAAGTTTGTACTGAACAATGCACTTAAAATACCATTACAGAGTATAGAAGTAGAGCACATTAATTTAAAAAGAAAGCTTTATTTTTCCTTATTTGATTCCTATTTTTCTATCCACCTGTAATACTCCATAAAGCATTTTACCATGAAAAACTAGGTCACATTCCAACAGATCTCACCATACCTAAATCTTAATCAGATACCAGCCTTTACTTTCCTTTCTCACTTTGAAAAAGATTTAGACTTTTATTCACAGCACCACATATTTCATACAAATTAAGTAGCTCATCCAAGATATTTTTTTGGGTTCTTTTTACATAAAGAAGCAATCTGTGTCCGCCCCAAACCATGAAAAAAAAAAAGTAAACCACAAGTTTTACTACTCAGCTGGAAACAGAGGTCTCTCTCCCTTGCAATACAGAAATACTTGGGAATAATCTAGAGACGTCTCATATTTTCTTTTTTTGCTCATGATCAGCAAGCAACAATTAGAGCAATTTAAGGCCTTGGGTGATGCTGTGATTTTGATGACACCTATTCCATGGGTTCATTTCTGTTATTGCAAACAAAATCATATATAATCATCGTATGCAAATTTCGTAACTACAAACTCATACAGGCTGGAGGGTGGCTGAGGAGGTCTCTAATTTGACCTGCTCAAAGCAGAGCCATCACTAAATGCAGATTGGGTGGCTCAAGGCTTTGGCCAGATAAGTCTTGTAAAACTTCAAGGACGGAGCTTTCACAACATGTCTGGCAAGCCTCCTCTGCTCCTAATTGTCCTCAAGGAGAGAAGTGTTTCTCTATATGGAGTCTAAAACTTCCTTGTTCCAATTTATGAGCATTGCCTCTAATTGTCCTGCCAAGCACCTATGTCTCCAGCTTCTTGTTTATTTCCTTGCTGATACTGGAAGTAACACGGCTGTTAGGGTGCCTCCAAAGCCCCTCCTCCAAATTTGAAAAGCCCAGATTCCTCAGCCTCTCCTTACAGGTCATATATGTTTGCCTCTTAAGCTATCTTAAGATAAGTGGCCTTCCTTCCCATGCTCCATTCACATTTATCAACCAGGGTTTTCCATAACTGTAGGGTGTTTATTGGACTCAAATTTATGATTGCTGAGGAAAGGCAGATAATCTCTTCCCTGAATCAACTGGCTGTAATTCTGTTGGTACAGGTCAATATGCTGGCAGGATTCTTGGCTCTTAGGGCACACCACTCATTTAGCTACTGTAAACCAAGACCTTTTAAGCCAGGCAGCTCCTCAGCCAGTCAGTCCCTAGCCTGTACCTGTGCAGGGGGTTAGTCCATTCCAGGGACAAGACTTTGCCTTTTTTCATGCTGAGGCTCAAGAAATTCCTGCTGGCCCCTTCCTTTATCCTATCTAGGCTTGTCTGCATGTCAGCACTGCCCTGAAGAATATTGACTGCACCCTCAAATTTGTTATCATCTGCAAACCTGTTGAGCATGGATTGTCTTCTCCAACACATCAGCAATAAACACCACACAATGTTCATCAAAAGTCTCTTCTATGCTATAATTAAGTTCCTTCTTCTTTTGTTTGTTCTCTGTATACTCACCTGTGGAAGAAAATTTGGACGAGGAGTAAGTCTGGGAGGAGGGATGAACTGCGGCACTTTTATGGGCTGAGGCGTAGCCTGAACCTGCTGTAAGAACATGAGAAAGCTCAGTAAGAGGTAAGAGGCAACTTTAGCTTTGAAGTTCAAAATCAACATCCTCAATGTACTTTCAGACCAGAAAATAGCAACACTTTGATGTCCAGCTATAGGAACGATGGTCTTCTCATGTCTTTTCTTTTTCTGTGTGAATGACACATAGAAGAATGAGAGAATAGCTCATGCAAATAGCAAAGATCTGGAAGTTACAACTTTTTTAGCAATATTAGTGATGCTTTGAGGGGCTCGAAATACACAACTTGGAATTTTCAAAAGTAGGCCATTGATTTGAAACAATTAAGATCTGATTTTAAAGAAACCTAAGTACTTCCCTGAAAGTGCAATTGAAATCAGCTGCATGGAGCTGCCACACGATTAACCACTGAATAGCACTACCAGCTACCATTGGCAGCTGGGCAGATCCTCTGAAATTAATGTCAATGTTATTTTATACCCTCCTATACTTTTGTCCACCCACATTAGATTGCAATTTTCTTCAAAAAGGTCTTGTACTGATTAATTAATACTCGGGAAAATATTGTGATATTTTTGATGAAATTTGCTACAGAAACATAAATCATGGACTAGTATTAAAACATAATTACCTCCTCAAATCAAAGATACTCAGCAAGGAAATGAAGCACAGACACAAAGGACAGATGACAGCAGTGCAAGGGATGACACAGGACAAGAGAACAGTAGAAAAAACTCGACTCAAATAGTCTTCTCTATTCTGATCACAAACATATGCCTCATTAGGAAGAAAAATTACTTCCACCTGCATTAAACTGTATTTTAATAAATATGGATAAATTTGATTTATGTTTAATAAAGCCATAGCCTTTACTTCAGAAGTAAAATTTCCTTGTCCTGTTGTTACTGGTTAAACCAGGTTAATGCCTGGTTTCCAGACCAAGAAGCCTATATAATCCAATTCTGAAACACTGGTTCTTTTATTTCTAGGTGGCTAACTATTCTGGAAAAGACTGTATGATGCAGCCAAAGCACAAAATTTATATTTCCAGAGTACATGTTTTTAAAGAAACCGCATCTGTTTATGCATTTGAAAATGTGCTGAGTGAAGACACGGTAGTGGGCAAACTTAAGGGATGTGTCAAACACCAGAGAATTTATCATGCAAAGGGAACAAGAGATTGACTCAAAAACCCCTAAGATGAAGACCCAAATTGATCAAATGAAGAAAGTTTGACATCTCGTCTGCCTAAGAAAAGAGTAGGAATTCTGCAGAACACAGCCATACAAATTGAGTAAGGGCAAAACGATCACTACTGCCCCATTACTACAGTTACTAACAGGGGAAACCTTACACAGAGGTGATTACAGCACTGATTTAATTCTATAAAGCAAAACAGTAATAACAACCCACATGGAGAGAAGATGATTTTCTTATAGACTATTACTTTAGCAATGTCAGCTAGTGAAGACTCACACCATGTCCCTACTATCCTCCTTTCTGTGAGAAACCCTGACTGTTTATTTTTTTTCCAATAGCCCTCTTCTTAACCAAACCCACATATATCTGCAGGGCAAACATATGAAACGCTTACCAAAGTTACTGTGTTTTTTGTCACTATTTGGACTGCCTCAGCTCCTGGCCCAGTGACCTTATTTGTTGTCTGGAGGTTGACTGGTGCATTCTGCGCATCAGTGCTGAGGACTGCTTTCTGATTGTTGTTGATAGCAGTAACCATGGCAATGGTAGGTCTCTGACCCACAACAGAGGCAGGCATGGTCGCAGTTGCTGCTTTCAAGACGAGAGGTAGTGTCTTAGTGGTGATCATAGAAGCTGTAGTTACAGTTTTCTAAGGGAAACAGAAAATACACTGTAAGAGACAGAGACACTCCGTATCAGACAGGACGTGGGTTGGTTAGTCAGAAACAATAGACAGCATGAGAAAGAAAAGGCAGCTCTGAGCCTATCTACCTGCTGTTCAGACAAGCACGTTATCTTACGCCTCTGAAAACTGGATAGCTAGAAGCATTCTCATTTGAGGCACCTGTCTGGTCTGTTTTAATTGCCTGCAGCATTGCAGATTGAATCAAAACAAATTCCTGAGAAAATTATAATTAAACGTTAGCACTGGCATATGCATTTTGGACCTTTTAGTTTCATATTACTTCCAAACATGCACTGTCAATATCAAACATATAAGGTGGAGGTTTATGAAACATAGCAGCAAACTAGCTTCTCACCGAGTAAAACTCCTATTTTCAAACAGAAACTGTAGTTACAGTGATCCTCACAGTCAGAGGAAGAATCATAAGCTGGTTTCTTTAAAAATAAAAATATATATTTTTATCTTGAGCATCCCAGTCTCAGCTTTAGCGATACATACAGTTATCATGCACTGGACTTTCTCTCCTAAGAGAATCAGTAGGGCTGTCCTGAAGTTGTAAGAGCTGGCTGTTAGTCTGCCCAGCTGCAGGCAATTAAGTTTAACTTCTGTTGAATGGGCTAGTTTTGGAATATATATTTGACATCATGATTACTCTTGGCCTGTTTTAAAAAGAGTGGTTTTGAATCATGTAACAGCATTTATCTTAAATGCCTCAGTACATCATGCCCAAAATTCCAAAGTTGAAGCAACTATATTTCACAGTTTTGTTTTAATATGTACTGTCTTCCAAGAGGCTAAGGCAAATGGATGTTACAAATCTCATTCAAAAAGCAACAAGGTGAGGGTCTCCATATAAAACCAGAATACAATGCAAACAGAAAACTCATGACAAGTGACACCTGACAGAATGGCAAATGTTCTTATTTCTTTTCACTTTGGTGTAAAAATCCATTGCACCAACAGCACTGCATCTTCAAAACTTTAGTGACATGATCAAATGCTCTTAGTACTAAATAACCATCATTCCCTCCTGATGTCAGCTCTATGTTCTACAGAGAAAAAAATTGAAAACCAGGGGTCAGGCAGTCTTTGTGTTCTGAACACACCTGATTTAGGCTACTTGTCTTTAATCATACAAGACCTTTATATTTTTTCTGATAAAATATCTCCAGATTAATTCTTCAGTATTTTCACCAACACTGCACCCTTAAACAAAATCACAGTTTACCTTGACACCTCTAGTTTCATAATTAAACTGTCCCCTAACTGTTAATTATGCACAAGTGTGAAAAAATTCACTGTATAATGCCAAATCAAAGGATAATTTATGCTTCAGTTTTATATATTTATGAAAAATCCAGATAATTAAATTTTCCTTGTTGCAACACAATTTTCTTAACTTTTTATCTGGGATATAATGAGCTTATTGACCTCTGCTGCTCCTTCCCCAAAGCAAGAGGCTCCATTCCCATAAAGCAGTAACATTCTTCAAGGTTTTCCAATGAGATGTAACGTGGTATCATTTTCACAAGCATTACATTCAACCATAAACGTTTTAAAGAAAGGTGTAATCAATCATGTAATACAAGACTGTGACTCTTCCAAGGGGTTCTATTAACTCTGCAAGTACTCAGAGTACAGTTTCAGTCAGAAGATCACAGAGCTTGAATATCCCTGTTACTTTACTGAGCACTAATCTGATTGCTTATTCTAAAAAGTAGTCAATGCATTAATTCATACTGAAGTGGCATCCATAGTAAGTCTGCATTATTGCACAAAATACTGCAATAATATGACCTTTTAGCAGGCTTGTTGCTTATGAAAATTTTAAAAGACCTTCTTACTGGATATATTATGTATACTAAAATATCACTGTTAATTATGGCATATATATACCTTGATTCCTGAATTTGATTACTCTGAAAACAATCACTGAAAGCATTCTCTTTAGTGACACAGCCTTGAAAAATGTGTTATTTACAAAATCAGGCATGAACAAACTTCATAGAGAGACAAAATATTTGACTTTTCTTCGTGGAAAGAGATTGAGAGACAGTAAAACAGAAGCACAACCTCAGGTGCAAAATGTGCAGAAACAAGTGAAAATACTTCACTATTTTAACAACATAAATAAAATCAGAAAAGTGTTAAGGATAAGAGCTGGCTTATTTATCCAAGGGACAGGACAACCTGCCTTCCACTTTGTAACTACTTTCCAAGTACTACTGTACCAATGGTAGTTAGAAGAGTGTAGCAGTTTTTTGACTGTTTCGCTAGAGGGCTCTTTAACTTTGAACAAAACCTCAATTTTTACAACCCAGGAGTCGACCTGGAAGTTAATGAATGAATGCAAAGTGTGGAATACTGAGAAACACATGAAACTGTGCTTCTCTCATGTTTCCTGACTGAGAAACAGAGATCACTGATATAAAACTGATACATTGTTTGCTTATAAATACTTTAAGACACACTAGTATTTGCTTCTTTGTTCCATTTTAGCTTTGTTATTGACGTTGCTGCTAAATATTAATTTTCCTTAGTTAGGTTTGCTTAATTTCTTCAATATACTTTTCTCAAAAATGCAATTAGCTAAGCTTCACAAATGTATTTTAGAGCACTTCCAAACCAACTTGCTGAGTCAACAAGAGAACTAACTGCCCAACCATTTCTCTCTTCTCTGCTCACAGAAAAAGAGAGGATGAGAATCACAACTGCTCAAAGCTGTGGGTGTGACTGATTGCAATGTGCATAAAGCAAACTTCATGGGTGAATTCTGCCCTCTGCCTATCCATGAGCTCCTAAGGTTGCATCAACAGGAAAAAAAGACTTCATATATACCTCTTTTTACAGAACACCTCCCTGTATTTTCTAGCTGTTTTATTAGCACACTTTCGTGAATTCAAATATCTGAACAGGAGAAACTTGAAATTGCCCTCTTAAGCAAATCAATTTCTCTGTTGAGTTCTGGGATTATGTCTCTAATCCTATACTGTACTGAAATTCAGTTCACCTTCCCAATAAAGACCCTATTTTCTAAAACTTGAACTTTGCAATTAACGCTGTATACTTTGAGACAAATCTGTGAAAATTCAGGTATTATTTGGTATGACTTACATCTGTTTAAAAAGAACCAAGCAGAAAGAAGAAGGAACTGTTTTCTTGCATTTGTTCACATTTGTAGAGGGCATTTCGTTAGTCATTTAAAAATAAAAGATTATAATCATATACCTCACACAGTGTATGTAAAGTATTTACTGTTTCTTTAGACCTACTAGGTATGGGTCAGACTCATTCATGCACCTAGGGAAAAGACAGGCTCATTTGCTAAACTTTCACTTACTTTTAAGAAATGTGATACTGCACCCTTCTTTTCTGTGGGGTTATGATTCAACTTTTAAACAGTACATCATTTTTTAAACCCAGATTGGAGATTTTTGCCAATAAAAAACACCACCCAGAAGACCTATATCTGCATATACATAGAAGAAGAAATTCATATTGGTACACTAGCAGGCATAAGTGAAAGTTAGCAATTTTCTCTCTGCACTTTTCCTTTTTTTAATTTTCAGTGAGCTTCACCTTTAGTAAGAAAAAGAATTGTTATAGCTTTTTACCTGTGATCCTATCACGTTTGGAGAGGGTGCTGTGGACTGTTGCTGCTGTTGATGGTGATGTTGCTGTAGCTGCTGTAGTGGTTGTGGCTGTGGTGTCTGTAGTTTGTTTTCTGACTGTGCCAATGGCTGTATTTGAAATTTACTGTCTGGCTGTTCCTGCTTCACTATCAAATTCTTTCGAAGCTGTTCCACCACTCTTTTCTATCAGATAAACAAAATCATAAACAGAAATGACAGTTATTTAGCTGCACATACTAGAGAAAATAATAACACTAAAAGATACATTTATTACTGTAAATAAGGAACTGCTCAGAATCTTAGTGGGATTTCTCTTTTTGGAATTTTAAGTATTATTGTTATCTAATAGGCACAGTATAAACCTGGCCAAAGAGGAGTATTAGAGCCCAGCAAGGTGACCTCACTGTTCTTGTAGAAACCCACTGACTAAAATTCAGCCTATTCACAAGCCACTGCAAGACCTCAGTGACCTATATTTACATGATTCCACATACTTTGACTCTTAAACAGTGACAAGAAAGAACTTTGGGTTGAAGCCTCTCAGCTGACTTCAAGGCAATAGGCATGTCATTTTTTAGCAGACATTGAAGAGAGACAGCCAATTTGAGTGCAAAGTAGGGATCAGGAAGGGCATGGATGCATGGTCCTTCTGTTCAATATTATTGTCACCTGAGAAAGAATCAAAGAGGGCTACCTGCATGGGAAGGAAATGGCACAGATCTATTCCTTCCAGCTTAGGGGCTTCCTACTACATTTTAGCTTTCATTAAAGTTTGGAATTATTTTAAAAAGTGGTTTCTTCTCTTGGTAGCCATTGTGCATCTTTAGACAGTAACAAGATTTAAGAGCAGACCAGGTGACTTGCAGCATAAGATACATGTTATCTGCATGGATAATAAGGGCTCAGAATTTACCTTCATGTTATACTTCAGTGTGGACAAGAGTGAAAACACAGCGAGACTTTTTTACCTTCTGAAGGCATGACCAAAAATGGACACTTTTACCTACACTCTAACCACCCCCAAATTTGTACAGCTTTAAAAAGGTTAAGCTATATACCTAAGCCCCCTTGATCAAGAGCATATGAATACCCCCAAGCAATTACACAACAAGGCTGTCTCTGGAAGAGGACAATGAAGTCAACAGGCATGGGACAGGCTGAACCAAGAAAGCTCTGGTGGAAACAGGAGTGGTCAGGAAATCTCTACCAGAGTCAGGTGCTGACAGTGGGTTGCCCCAAGAAGTTGCACTTACATGGAAAAGAAAGTTAAAAATAACACAACCATTTTGACAATACCAAATGCTTTGATTTTTCTGTTTTGTTTTGAACCATTAGTATTCAGACACAGTATTAAACATAGAGATGGAAAAAAATCCCCAAAATATCCAGCTGTTTACTACAACTGGAAGAATATTTTTCCTCAAATGTCATTCATGCATGGTTACAAAATTCTGAGCTAACAAAATATCTGTTCTCTCCATTTTGTGGATATACAGTAGACTTATGATTCTAAGTATCTTGCTTATGATGAGCTAAAACAGCGCGATGCCTCACATAGCAAGTGTGTACCTCTAGGTGAGAAGATAACAAAAGGGGCAGGTTCCCAAAACTGGCAGATTTGAAAACTGGGACTTTAAAAAGCCAGATAAAAACCACAAGCAAAAAACCTCCCATCCCTGTTTCATAATGTTGAAATGTATGAGCTCACATGATTGACCTTTTAGCTAAAGACTGAATTCAGCAACTTGAAGGTACAGAAGAAAGACCGCCAGGCTTCTACAAAACCCACAGCCCTGGCTGAGAATCCTGCTCAGCTCTGACAAAGAAACACAGGCCCAACCTCACTGAAAATTCAGGTAGTAAAGGACAGTAGCCTGAAGGAACTATTTTACCCTGCATCCAGTGAAGTGCGAAAAGTTGTCAAAGCCTAAAAGCTGTAAACTGTTTGTTCCCTTCTGAAACAAGGACAAAATAATAGAAGTGTAGGAGGCATTTCCCCAATTCAGATTTTTCACATAGTTTTAAAAGTCCTGTGTCTATCAGCTTGCTTGCATACATAATAACTGAACAATAATTTAAAATTGCTTTCTGAGAAGATCAACCATGTTAACATGCAAATCAAAGTGCAGTGTCAGCAAGCAGATACAAGAGTTGAAAACACATTTCCAGAGAGTAACCCAAGGGGGAGGAGAGGAGAAGGCAGCAAAGTAGGACAGGAAATAACGCAACATACTTATAGAATACCTGCCAAAAAATGGACTATACATACACTGCACAGGAGGCTAAAGAATTACCGTACCCAGCATGAACAGGAAGGGAGTTTTTGTCTTCCACAGCTGCCAATATGAAATTCAGGGATAATGATGCTCTTCTACTGATTCCCTGACTGGAGGATATCAGCAGCAATGGCCCAAGAATGAATTTCCATCTCGTTCTTTACAATGGGAGGAACATTAGTGAATGGATCCACAAAAAAAAAAAGCGAGGGGGAGAGGCAGGCTGAGGACTCCCCTGCCATAGTGCTACAGCAGGACACGAGGCAGCGAGGAGAGCAGGGCAGCAGGAGCGAGGTGAGTCACAGGGCATTCACACACTGCCTGTTCCACCCCCAGGCCTGAACCACGGCCTGCAGAGATGGGGTAAGACAGGACCGAAGCACAGTTTGTATTAGTGCCTTGTGCAAAAACTGAGGCGCAGCATATTTGGCACAAGATGGATAACGTGAGAGGAAAAACGCCGTTGCTCTGGAAGTCTCCGCTAGCCTGTTGGAGGCTGCTGAGAGCTGCCTGGCAGCAGCATATCCTGCCATCCATATCCATTATGCAGATATTAAATTGGAAGAAACATCTAATGCTTTTAAGATTCAGAGAGTAAAACTGAAGTTTGCACTGAATGCCAATTGCTTACGCAGTTTAATAAGCTGCTTCTACCAACTGTCAGTAAAAATACCACACTGAAACTAGAGAAATCGTTTTACTATCTGCAGGACTGTTGGGACTATCTGTTTGCTCGTAATCATCAAGAGAGACACCCTGAACAACACATTTCAAAGTCCACAGCTGAATTAGCAAAACCGGACGAGTCTCTCAGGGTCGCACCTACATTTCCACTCGGAGCAGATGTCCCATTTCGCCGGTCTGAGCCCGCCCGCAGCGCACGGCTCCTCCGGCATCCTGCGGGGAGCGCTGCTCCGCAGCCGCACAAGCGCCCAGCACGCGTCCGTCGGCAGCAACCCCAGCGCAGCCTCCCTCCTTCGGCGGGGAGTTAAACGGGAGGGTGCTACCAGAGAAACTCTTCTTTATTGTCAGAATTCATTAACACTGTGTTTTAAAATTGTTCCTCGGTTATTTGACTGTTCTTAATCAATTTTAAAGACAGTTTGTGCTGTAGGAAGTATGGTCTGTGTGACTGAGATTTGCCAAGGCTGATATCAAGTCTTAGCTGCACGTCTTAGAGACTGAATGCCAGTCAGAGTCAGGTGTTCTAAAAGTATCGCAGAATTCCTAAGAAATATTCCTAGTTCTTTAAATATAATCATTGCCATTTTTCCTTCCCACTTCTATTTAAGAATATTTAATTTAGTTCTTACTGATAACTTCAACATTTTAAATTGAGATTAACTCAATCATAAGCATGTCATCATGCACAGAAGTTTTCTGCACATCTTAAAGCTCTAGTGCTCCTCATATTCCTAGAATAGTTTCTTTTCCTGTCATAATATGAATGTATGAAAAGCATTTGTCTCTCAAGTTTACTGAACCTTCTTCAAAACTGAATGCAAATCCTCTCTTTACATCCACGATGTGAAAGAATTTAATAATCTCGTCCTTTCTTCTGAACTGTATTCTACCCAAAAGGGAACCGCCAGCCCTACGCAATGGTTACTATCGGACTGCTTCCAAACCCATTTGTCGAACAGTGCTCCGAAAGCACACTAATCATCTCAGAGCTCTTGCTGTCTTGACATCTTTATCGCTAATCTCATCAGGAACCGTTCACACCACTGAGTTCAGAGCCCGAGACATCTTATATGACCCTTCCTTAAAGTTAATAATTGCAATCAATATTGTGACATTTTGCTGTACCACTTTCTCATTCATGCCACAGGCCAGATCCTAACACAGCACTAGAAGATTATTTTAGTTTGATTAAGCGGAAAATAGATCTTCTTGATCATGTATCTGTGCCAAAAGACATCTCTGTGCTCATATAAAAACTACCATGAATATGTGGTTATAGGATAAGCAAAGTACTTGGAGCAAACTTAAAACTAAGTACAGTTTAAGGCTTTTATCCTTATTAGCTAAGCATTTTAATCAGTCAACCGAGCAAAAAATAGTTCTCTGAGTACATCTCTCTTTTAAATACTTTTAGATCCCTGGTTGTATTTGGTGACACATTTTCCTCTTCTTTCAGGAAACATGTTCAGAAAAACATCCGTAGCTAAAGAAAGGTCTGCTTTTAAACTTCAAAAATCAATAAAAATTAAAATATAAATATATTTTAAAAATGAGAGAGTAAACTAGCATACTGAATAACCTTGCAATGCATACATTTCATATCACAAAACCAAAGCTGATGTGGTTTGAACTGCTCAGCTGCCTGCCAGTGACATGCTTTCCTGCTCTCCTAGTCTCAGGAAGTCAGCTATTATGGATCCTCTGTTACCTGTGCCCTCCAATGACCAAGATGTTCTCTGGCATATAAAAGGTGCCTACTGCTGTGAGTGAAATGGTTAAGAGGAACTACTGATCTCAAGTACACTCCAGCTTGGAAGTGGGGAGGATGGAGGGAATTTCACTACTCTGCAGTCTTCCTTTCCAGCATCCCTTCTCTCTCTTTGTCAGTTCTGTACCCTGTTACTACCCAAAGGGAAAGATACCAGAACTTCCATGGCAGAAAGAACTTAAGGATTTTGGAGGTCTGGTACAATTAGTCTTTAACCTGCAAAGAGGGTGCATTTTGAGAATGGAATTTGGGAATGGAAAGATTACAAGCAAGGAGAGTAATGGTACACTCATCTACTGCTTTAAGATGGTATCTAAAATTTAAAATAGTGAAATCCAATTATAGAAATTGATGACGCAGAATCTACACCAGTAATGAAAAAAAACCTTTTGTACAAACCAGCTTGAATTAAATTCCATTGAAAGAATGATCTAAGGACTATAGAAATATTTTCAGCTATTTCTGTGGTTATCCTGTATTTTTATGGATTTTTTTTCTGCATCTGTGTTTGTGCTTCACTTATAGCCAGATCTTTTTATCAACTAAATCTAAACCAACTAAATTAGCAAGAATTCTATTTCCAGAAAATAGAGTGATACAATTTCCTTCTTCTTAGGATCAAAGGTGATCAAAATGGCACCTCTATCTTTCAGTCAGAAAAGGCTCCTCCTGGGGCTGAACTGAAATGTAGCACTGGGACTGGGAGGCCACTTCCACCTCATACTCCAATGCCTTACTGGGCATCATTACTGAAATGTGCACTATTTCTTTTTATAGCTGAAAAACATGGATTTTCTTTTTTTTAAGCTTTAGTTAAAATACATGGGTATCTAACCTTACCCAGTCAATGGCTGCACTGCCAACACTCCAGTAAGTGTCCCAAAGAGCATGCGCTGCTTTCAGCTCACAGAAAACACAGCTAAAAGCAGCACAAAGAGACAAGGACCTCTGCATGTCTAAAAGAGATTGCAGAGCATGTGAGAGCAACTGAATGCTTCTCCTCCCTCTGCCATGAAGCCCTGTGGGATGAACTGAACCATACACTTACAATACTGATGAGCACTAAAGATGAACCACTTAGTTTCGATATTCCCCAAATTTGTGAATTTGGTTTGCAGTCTTAATATCTTTAATACAATATCTGACTATGGCATCTGGGACCTTGTGTAAAATGGAATTTATATAAAACTTAGTTCCATAAAAATCTACTTTAATGTTATGTCAGATAAATATTATTAGATAGCATTGGTATGATGTGAAAAGTATTTTTGTCATTAAAAATGCTGGTAGACTTACCACAATTATATTTTAAATTAATTCCTACACCTGTGATTCTGAAACGCACACACAGTTCAAACATGAACATACATATTATGAAAGAGATGCTGAATATTTCCTTTATGATAGAGAAACACCACTTAAAGCTGCTAGAAATCATTCAGAAGTGGATTATGACAGTTCAGAAAATAATGCTCATTCCTTCATTCTTAACAAGGGAGAATGCTTAATTTTTTTAAAATTTAAAAACATAGCTAGAATTATAAATTAAAGTTGTCAAAAATAGCTGTTGTGCTATTCTGCTTTATGTGACTTCTTGATTGCTTTCTTTTCAGTACCATATCTTTTACCATTTGCAGCACCACAAGACCAATTAATTTTTGGAAGGGAATGCTGTACCATGAAATGCCTTATGCATCACTGTCTTCTTGTTTTAGAATGTTTACTCTTGCACAAAGCAGAGTACGGAGAATGAACTAGTAGAGGCAGCACACATACAGTGTTTTCCTGCAGCTTACATATTAACTAAGTGTAATATCTGGCTTCTTACCCCAGCACCTATGTTAACAGAAAGAAATTTGCAAGAATAGCAACAATAATTAAACAATGAAGCAATTAATGAATGGGAAATTAAGTGTTTGACAACAGGCAAAACAGAACAGGAAAAAGAGTTAAGTGCAGTACTTTGAATGTAATTATGGAATAATGAAATTAAAGGAATGAAATTAATTTTTTTTAAATTTGACAAGGTTTGGCAAAGTTTGTCTTGCTTTGGGTTTTTCTCCTTTATAGAACTACTTGCAAGTACAAATACAAACTGATTAAAAGATATGGGGACAAACTCAACACGAAAACACTGAAGAAATTAAAGAATTAAACTGCTGACTACACCGGAAAAGGTGCTCCTTTAATTTTATCTTGCCCTTCTTATTGTTCTACCCCCATTTGTCTGTTTCACAAAGGAAAAAAAACGTTCTTAAGGGAAAAATAAAAAAGCCATCTAGACATAGTTTCAGAAATGAAACAAGAGTTTTGTACTTCAATGTAAAAATAAGTCTGTATGAGCTCCAAGTGAACCCCTAGTTTACTAGAAGCATGTAATGTGATCTTGTAAAATCTGTCATAGACTGAAGCCTGCAATATAAAATCTCAGAACAAAAAATACTGTGGATAGTTATTCTTATGCAGGAGAACACACAAGAACAGCTACTCCCATGGGAAAGCCATTTCCATCTATACACAGTGGCTGTTTACTAAAGCTGAACACCTCCGCCAGGCCTGTCCCACTGCTTCTCTTCTCCTATCTGTGATTTACCTCCATAACATGACATCCTTTAAACTGAATTTGTCTGCATTAAGCAAGCAAATAGAGCAATTTAAATAAGTAAACTTATTTCATGTTTTAGAAACAAACAACCTAAAGAGAAGTATACTTTTTAATCTGGTAAGTCCTCATATTTTGAATAACTCAAAGGGAAAGGATAGTCATAAAGTAATTTTACAACACACTACTACACATTTTAATGTGCACAGTATCACAGTCCTTGACTAAAATTTAGTCAGTTTCAGTAAGGTTCTTGTGCATCCTACAGCTATTCTCATGACTGAATCACGCCTCCTCCCTTCCTCACAAAAGGAAACACACACAGTTCATGCTCATGTGCCTCATGCATGATCAGAAATATCAAGCAGGATGACTAGTTTTACTAAACCACAGAATGGAAATGCATTCTTTTTTGAACAGAAAGATCTGGATATTCAAACTCTATTGTACAACCCCCTATTGATAACTCTGACAACTTTGGAAACAGCATCTAATATTTCCTTTCCACAACTGCTTTACAAATGTCACAAACTAAAACTAGCATTTTCCCTGTTGTCAATTAAATACTGTTTAGTGCCAATTCAATTAAATTCTATCACTAATAACATCACATCACAGTTCACTGGTGATCTCTACTTCATAAGTGGAATGAGTTATTAGAGCAAAAAGTCACAGTTTCACCCCACACAAATGAGAGATTTTTCTCTTCTTCCCAGTGATTTGAACAGGATATCAAATACAGGCATTCTGTTCAGCTAAACATACCTGCTGTCCTATTCTCTTTAGTTAACCAGGGACAATCAAAACAAAGAAAAATGCCTGCTTCACAGAGAAGACATCAAATTAAATCACTGCAGAAGTTCCAAACTGCTGGCCTTCAATTGCATCAAGGTTTGTGGATCAGACAACAGTGACTCTGAAAAACAAAGCCTGGTTTCTCCTTGCCCTCCCAATTTAAGAGGTATGGAGAGAGGAACTGTTTATCTTGGCACAAAAGGTGCATCACTAAGCATGGCTAAAACTACTCAACAACTGAAGATTTACTGAACTACCACGGCTCTTAAATTAAAACACCCAAGAACAGGCTCTTCCCAGAAGAATGGAAAGCTACCATCTTCTTGAGGGATGCAGAGGTACTGGAGACAGTTCAAAGGAAGTCCACAACCATAATGAAGGATCCAACAAACTCCACTGTATAATGTGAAGCTTACTGAGGCTCTGCATATCCAGTTTATTGAGAGGCAACTACTCACTGAGTACAGATATTTTTATATATATCCCATCCAATGATGGGAGAATTTTTCGTTTCTCTGAGAAACATAAAATGATGATTCTGTATCTGCAAGTTGAAGGCAGACAAATTCAATCTCGAAATAAGATGCAGATATGGTTAAATGCTGGACCAGCCTAATATGATAGGTAATGGCCTACCATGGTTTAAACTCTCTAGAAAAAGGGTATACCACTTTCCAAAGGAAATCCTTAATCTGAGTTCTGGAGCAGACTGTACAGTAGGTGTGAGGGGGAGAGGGATCTGGGACCTGGGAAGCCTCTGCTCATTCTCATCTCTTACAAAGGACAGTGCAAGTGCCTCCACTGTTCCCAGCATGCTTCTCCAGCACTGAAACTCCTCATAAAGACAGCCTTACTCTTTAGAACATGAACATGTCCAGAGACACAAACAACTAGATATACTCAAGGGGTTTTTTTCACCTTCTTCTGAAACACAAGATACTGGCCACAGGTAGAGAAAAAAGTGCTAAGCAAAGCAAGTTTTTCTTCTTCCTTTGATTGCCTTTTATTGTATGCCTTCCTTAGTTTTTAGACTTGACATGGGAAAAAGAATTCTCCAGGTCAGACTTGCTGGGATGTTTTTTCCCTTCCACTGCAATGCAGGATGCAGATTGCCTGCTAGGACTAGTTGGGCAAACTTCCTGTAATCAACCTGCTGACAATGCAAGGGCCTTCAGAATATCGGGCAGGGTAATCCACCACCTGTTGTCTAAAAAAAAACAAAGACGTGGAAGACAAAAATTTAGTACACTTGATAAACAAACTGTCCCATTCTCCCTGAATCGAAAGACATCAGACAGGATTACTGAGGTAGAATATAATGACCTTTAACATGCAGGAAGTTAAATCAGTAATTTCCTTGTCTTTTGGAACTGATGTGAGGTGTCTTCACTTCCTAGCTGCACCTTCATAACTAAAGTTAATCTGTATTCTATTAAAAGAAAAAAAAAAACCCCACAACTGCATGCTATAGACGAAAGACAAAAAACATTTTAAGAAAATGATAGTTTTCAACTGATACACATAGTACCTAAATTAATTCACAGCATCAGGCACTGGTATCCAATCTCAATTTATGTATGTAATCTCGAATTTTGTTTAGTTCCTGGAATATAAATCTGCTTCCACCAGAACTCTTCTCTATGAAAACTTAATGCCTTGGTATGAAAGCCCTAGGATGGTGCCATCACTTCACCCAGCAAGGTAATGGTTATGTGATATGCAGACACGAAGAAGGCCCAAATGGCACACAAAAATCTTTCTGACATCAAACGATACTTCACAGGAGAATGGATTTGAGACCTGTTACATAAGTATGGGCAATATCCTGCATGAAAAAAGTACTAACAGAGTCCACATAAGGGAACATAAACATTCCTACCCATAAGTTCATACTTCTTCACAGTGTGCCTGCTTGTTCGACAGTTATACTGTCATAATTTTAGACTGTTAAACCTCTGCTCTAGGGTTTATAAAAGATCAGAGCACTTGTCACTCTCAGTGCAGGTAGAGTGAGATAGAGTGGTTGAGCAGTTCATTCTTCTTTCTAATTACACTCCATTAACCTTCCACATGAGAGCTCCCCTGTGCTTTCATAGCAGCAGCACCAACTGGCTGTGTTTGATAAGGCTCGGCAGCGTTTGCAAGACCAGCGCGTGTACCTGAAGGAACAGTTCAGCCCTGCAGCCCTTGCAGAGGCTGCACTGGCACTCTCTTACTGAGCTGCAGTCAGATTCAGCTGAATTACACACAGATGGACACCAGCCTCACCCTACCCATCTCCCTCACAACTCTACCCCTTGAAATTCAGAGATACCTGATCTATCAGAAAGCCAAATGCAGAACTAGGGAATTACTCACAATGGGGACCCCAAGCATTATCACACTTTCACCTCACTGCAAAGACCTGCCAAGAGAAACGTACTTAGAGCACTAAAGCATGCAGTGCAATAGAAAAGAAGTTGTTGTTACATTACAATTAGATCATGTTAGTGTATGCAACCAGGGTACAGAGAAGGAAAATTACTTTTGAAATTTAAATCTTTTTAAAATGCACTTTCAGTATCTGGAGTTGTTGTATGTTCTGAAGACCACACTGCTTACAAACACCATTATATTTCTCTATAACCTTCTCAACAGTGACCACATAAATGAACAGTTTTTCTACAAAGAGAGACTTCTTCGATTAATAATGTATTCTATGAGAGTTTTAAACTCAGTGCCAGGAAAGCTATTTTCCATGTGCATGAAGGTAGATTAGCATTTGTGTATACTGAGTAACAGTGTCGGCGCATGCTTACACAGATAAAAGGGAAACAAATTTGGAAGGAGGGATTGTAAACAATCTGGAACAGAATCCAAATTATTTTAAAAATAAATGAAGCATTACAAAATCTGCACTTTTGAATGACATTTTACACAATCCCTTGAATTTTTTAACTTTCAAATGACTTCACAACATAAAGCGGTATATGAAACTGGTCTATACAAATAAGTGATGGCAATACTCCTCTAGATATTAGCTCCATTATCCTTCCCCAGGCCTCTCCTGTTTTTTAACATATTTTGATACTTGCATATGCATGTATCCCCATAAATAAATATAACTTACCTCTACCATAGGTTTCCCAACCTGCAGCTAATATTTTGAAATGACTGCTGCTTTCTAAGACTTGGTAAGCTTGAAGTGTCTGAAACAAAATCTGTTTGCGCTACAAGCCAAGCCCTGTCCTTGTTCAGAATGGTTCAGGAATTTTATTTCAGAGTTCTGATGCAACTTGTCAAAGATCCCCTCCAGGACAAAGCGAACAGACATGGTTCTTCTCTTATAACTGGAAGGTAAATACTGCTCCCGAACCCACCTACAAGTAACCCGAAGAGACTTGGTTTACGAGGATGATCATTAAAGACAGTTAGACCCACCTTCTACACCTATAATAGATTTTGGACCTTCTTTCTCCAATTTTCTTAAATTTAGTCTAAAGATGCCAATTCAGTCTTTAATGCAATTTAACTTGTGCCATCTAAGCCTGTAATATACGACAGAAATTCAGAATTTGTAGATGTGACCAACCACAGTGAATCTAAAAACTGTCCAGCTACTGAGATTGCCTCAGGAAAGATGAATATACAGAGAACAGTTAGTTCTTACCTCTAAGACACACTTGTTCAAAGTGTGAACACAGGTATCTTTTTAACAACAATTTTTAGAAGAATATTTTTTGGAAGAATAATGAATGATCTTGTTGGGATACATTTGAGATCAACAAAATGCAAGATTAATTCTGTTGGATGTAATTTCTCTACGAAAGATCACTCTTAAACCTAATAAATTTGAAACAACACAATTAGGACATTAAAGAAATTTAACTACAGCATTTCTATCTCCTGTTCTGTAAAAATCCATCCACAGTGCTTCAATGCTATAATGCAATGAAATCTTGTTTGAGCTAGGATTAAAATTTGTCAGACTAGGATAGCACTGAAAGAAAGCAGAATGTCACTTCTGTACCACGCTTAGCTCTTACTTCCGTAAAAAAGATTTTTACACATGAATTGTACCCAGTACCTCTATAACTTGCACTCTCATATTTTTTGAGGTATGTACTAGAATAATGACTTAAAGCTCCAAAATTCCTGGCTGTAAGCAGCTAGTGTTGAAACCACTTTCAGAATAAAGTATTACACAAGTAATACTTTACAGAAGTATTCCACTTCCTGGAGCGGTTAGCCATCTCTGCTAACTCCATCTGGAATACTGTTTTCTGATAAGTGGGCTATGCTCACCTCTGAAGAATGCAACATTGCAGCTGATGGACACTTTTTTAACTAATCACCTCAAAATGTACCTCTTTAGAACTTTTTGGTAATGTTTGTTATTTTCCCAACACCTCTTAGAAAATATTTGAAAACAAACTATTTTGTTCTACACTGTCCTATTATTCTCTTTGTACAGTAGACCTCCCAAAAATAATCCAAGTACCTTCCTTTTATATTGTGTCAGTGGAGAAGATTCCTTGAGCTGCTGGGATGGGTGAATAGATCTTTTAACCCAGCATGAAGGGGTAAGAAAGAAAGGAAGCTCTCCTGTAATTCCTCTTTATGCAATTCCCAAAAATATAATATATGTGGTTTTAGGGAAGACCAAGATTTCTTCTGTGCCACTTCAGGCCCGTATTAGATTTAAAAGGCAAATTAGCTTTAAAAAAAAAATTAAACAAAAACACTAAACATATTTTCATCACATAATGAAGTGCAAGTTCTTTTTCACACCATATGTTTGACTTGCTACTTACTGCAGAGAACATGCAACGTATAACCAGATAAACACATTTCATTCTACAAACTGGTCTGACGAGCTAAACCTGCACTAGGAGGTATCAGACAGTCTTAATGAAACTCAGAAGTATTATTTCATTGACATTCACTCAGCATTTCTTGCATGACAATTCAGTTGCGAATCTGTTTGGAAGTGTCAGCTCAAAACCCACGGACTTCTAAGAAACAGGATCATTGGATCTCTCTCATGTTTCTCTAAAGACACCTATCACATCTGTCTCTAATAGCTGTAAATCACAAAACAGTAGATTTCTGTCACATGGTTTCACACAGATGGATTTTTTTTTTGACGAATCACATGTTGCACTGTTGAGAAGGACTGAAAGATTACAGAAACCTAGCAACTGAAGCACAGGTTGTTACAGCAAGCCATCTTGCTTCGTGTCCTCAGGTCTGGTAGCTTTACTCATACTGGGATCTCAAGCTCTATTATTAACCCAGAAAACTACCTTAAAGCTGCACTGTCTTTGTAACAGGAGTTTAATTGAAGTTTTATACGTGTAATGTTTACCCTTTTAAACTCCTGTTCATAAAAATAAACCCCTACATAACCCCTTTCTCAGATAACCTCCACAAAATGAGAAGCTGAAAGGAGCTTCAATATTAGAGAGCAAGTTCTGTGGGATCTGAGGTTGAGTGGCTATTAAATGAAAGAAACAACTGAGAAAACATTTTCCCTCATATTACCTCTGAATAAACCAAATTGATGCTGAAATGCAGGGCTGTTTTGGGAAAACAAGCTTAAGGGTTTCTTTTTTGTTTTCTAACAAATACAACAGGGCACATATTCAAGAAAATAGAGCATAATTATTTGCTTATTTTGGTAAAACTAGCCTCTATTGTAATTCATCTGGAGTTGAGACAGGATTTAAGCAGAGGAAAGAGGCTTTTAAAAAATCTTTCCTACACATGCACACTTTTATATCACTAAATACATGCAAGTGCATGTAAGTAAATAGTGACCTAACTTTACTTTGGAAAAAGAAACATCATGACCAAAAGCTGAGAAAATATCAACCAATTGTAACAAAAATGTCAATGTGTAATAGGTGGTACAGAAATTAAAAAAAAAACCACCCAAACCAGCCTAACAAAAAAACCCCAACCCATTAACATGCAAACAGAAATACTTGACTTTGCACTGTATAGCCAGTGTTAATTATGAGCCAGTAGGACTTTCATGGCAATTTTTTGGAGGATCATATAAATATGTTTATGCTCAGTTGGTTAGAGCATGGTGCTAATAATGCCAAGGTCATGGGTTTGATCCCCATATGGACCACTCACTAAGGACTCGATGATCTTTCTGGGTCCCTTCCAACTCAGGCTATTGTGTGATTCTATATCAAAACCACAGTAAATCCAAAACACGTCTGTCAGTTTGCATAGGAAGACAGTCAAGCTGTCACTGATTATGAGAAAGCTCAGAAGAAAACAAAAGAACAATATCAAAAAACGAAATCAGGAAACACAGAAAAGAGTAAGAAAAAATAGGTTAGCACAAGCAAAGAGCACTCACAGACAATGTAAAGCTGAATTGAAAAGTATTGAAGTCAGACAAGCAAAAATTAGTCCTTTCTCACTGCCATGGAGGGCTTGTAGAAGAAAGCATTACATTTTATCAGAATGACTTGAAAAAAGGGGCATATTTCAGTCATACAAGTCCTTTTTAAAGTCCCTTCTCACTGATATGTCAGGCCTACGACCAGAGGGAAGTCTGAGGTGGCACAAGTAGTAGTGCAGGGAATACTTTGAGATTTTTTTTCAGTGTATTTTCATTGAAGAAAAAAGTCCATATTTCATGTATATGTCATATATACATAAGCAAGAACTGAGCGGTAAACTGTGCTTGATTTAACCCCACAGACCCACCTTCTTAATGGTTTTTTTCTATTTTACTTCCTTGCTGTTAGGTTGTGTGATTAGCACACAACGCTCTGTAGGCCGAAAACCAAGTTTGCAAAGATCTTTTGAAATATTTAACATATACTAGTACTATGTAAACAGTAATAATAATTCAGAGGCCTTTTCCTACTCTGCATTTCAAATGTATTTATTATGAGCTAGACAAATAATGCAGGATTGTAGCATTCTCCCTCCACATTTCTCATCTTCCTCTTCCAATTTACCAGAGCAATGACGCAAGAGGGGGTTTTGCTCCAAGCCTTTAACTCTTGCAGCACAGATTCTCATACTGTGTAGCTCTCTGAACTAGAGGATTCATCTCCTGCACAGGGGCAGAAACTCATTTCCTTAATCAATTTAGAGGAGATCAGAAGCCTGCCCAGTGACCCACATTGCTCAAGAAACTGCACCAGCAGCAGAGGCTATGGAGGCAGCTGCTGTCAGGCCAGCAACAGCATGCTCAGCATGAACAGACTGTACTAAGATTTTTCTCCCACACACAAAACCAAACTGTTCCTGTGCCCCCTTTGTGCTGACGGAGCCTGTCTCTCAGTCGATGAGCAAGTCACTATTTAGAAAATTATTTCTCAACCTATTTTGGAAATCCACACTCATGTACAATTGGCAGCACTGGCGAGTATTCAGCAGCGATTTCAAAGGTTCTTTGTCCTGGGGAGGAGACAGGACCATTCACCAGCACGCCGGCAGAACTGCTGAGTACACAGCTGGAGCCTATGTGGGGGAAGGGAAGCTGTGTGTGATTCTGCAATTATATCTGTTAAATGCATACAGATTTGAAGAATGATCACTTGGCATTTCTACTATTTTGCGAGTGAAAACTTTCAACACATTTGCCAGAAGTGTTTGGCTGTTCTTTCTTGTAAGAGAATAGAGGATCAGTGCAGAGAAACATTAAACCACACGGACATGCTACATAATTGGTTCTTTCAGCCCCTCACAGCACAAATGATTTGCAGTAACATGCTCTGATCTCCCTACTAGTTAACAGTCCAGTCCAAGACAAATACATCAACTAAAGATAGAGAGGAAAAAGCTGTGGACAAGATTACCCACACAAGCTTGGCTTTATCACGATGTTCACATTTTTTTCTATTTCCCAGCTGCTAGATGTTCAAGAGAAAACAGGGTGTACTGCTACAACAGGCCACAGGAGCACAAGTCCAGTAAGAATCCTTTCTATATGGATCTTCACAGGGCTCTCACTTGTACGAAAAAAAAATGTCACTTTGATGCCCTGTTTGCATTCCATTTTCAACAACAATGAGGAGGATGGAGGTCTCCAGTTTCTATGACAACCCAGATGGGCCACAATACAAGATACTTACAAATGTTCAACTGCAGGGATGCCAGATCAAATTAAGCTAGAGTTTACATTACTTCACAGAAACCAAAATAAAAGAAAAAACCCAAACAAAATATGAATGTCAAAGGAAGGATGACATTTCCTTGGTACACTCCAAAAGATTTCTGAAAGTAGGTGGTAAAGAAAGGAAGGATTTTTCCCTAAGAAAATAAATAATATTGTCAACACAAGCAAATTGAAACCCTCATTTACATGAGTAAATGTTTTCATTAAAACTAGACTGCTGGAAAATTACCATCAGACATTAAAAGCAAAAAACAGATCCCAAAACATCATTTTATCAATTTAATTAACTCCTTATGAGCTGGCAAATTTGTAATCCATGTTTTGTAGGGTTTTTTAATGCCAAAACTTGTATTTTGTGATATGGTTCAAGTTTCTGTTGTTTATCCTGATCTGGTCTTTTGTGACATTTTGCAAAAAGCATTCAGATATAGAAAATACCCCACATTTTACCTCAGGAAATTAAATTAGTAACAGTGAGTAATTTCAGTTAACATTAACAAAACTACAAAAACATTTAATATGTGCTCTTAGTAATTTAACTGGCCTGTAGTTACACAGGTGAGGTGATCTTACTTCTCAAAGGCTTTGACTAACTCAGTATCCTGGGAAGGCAATTGTAATAGACCAACCAGTTTAGCCAACAGGAGTAAAATGACCTTCTGAAGAAACACCTTTCAGAAAATTTTCAGATGTAACATATATAGATATGGTTCCCAAAACAAACCAAGTTAAAGGATTTCTTAATAAATGTGTATTTTTAGGTACATTATTTCAAAAAACTTTGTGCTACAAGTTAAAGTATTGTCTCTAGTCACTGTCCTATTTCAAGTTACTCTCTATTATCTCTTCCAACTGAATCACCAGGTAGTTAGTGACATTCATTCAATAAGCGATAGCCAGCAAGGTTCATATTACAACAGATAACCATACACTTTTAGGGACTTATGTTCTTTGGGGAGAGGAGATGGAAGAGAGAAAGGCTCAACAGCTGTGTCTAGTCAAAATAATCCAAAATTAGAGGGACTGTAACATTTAAAACTGGAACACAGAACCTTAAAATCTGGGTCTGTGCAGCTGTTGTAACGCTTTATTTAAAACTGCAGACACTCTCTCTTCATAAATCATTCCCCTCTGCAGCACTGCTACCCAGTACTATTTACAGAAGGACTCCAGTCTGCCTTGCAAGTGCCATCTCATCACTCAGGAGGGCCTGGTGCTGCCAGCTGAGAACAACCACCCCTCACACGGGTCGGCCGAGCCGCCCGCTGCTGCCTGAACCTCTCCTCCTGTTCAACACCCGAGCTGGGACGCCGGCATCATGGAGCTAGAGAACCTGCCCAAGGTGGGCTCTGAGACACCCGGGTGAGCATCTGCCCATCACCTTCTCCTCAGCAATGCCCATCCACCCCAGGCGCTCCCTTTCAAAGCCGTGTCCCCTGGAAGCAGGTCAGCCTGACGCTCCAAGGGCTCTCACTGTTGTGACAGGAGCACGGCTGGCATGGCAGGCTGAGGCTGAAGAAAAGCTGCCTGCTCTGCTGCGTTCCCGGACTCGTGCAATGGCAAGCGGAGCCAGGGAGACACGCTGTGGTGATGCTAACGGCATTTCAGGAAAGAGTGATTCAGGGATTTGCAAGGAGCTCCTGCAGAATGACCAGAGAGCTCAGTACTGCAGGGGGAAGAGCTGAGGGCTGAAATTACACATCTATTACAAAAATTAAAATAACCTGACAACTCTGCACAGCTACTGGGAATTAGCTGCAAATGACACATTAGGATGCAGAAATGTGACTAAGGACATGGAGAGGCTTGGTTAGCCTTAAACTTAAGACTACACTGTCTAAACTTCAGATGCACAGCTGGGGCTGTGCTCCCACATCATGTAACTGCTACCTGTGTTTCACATAGAAAGCGAAAGACAAGGACAGCAAAATGAAAAAGAGATTTTGTGAAGCGCAAATACTTACTGAATTTTAACAGTTTAACAAGAAGAGCAAAATGGACTGGAAGTAAGCAGGAAGGAGGTTTAAGGGGTGGTAGCGTTGCAGTGAAAAAGCTTCTTGATGTCATACTGTTGAAGTTACTTTGATCACAATTAAGTGTAAGTATCAAGAGACTAGAACAAATAACCAGGCAAGTGGGTTCCTCTCACAAAGTCTACTACCAATCACATACTGCCCACATTTCAATGCATGGCATTCTACTCTGCAGTGATATTGCACAGATTAAAGCTGTGTTTGCAAGTTGCACAGCATCTGCAATTGCACTGGGTTGTTCAACTATAAATGTCACGCAAGCACAACAGCATAACTGACCAGTAGCCCCTATAAGGAATTTGTACCTAGGATGGTGTTCAACTCTTCTAATACTGTTATCAAAAAATAAATAATCTCTTGCACCATCAACAACACAAACATACTGAGTAAGTAATGCTCAGCATGTGCCTTGTCTTCACAAATTCCAGACAGTTTAGACTACTTTACACACCTAAATACTTTTGCTGTTGTATTTTCTTCAAAAACCAATTAGAGTACTAAACACTTCTGCCTATTGTTTTCTGCTTTTGTACTTTTTCCCAAATCTACTCAATTATACAATGTACATGCACACTAAAAAAATATATTCTCCAAAACTTTCCTCTACAAATGTTTCTGTATTAATTTTCAATTAATTAGTGTTGGAATGATATTCAGGGTAAGAAATCAGAACAAGGAAATTCTGGCATTAAAAAACAAGTACTGAAAATAAACTCATGCTGTTCAAACTAGTGGCTGCTCCATGCATCTCGAAGAATTTGCACTCCAGGATGTTTGCACTCTAAGACTAAAAATTTACTTTAACGGAACCTGGAAGTTAGTAGCAGAAACTCTGACATCCTCAAGACCTGATCTTTAAAGAAATTATCTATTTAATGCACATGAGTAGGTCCTTCACAATGAGCCCATCCCTCCCTCAAAAAAACAACAAAAAGTGCTAAGTTTTGCATTTTTTTTAAATGAGATGAAACTGCTACAGAACAAAAAACTCCAAAACCTCACAAATTTACTTTAGAGAGAGTTAAAAGTAATGGATACTGCATAAAACCAAACCAAACTAAAACAATCCAAAAATAAACAGGAGGCATCTCTTCTACTGCACTTTTTCTCGTGGTCAAATGACCACAACGGCTAAGAAATCATCGAGCTGTTAATTCTGTTTTATAAAACTTCCTTCTTCTCGGAAGGTACTGAGAAAATTCCCGTTGCAACGGAGTTTCGACTTCACTTTCTGAAACTGTAACAAACCAGAGAGAGACCTGAAGCTTACAGGCAGTTACACAGGTCACTAAAAAGGCGCAGGCTAGAGGCGCTCGCAGCAGCCGTGCGGGCGGCCCCGCGGGCGCGGAGGCTCCGCGGGCGCCGGAGCCGGGAGGGCACGGCCGCCATCTAGCGGGGACGGCTCCGCCTGCCTGCCTTCCTTCCTTCCTTCCTTCCTTCCTTCCCTCCCTCGGCTCTCAGCAGGCACCAGCGCGGATGAAACTTTGCAGCAATATAAAGAGCACACCGCCACTGTTGAACTTGAATTCCCACGAGGTTTTTCCGATCTCGAACCACACCTAAAGTTGTCTGCGGTGAAACTGAAGCACTACTGCTACGCTGTAAAGTTTTCATTCACGCTCATCTCCTAACAAAACTGTCCTAGATTTAACTCCACAGTCAGCACTAAACCTCTCTTGTGTGACATTATTTACTCCTAATGCACATTATGACCTTTGCATAGGCTCTACCAGAAGAGCGAACAAGACTTTAGAGACTTCCATTACCAATCCCATTCCAGCTGCTGTGCACTGCTCCAGTGGTTCATGGCAGCTGGAAAAAGCCAGTGGGAAGAGCAGCCCAGCCACCCGCCACCAAGACATGGGTCCCTCCCTAGATGTGGCACAGCTGGCACATGAGCTTGGGCACTGCTCACTGCCAGGCACAACCAAAGCTGAGCTTTACATCCACTCAGACTTATCCATGCTCGTGGCCAATAAAGGTACAGCCAAGCAAATGTTCAGCAAAAGGCTTTCAGGCTCCTCCAGCTTAGAGCAAAGGCCGGTCCAGTTTCATGTGTCCTCAAATGATGAAAACATAACCAAAACAAACATACACTTATATATAAAAAATGTGAATAAATTAATATTACAAGAAACCTGGCTCTGCATTTCTGTGAGTTATGGCAAAGCATGATTTACAAAATCACAGGATATTCTGAGTTTGAAGAGACCCACAAGGATCATTGAGTCCAACTCTTAAGTGAATGGTCCGTACAGGGATCAACCCTGCAACCCTACCATTACTGGCACCCTGCTCTAACCTGCATTACATATGAGGATGGATGCCTGATGCATGCTGAGATGCCTGAAAATAAATACTAATTTCCACACGCTCCTAACAGCAATCTGCCCAGCCACGTTCATGCACACAAAAGGTTTCACAAAGGCAGCAGACACCTCTACTGCTGGCCTGACAGCCGGGACTCTAACAAGCACTGCTCAGAGATGTGTGCCAGTGCCAGCTGTCCAACAGGTACTCCAGGCCTCAGCAGTATCACACATTTTAATGTTTCAGATCTTGAGTTAGTAAGTCCCCGCACCATGCAAAGCCACAAAGCAGAAGTTGAGATAAAGGTTGTTCTACAAAATCAGGGCCTTAAGGAAGGTGTGGTGAACTCTAAGGAAAGGAATGCTCACTCACTGCTATTTGTATTTCTGTTCAGTTCTAACATTCTATTACTGAACGTGAACACAAAACCATTCAATCTATAAGGGTGACAATTTATTCTTTTTTGCCTTATAAATGAATTAGCATAGATTGCACAAGGGTATATCTTCAATATCAGACATGAAACACAGTCCCAATACAAAAGAAAAAAGACTCACCCAGTCAGCATTTAAGTTGGCAGGTCAAATCCATATATTTGACTGTTCTGCATAAAACCACAGCTCTAATCTGGTACTTCTACTCAAAATAGGAGGAGGTTCTAGGAAATCCAATGCACATTCAAGCATTACTTTAAAAATAGCTGTACTTTTGGCAAACACACCAACAAATTGCTTTTGTTACTTCTCCCACTATTCCATTAACTCCATCGAGACAGAGCCATGCTGAGAGCTAATGAAAGGCCCTTGTTTCAAACCTTCCTGTAATCCACTTGCACAAGGAAGGAAAGTATCATATTTATTATGGTAGCCAGTAGCAAAATCTGTTGTTGGTTGGTTGGTGGGGTTTTTCTTAGTTTTCTTTCATAAATAACGGTTAGATTTAATACACATGAATATTTTCTAAAAAAAAAAAAAGCATCATTGACAAAAATACCATAACTGAAATTGCATGGACACACAACAGAAGACAGGTGTTGGAAATTTCACTCGCTTCTCATGTATTTTGATAATGTCCCACACACCATATGTCGCTGTGTGTGGAGGCTGAGGCACCGCCCTCCTCTGTCCCAGCAGCTCTGTGGGAGCAGGAGCCCAAGGGGCTGACGGGTCAGCAGAAACTCCAGCATTGCAAAGAACAAGATTTGATTTTTCTTAACTCCACAGTTCTGAGATTAATCTGCTGCTCCCAAACTTTATAAATAAAACAGTTAAATGTATCCAGGCACTTAGAAAAAACTCCTCCTTTCCTCTCTCCTGACGTTTTTCCACTGTTTCCAGGGGAAAAAGCACAACTGTCAGTACAATTGTTTCATATACTAGAGACTTTAGTCCTAGCTAGGTCTTCTGCCTGTTTGCATTATTAAGCAAAAATAAGCCTTTAAAAGTTGGAAGAGCTGAGTTAAACTGATATTGGTGAATGCAAAAAAGATTGTAGGCATCAACCGTTTTATCCTTCAATTTAGGTTTGAACATGTAAGGAGGAATATGCTACAAAAAATTCAAGATAAAATTAGAATCCTTTGAAAAGGAAGTTTAAATAAGGAAAGTGCAAGGATGAACTTAGCTAAAAAAAACCAATGTAGTAATTAAGAAAACTTATCAGAACACATAGAATCAAACAGAAATTTAACCATTTTTTTTCATCTCAATAAGAACACGTCTCTACTTAAAACAGAAGCACCTTTCAAAAAAAGTGTGGAAACAGAAAGAACAGAGGTTTTAAAAATGAGAAAGCCAGATGTTGAACAGAGCACTCTACTAAATTATTTTCCGGGATACTGTTGGAAATCACTGATTGAAGAGCGTTACTCCAACAATCTTGTTTCAGGAAGCTACCATTTTTGTTCCAGTACATTACTGACTTTCTGAGGTGTTATTAATAATTAAACTTTTCTTTTAAAATTACTCATTAATATTAACTTTGTCTAAAGTCTTCCTGGAACCTATTCATTTTAAGGAAAATAAAACATAAATAAAGTAAAAATACACTAACCACAACAGTTAAATAAAATAATGCATTTAATTTGAGAAAGAATCTACTTCCTGTAAATTCACTTCCCACAATTCATCCTCAGCTATACAGCAACAAAGCTGTACAAAAGATGTTTTTAGCCTTCACTTTTTACGCCTAGGAGAAATGGAAAAGCAATGGCAATTTACCAACCAATCGCCTTCTCTACTTTTGCCTCCTCTAGACTAACAGAGAGATTAAGAAAGCAAAAACTGCAGTTGAAACCACTGTATATATAAGCCTCAACCCTAAAAGGACAGCAAAGTCATTTGTCACCACTTGCACGTGAAATGTAAGGAATAACCATTACTGAACTGGATCCAAATGCATTGTACAAGAAAAGTCAGTCTAGCTCCTGGAGCTACTGAGTTTCAACTTACTTAATTCTTACTTTTCTAAACTTTTTTCCTATTGCCTAGTGCGGCAGAGCTCCATACTGTAGAACCAAATGCTTCATCCTGGCTAATACACACAGACTCAGATGACCACGCTGGGGCAACCTCTGTACACTACACGTAGGGAGAGCTAATGCAAAAGAAGGATTTACAACACCTGGAGTCCCATCAGTCCAAATCTGCCTGAATGAAGCCCTGAAGAGAAAGAATGCCTGAAATCACATCTTTTCTGCACACTTAGGCATCTACCCACATTACTCTGGCAATGCTTGGCTGCATATGTCCTTGTGGTTGGAGAACTGGCCCAAAAAGTGACAGATGACATTCATTTCCTCTTTCAGCTTAAGATAATACAAAAGTACATCTCTTTTTCCCAAGAGCTTTCTAAGCCAAGGACACACCTTATCTCCCCTTCTCTGCATCAATGTAGAAAAAGAACCCAAAATTCACAGGGATAGAATGAGAAGGGAAGAGAAAGTATAAAGCAGAGAGATTTCTCCTCAGAGAGAATGCTGCACAAGCACCAGCATCTGTTTGTTTTAATTTTGTGTTTAATATCACCAGATACCATACATATGAAGTACTCCCATATAGTCTGGCTTATTAGGACTCTCCCCATCCCCCCACCCCCCCTTCTACTTCACTGCACACAAACTATAAAAATCCATCTTCTACATTCATTCAGTCACTGCCACATCTCCTCCCTTGGAGTGAACAAAGCTCTGCAAGACATCCTGGAGGCACATTCCTACCCAGACTCTACCAGGAATCACATGCAAGGGCTTCTGTCAGGTTTCAGTTTAGTGGGACGACTGTCTTAAAGCTCTACCTGAAAAAGCTACGTGTTACCTACAGGTTCTATCTGCTTCACCTGAAGAATCAATTATGTCAATACTATTCCTCACTATTCCTCAGACTTCTTTGTATTCATTTATTAACTCCTGTATAAAATAGTTCTGGCATTTTTATTTTACTTTCTTGTTGAAACGCTGTATACAAAGCAGTGAAATATTGCATACAGAATGTACTGAAAAGAACTCTTAGAAATTCTCTAATATCACAACTCAGAAATTCTGGTCTGCAAAACTCTACCAACTATAAGCAGAAAACTATGTTGCAATATGCAAAGCATTAAATTGTTTAAAGCTGTTCAAATAAGTCTCAGAGCCTTTTTTCCTTAAAAACATTTTCTACCCTCAGTTGCCTCAGAAAAAAAATAAAATTAGGTTGTTATTTGTGGATAACTACACCTTAAGACTACAAATATTTTTCCTTGTTTCTTGCAGAGAGGAAAAAATGCTACAAAAGACGACAGCTTCTAGCAAATAAGCACTGTCAGATGAGTCCAATGGGCTTTCTTATTTGCATTTTGCCTGCAACAGAGTTACTGAGAACTCTCACGTAACACATGCCACTAACTGCTGTTTCCCCCTTCCAAAACCCTCCTTTCCACAGCAGAAAGCCAAAGTATAAGGAGTAGCTTTAAGGAGAAGTTACTAGAAAACGATGAGGCCTGTCTGTACAGGGTGGCTGATCAGCAGGCCATGACAATTCCCTCTGCCATTCAAGCTGAGAAGCAGCAGCTGCTGTCCCTTCTCAATCTGTACTAAACTTCTTCTGAAATTTCTATTATATGCATTAATATTTTTTTAAACATCTTCTAAAAGTACCTTATCAAGTTCATTTTCACATTGAAGTGAACTCCATACAGCATAAACAGAGTCCACTTAAATCAGCTACAGAATTCCCAAACCCATGTGCAGACTAGGAAAAATCCAAATGTTGCCTTTTGATAATTTATAGTACATTTATTGCAAGTTTTGGATTCTGAAACACACTGCACTAACACACAGTTGAAGCAGAAATTACTGCAGTTCCCCAAACAAGGATAATGAATGTTTGTGTGTACTTATGCAGATGCTCTGTGTAACTCCAGGTGGACAATGTGAAGGCAGTAACACCAACTGAATGAACGACAGCAGGACATCCTCCTTTTCTTCATCTCTAATAACCTGCATGTGTCCAGCCTGCTGCTCATGGAGATGACAAATTACAATAATATAGCTCCATGCAAGGCACTGGCAAAAGTTACAAGACTTGTCAGATCAATGTATCTCTATCAAAAGCACATCTTCACTGTGATAGGATCCCAGTTAAAGCTACAAAAGAACAGGGAGAGTAAGCAATAATTCAAAATTAACTTCCAGAAATATACAGAAGCCAGTATTACCTATTTGAAAGTCAGCTCCTACAGGGCAATAATGATGTTTTGAAAGCTTAGGCCTATCAATGAATATCAACATTTTCTGAAGTTTGAAGTACTGTTGTTGATACATCAACACAATATTATTTTTTTAAATACCCAGTTTTGAAGTTCTCCACATGGTATCAGCCATGTCCTTGATGATTAAAAATCAATATGGTTTCTTTGTGAGCATATTACGACAGACACATTGTATTGTCTGAGAGCTAGCAATTTTTCATTTTAAATAGTTGGCTTTTGCTTTAACTTCTTGCATATACAGAGAAAAGCCACTTCACATGTTTTTTAAAGCCTTCTAAAGCATTTCTGGAGTGTCAGCATTCTCATTTGCCACTAGAAGCTCTTTCTGATGAGCTCAGGACTTCGGCTTCAAATCAAGTTACATCAGAATGACATCAGCTGAATATTAATCAGGGTAGATGCACAAACAGGTGTGACAAAACCATGCTGTGACTAAAACGTGAAATTCTAATTCATATCAACTCACCCTAAGACTATCCAAAACAACCAGAACCACCTATCGAACATATTGAAATGACAGAAGTTTTCACTAAAAACCTCATGCCCGGTAAAATCATCCTCTTGAAAAATCAAACAGCAAAATGTAAACTATGAGGTTAGAATAATTCCAGTATGGAGAATTACACATCCACTCCTGGGTGCTGATGGCAAGGCTGTGGTTACATGTTGCTATTATACACTGCTACATTACTGAAAAGTTCAGCCTGGTTGCTACTAATTTCTTCAGCTCTGTTGTTTCAGCTGTGGCTGGAATAAAACACACACCTGATACAGGGACGGCAAGAATGTAATCTTCCAACCAACAGAACAGTAACAAGGAACAGCAATCTACAATGTTACAGCAAAAGCCCAATACTGTTGACCTTTCCTTTTAACATACCTCTCTCTCTCCAGGTATGCAGATGAAGAAGTGAACACCCAGTGACACTGGATGGATAAAGTAGTGACATTATGAACAAAACAGATCATGTGGACAAAGAGAGACCTGGGCAATGCTGTTGCCCTCTGTGACTCCAAGACACAAAGATCTGTATGTACTATTACACTACCAGATGAGTTAAGTTAAAATCCAAGGGTACATTTTATTCATTAAGGAGCACAGGGAAGTTTTTGAACTTTGATTTTCATTTTTTCCTTTGAACAGAAATATCTTCATTTAAACAGCTGAGTTTTAATCTTTTCTAAGTTTGTATTTCTTTTTAACTTTGTAGTTAAAAAAGCTGGTGGCACTGGCGGTGAATCTGTAAGACAATGCAACAAAAGTCCCTCAAATGTTTACCTAATTTTTTTCCTAACTCAGATCAATATAATTTTAAAGTAAAAATAAACATACATTTATTCAAGTAATGCACATATAGACTACTGTGTTCAAAAATTACTATTTCATGTTACTAGACCTTATTGTTTTAATCTCTGACTGTAATTTGTGGCAAAAAGAATATTAATATTGTACCAGAACACTACACGTTTTAAAGAAGATCAGTACAAATATATTGAATATGTTGTTTATTTGAGGGGAATGGAAGTGTATCAAGGATTGATTTGCATTTAAAACAGATGTATTAAACAGACAAGGACCATCTGATAAGACAAAACTGAACTGTTTTTAGTAAACATGTCCTTCAAGATTTTCTTCAGCTGCTTTTTACTTATAGATTAAGATAGAAAACATTTTCTTCATTATAGTTTTTCAGCTCTTTATGAAGCAATTACAGACCAAAATCAACTGAATACACATAAATGAGGAAATATGCTCTTTACCTGCAGAAGGGACTACTACTGTCATAATTCAATTTAACACATTTTCATGAGGCAGTTCATTTGAGTTCTTTAGGATGTCAGAAACAACCTTGTACTGTTTAATATTATCTTTATTAAAATTAGATTTATTCAAATTGAAGCAGGGCATGACATTGATTTGCAATAATTTTAAGTAGGTGCATTTTAAAATAAAAGGAGATACTTAAATGAGCAATCCTTTTTTTCTTGGCTTTTTTTTTTATAATTATCAACTGCTAACTACTCATCATTGAACACTACACATTTATTTATAGGATGAACCAGGCAAATACCTAATAAAGCACAGTAATACTGCTGGCAATATTCAGGCCTTTATATAATGTTTACAAGCACAGTTAATCTTCACAATAACCTTCTAATGTTGGTAGGGAGTAAAGTATTCATTATTCTTTAACTTCACATATGGGAAAACGGAAACAGAGAGATTAATTTAGGAACAAAAATCAAATATAGGTCCCCCAAATGCAGTGTCAAGGCCTAAGCAAAAAAAGACTAATTTTAAAGGCACTAAAATCAATAAAAGCAGATGGGGCTCTGAGCCTGTGAAAACAAGTTTTCTCCAGGAGTATGACTTCAGGCATTTGGCACTGTGGGGTAACCTTTTTATTACATTATAATATTGTATTATTATTACTACCATATTTTTGAATTTTATTACATTGTTTTCTGTAATTAATGAAATGGGTATCCAGGTCTGTAGCATGGTTGGCCAGGTCCTGTTACAATGTCTAGGCTGTTATCTTACCTACATTTTTATAATAATTAATTACAACTAGGAATGCATGCTATTTCTTCACATATAGAAATACAGAGAGGCCTTTATTTAACACTATGAAGAATAAAGAATTGTACAGCGTGTCAATGTCACCTTTGTCACAATTACATCAGGCAAAGCACCAGCCTGGGACCATTTTTGCTTTGGTTTTAACATGAAGCAGGACAAAGCTGGCTCCAGATTAATACAAGGAGGACACCTTCCTGCATGAATTTCTGTGGTACAGAAGTAGAAAGACTACCACTGCCTCCTTTGGCTATCCTGATTATTCACCACAGGAAAATGGTATATGCTGTGCCATATCAGCTCAAGGTAAATAACTTCCTAGCAGGACATTGGTACTCTTAATTTGTCTTCTTTTTCCCTTTAGGGCACAGCATTTTCTTCTAATAACCCGTGAACAAACTTTTTCTCAGCTGCAAGCCCACAGATCTGTTTCGATTTTTTGAAATAAAACCTGACCTTGCTTTAGTTCAGCACTTTGACTGCAACTTTGGTTTAACAAACAAAAAGTTCATTAAAATAATTACAGAAGGAACACTTCTTTGCGTGTGCTGAGGGAGGAGCGGTGAAAGGAAATATATTCTAACACGCAGCTGACTTTAGTGAGCACATGGAAATTAAAAATGCATGTACTTGCCCAGAGCTGCTCTGGTCTTTGTTTCTGGGCTGGAACAGATTCCTGCCAGGGACATTAAAATCCAACGAGGAAAGACGGTGTAGTAGCAGAAAGACGACACAAGGTGGTGGTCACTGAAGCACGGAGGAGAGGAACGGAAGCAGAAAGCCCGGCTGAGGAACGCCATAAAATGGGGATGTTGGCTCCAACCGTGATTTCTGTCTATCGGGCAGGGGATGCTCTAATGGAAAGCACTTCCTTTGAATCTAAGCCAAAAACTTAAAAGCATCAGCACAGCTGCCTGCATTGTGTTACTTTAGATTTCAAAAGGGGAGGGAAAAAATCCAGAACTACCCCGTGGCTCAGTTCACAAGCTCCACAGTTTTCTCTGGTTGTGTCTGGAAACTCCTACAAGCACACAAGCTAGCTAAGCGGACACATACACACAAATGTGCGTGAATACTCCCCAGAGAGTATCCCTTTGGAAAAGGGCACGTGCTGTACACCTAGAATTCCAAACACTAACTGCCAGCTTAAAACTTTAGAAAAATTATGTGGGTTAAAATGCCTTAAAATAAAAACAGGGAAACGAAAACACCAAGATTTACCAGAAGGCCTTTTACCAAGCAAAAAAGAAGAAATCAGAAAATAAGCAAAGAACCCATACAAAATAAGAAGGAAAAATGTAAAAAATGACCTATTTCATTACTGGTGTGCTTGAAGAGGTTACTAGAGGCAAACACGTAACCTTCAAAGGGAAAACTCACCCCTCCCAAGCCGTAGGAGGAAGCACCAGTTATGACAGGTGAAATGAAAGATGGAAATAAGGAGACACGAGAGGAAATGTGAACAGAAAATAGCAGAGCTACACCAGCAATACCAAGGCATTCCCAAAACACATCAAACAGGAAGCCACCAACCTGATGGGCTGCCGAGGAATCAGTGGACAGCTAAGGTCAAAAATTTGCAGAGGAATCAAAATTATGTCTTTGTAACAGGTCTTCTTCAAAGAAGATGAATATATGCCTTTAACTTTATTTCTCATATATCTTGATATGATAAGGGAGATGCCAAAGAGATTATGCTGGAATCAAGATGATAAAATTACAGGAGAAGTAGGCACTGAGAATATATATAAAATACCATGAAAGTATGAAGGAATTTAATATGAAGGACTTGAGAAAGTGACAGAAACAGGCATTTTATGTACACTACCAGATTAAAATGTAAATACTATATTAACAGACACAAAAAGAAATCCTAGAAATTACAGCTTAACCAGCTTTTCTTCTGAGTAAGTCATTTTGCTTAGCTCAGACAAGATGATCAGCAATGACATAGCAAAATCCATCAATAAATATATCTGAAAAACTGGAATATTCCTTTGGGAATCTCAGTTTTTGCATAATGTGAAAAATTATTGTTAAAAAAAGCAAAGATGTAATATGCAAATGATATGGCACTATATGAATTAGCAGTAGGCCTTGGATCCTGAGTGTGTATTCTCCTAATTCCGATCTCAGAAACAACCAAAGTAAAATTAATTCAGTAACAGACAACACAAATAAATAAGATTTAGAAAGATTTTCATATTAATTAGACTTACATAATTGATTCAGATGAAGTTGAGGGAATAAATGCTACAGAAAAAAACTAATTTCTCTTAGCCCTTTTAAAAATGGAACAGTAAAGGAATGTTGAAAAAAGTTTATGTAAATAGTTTTTGGAAATTAGGAAATAAACGAATTTTGTTTAATAACTTTTAGAACTCAGGGCCACAAGGTAGTGTGGTTAAGATCTTGCATCCATTTATTTAGGTATGGGCATCGTTATGTAAAGAAAAGATTCCTTCTACCTTTTTATTTCCTATTTGTCTCCAAAAGACAGAAAGTCTAATTTTTCTCAAGGGTTAAGTTACCAAATCAATTACAATTTGATAGCTCATTTTGAAAGCAGGAAAGCTAATTACATTATCTCAATATATAAAAATATTTCACCTGTCTCCTTGTCAGGGGTACTCCAAAGAGCTGATCAGGTCATAATGCAATGCAACACTACAAACTGCTTAGCTGTATATCAGCCTGGTTAGAATAATCTTACCATGAAACAATTCCAAATGTAAAAAATTGAGTTTTTTAAAAGATTTCTGAAGCTTGCCAGAGTTTCAGAGTAAAGGAACTGGGGCTACTGGCTAGGTAGGAGGCTGTAGAGGAATGACCTTTACATGAAATCAAATTGGTTGGTAAAACTTCTGCATATGAGTGGCATACCAAGTCACTTGGGCTCTGGGCTCTGTGCCTTTGTGTGTTATGCAGACACCTAGGCAGAAATCACCACCAAGTGGAATGAATGCCTGCCATTATAGTTCCCCCATGTGACTTATAAATGGAACTGCTCTAGTGCTTAAAAAGGTACTTTTAAGGCATTACCACTGCATGTGTTTAAATGCCAATTAAAAATAAGGAAAAAAAAGCAAAACATGAAACAGGCTGGGAACTGTTACAGACCCATTTTCATCTGCAGCCAGGATTTGTGTGACATTCAATCTTACCTAACGTTATCATTTCAGATGGCATTCAGGACATGTAAACAAGCCCTACTACTCCAACAGGTTTGATTCATACAAAAATTCAGTAACAAACCAGTAAAGAGAGCTTCTTTATATGAGAGTACTACACTATCCAAAATTATTTAAAACACTGAAAATTTAGTTTGGTCCATTCATTTAATTTCTTTAGAATGTGAAAAATAAGCATTGCTTTAAAAACAAAATGCTTAACATGTATGTACAACCAATCACCACTGGTCTGTGATGTGTTACAGCCCAGCACAGCACTCCAGCTACCAGCCTGCTCGATTATAAATAGGCTGCCAATCCAGGCAGCAGAGACAGCAGCAGCTGTCTCTCATCCTTCTGCCTTCTCCCTCCATTTCTATTAGATTTCTAACACAATGTAATGATTTCTGCGTATTTTCTCCACACTCTGCAATAGGTGTAACAAGCACAAATACATTTGCTTTTAAGATTATTCACAATGAACCCAATTCTCCACTAAACTGTTACTGTTTACCTGATTTGTATATGTGTACACACTAAGTGGGCCAGCAAATTTACATTGTTTTCTATAAATCAAATGTTTAGTATTATCATTTAGCTGTCTTTAGAGAAACAAGTGAATTGCCTATGCTACTAGACACAGCTAAATAATAAAAACACACCTGAACACTGAAGCCTGCAGCAACAGTCACAAGATGGTCCACTCTGTGTCTATATCATGCAAGCAACACAAACTATCCAACTCAGTGAGGTACTTCTTCAAGTACCAACATACTGAAAACCATACTCAGAAGTCTGTCACTCATTTTTAAACTACATATGAAATAAAAATCAAAATTATAATCAAAACCAACTTACTTATGCACAGAAATGCCATTAAAACACTTTATAATAATTACCATTCTGGAGTGATTATATAAAGAATGGCTCTCACAGTACAATTCTTAATACAAAAAATATAAGAAGTGATCTCTGGTTCTACATTTTCTTGTATGAAGTCTTTACACTCTTTCTACTTGAACACTTACTTTCTGTCCTTAGAAGTATTTTCTCTTGACTACAGAAAAACTACTTTGTCAGACAAGTATTAGTTTTATCTCATCCTGTTGAAAAGATTGTATGTTCAGGTACCACTACATCAGACCATATTCTTATAAGTTGTATTTTTAATTCAGAATACACAAGTGAAAACTTTCTTGAAGGTCTGTTAATGATTATAATGCTCCAAGTAATTCGGGATGCAGTCACAATTTTTCTACACACTCCTTTGCCAAAAAGTTCAAAGTCCAGTTGGTTTAGTGGCTATTTCAGTAAAGGCACATTATTTCTTTTCAATACACACATGTGTTATTACACAGTCTTTATTTCAGAATTTTCACTGTGATCAATATAAAGACTACATTTCCTACTGCACATTTCCTCTAAAATACTGAAATAAACGTGTACAATGCACCTTCTGGTGTTTAAAGTTCAAGAAAGCTGGAAGCAGATGCTCTCAGCAAAAGACATCAGAACAAATATGAGGGTTATTCTTATGTCTTCCTTCTTTTAGAGCAACACAGGACAGAGTTGTTTGCTTCAGACTTTTGCAGGCAGGATCTTACAACTGTAGACAAAACAGTGTTGTACCAAAAAAACCCAAATCAAACCAAACCAAACAAAAAAAAAAAAAAAGAAAAAGACCCAACTACCTGCACTCTTACATCACGCTTAACAAGACCATGCTGAAATAAAATTTTCAGTATCTGCCAGGATTTTACTATGACTGCAGTATCAATATAGGTGACACAGACAAGTAAAGAAATAATGAGCAGAACTTTTCACTTGTTCTTCTTCAAGTTTTGTCAGTATTAAAAAGTATAGGTTCTTATTCCTGCCCAGGTCCTTACTGATACTACACAGAAACTCATTACTAATCTTTGCAAACATAATACAAATTCTGAGGTTATACCTGTTTAAACCCATTGTATAGCACTGGAATACAAACTGGTTGGTTACTATCCGCTTGGGCTCCAGCAGAAACCATCTCACAATCCTCATTCCTACTTCTATGTTCTACTCTTCTGCAGATGAAAACTTGAGGCCACTTAGTCCCAAGTTCTGTCACTATCAGCTTTTAAGACATGTGATGTATTTGATTAGCTGAGATGCTGCAAGATGTAACTGCTGCTGGTAATGTCTTAAATGATTGTAGACATTTTTGCAGAAGAGTATCTGTCTAGGCACTTAAAGGGAGCTGGTAATATGAGCAGCATACAGTTTATAGATAAAGCAACAGAAGTTACAGAAGGAGGAATAATAAACAGGAAAGATTTTTTATTTTTTTAAATAAAATCCAGCTCAGCTCTATAAAAGTGACTGAGGAGTGTGCTCTGTGGGACTTGAAGGTAGCCAATCTAAGCACTTCTACAGATGAGTCCTGGGAGGTCACAGGATGCATAATGGTAACATGGAAGATGACATGGAAGCAACTGCCTAAGAAGTAACAGATGGATGTGTGGGAACATTAAAGAAGTGGAGCGAGTGGGGGAGAGACAGGAAACTCATCGAGGAACATAAGTAAGGAAGGGCAGAATTATATAGAACTTTGAAAGTACTGAAAAGAGCTCAAATCTGATGCAAATATGGGTGGTGAACAGTAGGGGGAATACAAAAATAAGAGTGACAATTAAATCAGCAAGCAGGAAGCATTATTTTAACAGCTACATGTTAGGAAGTGAAAAAAGTCTCTATTCCTTCTGTCATAATAGACATGTCTAGAACAGAACTGAAGATAGTGCACTGGTAAAAACAAGACTTTCTCATAGGGACTTAAAAAAAAAAATACATGTCTTAAGATGCTAAGAAAGCAAGCACCAGATTTATACCTGACCTAGATGACTACAACCAATGGAATGAACATGCTAAAAAAAAAAAAAAATCTAAAAATTGCACACCTGAATAACACAGAAACTGAAGGCTGTATTGTCTGTAGCAGAAAAAGAAAACTAAGAATAAGAGACAGAAAGAGGACAAGAGATGAAACTTTGACCCCACTGAAAGAAATATGGAAATGTGGATCAGCTTCATTGCTATTTGGATTTTAAAAAACAAGATAATTCTGGCCATTTCTCAGCTGATGACATGGTATATGACAAACACAGTGTGACTGCCTAATACTGGAAAATAGACCTGGAGATATCATGGAGAAGCAGAATAAAATACAGTTTCTTAACATATTCGTATTAGTAAAATCTCATTAAACAACTGGGAAAGAATCAGGAGATTATAAAAGGAGTTTTGTTTTGATTTTTTTTTTTGTTTGAGTTTTGTTTTGTTTTTTTTCCTTTGCACCACCTGAATACCAAACCTAAGATACTTTTCACTATTTACATTCTAATTTAAAAAAGGACTACTCAATTAATTAATTAACTCAATTTACCAATGTTTCAAAACAAACAGACATGTATTTGTACCAGTGTGATAAAAGACTGAACACTGACAAATTCTGCAAAATGTTTCCTCCACATTCTTTTCCCAAAGAACTGTAGAGCCTGGCTATAGTTTTATACACCATTATACCTCCGACAATCTTTACAAAATAATTTCAAAGTTAAACACAGAAATTTTCCACAATGGTCCATATGACTACAAAGTCTGTTTTCCATTTGCACAAGGTGAGTAGATACTTGAAAGTCTGCACCTTCACAGAAGTCAATAAGTCCTGACTTTGGATATCTATCCCATGGTTCCTCTAAAATATGAAACAGACAAACCCAGGCTGACTCCAAATAAAATATAATCAAGAAAGAACTAAGGCCTACAAAAAGTAAGATTTAAACCATGGAACAAATTGTTAAAAAACCCCAAACCACTATTAAAAGCAGTTTTGTTTAGGCAGCAGTTCCTGTGCTGTCAACACACACATCGGAATCAGTCAAGCTGATCAGAAACTAAACTTTTTTTTCTTAGGATGCAACAGAAGAGTTAGAAAAAACCTTAGTAAACAATGTTATTACATTAACTGCCTGGTTTAACTACTCTTAGAGATGTTGCCAGTGGTGTGTTTCCAGGATTTTTCTTTTACTTTCACTTTTCCACGTGGAGCAAATACCTAAGCTACACACTTGTTTTTCATTCACAATATCTGAGGCAATTTTTCACCAAATCAGTGGGTATGCACCCAAAAGAGCACTTCAAGAACTAACTCTATTCTCTAACTAACACCTTTCCAAAAGTGTTTAAGTCTCAGTTTTGGATAGGGGAAAATTGACAGCAGGACCAGTAAAAGTGCTTAAGAACACATCCACTTCCACTATAGACCTGCATTTTTACATTAATGAAAGACATATGCTACAATTCATGCCTTACATGATCATTAACAATAATAATTTTCCAATACTCATAGAGTTCTGTGGCTGGTGTAGTGATTAAAAGCATTATGAACACTGTCACCTTTATTCTATTTGGTGTCTTTAAGAGTTAACTATCAATAGTGTTCAGAATGACTGCAGGGAAGGCTGCCTTGAAGGTTGCTTTGCACAGGTTGTCCACGGTTGGAGCATGTTTCTGGGTTCTCCTCTGGACTGAATCCATTTCAAGATCGAAAGTTTTATCTTCTCTGACAACAGAGGTAAATTTTTTATTTAAAAGATGAAAGGCAGCTTAGAGTTCAATGATTTTATTTCTTAGTGATATGCAGAAAATACAAGTTTTTCATGGGACACTTGATTCTGAACCAATTCAAAAATGTATTTACCGATGAGAATAAAATCTGGGGAGGTGCTGGAATATGCTACACATTGTAATTAGCAATACAAAAAGATAAACTCTTTGATACATTAATTCTATAATGTAAATATTCTGGTCCATTTAGCAGATCAGACTTTTTGTAAGTTATACAAGTTAAATAAAAATTTTGCAGATTTTTATTGTTAAATGCTGCTGAATCTATCCACACAGAATTTATTCAATAAAATTTATGAATTTCTGCTTCATTTCAAGACAAATTCAAACTAACTTTTAAAGTTACTGTTTAATAACTTTGATCGATGTTTTAAATTTTGTTACTTTACTCAACCTGCTTTAAAAAGCAACAAAATATTTATTATGATCCTTTTTTGGATCCAGAATTTCTCTTTATTAATTGAAATTAAGACAATTGTTTTTTAAAACAAAATTGTCTGTCCTTCCGTAAAATTAGCTAAGTAGTATAGAAAGGTATCCTTAGAATTGATCAGAGGTGAATATTTAATAGTAACCAATGACACGAGGGCAAGAGAGAGAGCATAAAACAATAGTGCTTGTGGCATCTAAGTTCCCTGCAAATATTGTGACACATGTATACCATATTTAGCATTCCCATCCTATGCATCAACAGGTAAACAGGTCAGGCTTTCAATTAAAAAAAAAGTTTAGTATCATTTTCTGTGCCATTTTTATTCTGATGTTCACGAGTGGTCTCAAGTACACAGAAAATTCCTGAACAAGCCGTGTAAATTGATGTGCAAGTTAGCCATTCCTGCACTGCACCTATTAACCTACTACTATCCTAAATTTAGTTCACAAAAAATAAATCAGTCAATAGAACAGAGGATAATTCAGTTCCAGAACCACACCTGTTCACAATCTGATGTCATTGTAATCACCAACTTACTACATTGATTTTGAGATATGATACAGGACTGAATTGGCACTCAACGTTCAACCTGTTCCTTCCCTCCACTGTCAGGGCAGCAACCTGCAACAGAAATACCTTGGCTACTTTAGGGCAGAGCCCTATCTGCAGAGCTGCCACCCACTCATTCTTTTTCTGTCCTTCCAATACAAAGCAAATAACTAAAATCCACTGCCTTCTAAGAGCTTCTCTCAGAGCAAGGGAAAGTCATCATTGAAAAGAAACAGACAAACCAAAGAACCAGTGGAGGACAAGAAAATATCTTTTTTCTCCTGAAGAAGCTCAAAACTTTCTAAATAAGATTAAGTAAATATGGCAGAGTGAAGATCACCAGCAGTAGATCAGACTATATTTTCTTCCCTTCCACACTTCATTTTATAGCAAAGTGAAGCATGAAAGTATGTTCCAGATTCACATGTGAAACTACTGAACATTAGGACCTTGTCCTAAATAGGTGTTTATATTTGTAGGCTCATCTCACAGATGGTTCTCCACCTACACACATCTAGACAGTGTCCAGACACTATGGCATTATACCAAACCAATAGGATTATAAAAGAATTTGCCCTTCCTTGTGTATGAGCAACCAAAGTAGCTTATGAAAGTATTTTGTCCCTACTGCTTATGAGACAATTTAATACTTCAAAGGACCACACAAACATTAACAAATTGATCTGGAAAGTCTTTTTTAAGTTAGTCTACAGAAGTAAATTCTACAAAGTAGAAATTTTACATTCTACAACTCTACACGTTGGAACAATTTTTGTGCTTTCATTTCATGCATTAGGGAATAAAATCTTCATTTTATGTGACTTCCAGCATAATTACTGCTAAATGAATTAGATAAAGTGAATAAGAAAACAGCAGAACAAGGCAGACTAAGCCTAGACCACAATATATTACTTTTTCTCATTTGAAGCCTTCTTCATATGGCTGTGAACGAGCTCTCTCCTCTCCATGTGTGGATCTGTCAAGGTATCTAAGTTTCAGGAGAATACATTTACATACACTGCCACACAACTCTCCAGGTTTGATATAGTATTAAATACACACAATAAAAAGTACCAAAAGATTAATTTCAAAAGAAAACTACCCACTTTCAAAAATCAGCAGTTTTTTGTTCCAGGTGGAATGTGAATATTTATATCTAAAAGCAATGATGCCAGAAGCAAACATTCCAAACAGGATTACTGATGTGAGCATTTCACTTCAGCATCATGAAGGACATTCCTCTAATAATTTTCCTAGCCCTCAGAACTATAAATTGCAGATTAGGTGGCTACGTGTGAGGAAAACAATGAAAAATTAATCTCTCTTAGAACTATAAAATGTGTATTTAATGATTTATATTAGACCATTTAATAACTGAATTTGCAGTAAATCAAGGGAACTGGGCAAGTTTGGGTTTGTTGCTAACAGCTTTAAACATGTTCCCATCTTTGCCATACATTAACAAAGCTTTCTTGTTGGCACTGAGGTTCAGGCCAGCATAAAGTTACCACTGTGGCACTGAATGAAACCATTTCAAACCTGAGATCAATTGCTCAAGGATACATTGATTCTGACAACTTTTCATGCATTATACTTGAAGACAAGAAGCTGAGAAACATTACATCCTACCCCAATCTCCAAAAAAAACTGACATCAAGACATTTTCTCTATCTAGATTATCCCTTTTAATTCAGCAGAAAGTAAAAGTAGTTTGCTTATCTTTGATCAGCCTTCTTTGAACTATCACCCTGTTGCAAGGAGCTTCAACCAAGTTGCAATTCCCCCAGTTTAATACTAACGCACGTTTGTTTGCAAAGTATGTTCTGTTAAAATGTAGTATCTTATAATGCTTAAATTCACAATTAGCTCAGAATTGTTTTTAACTGCTTTTGTTGGGAGAGGAATAAGGGTTCTGCAGAAGCTCTCTCTTCCCTCCCTTAAATTCACTATTTAAGTAATTCACTTGCACAAACATTACTGCCTAGTGAAAAAGCTCTTATTGCCTTGCACGCATTTTCCCTTGGAAGACCAGAAAGTTTTTCCACATGTTTTTCCACACATAAGGATTTTTAAAAAGACATGATTCTAGAAATTAGAAGACATAGCATTTATACATAGCTATATGTATAGCTATATGGACAGCAATGTGCTTCCACGTCCATGTCCGTGTGTGCAGGATCAGATTGCTTATATTCAATAGTAATGTAGCTCTTTGCATGCTCTAGTTAGTTTGTAAACAGAAATTAATGTATCTCCATCTACTTAGTCACTTGATGAAATACTCTGAGCCATGTTTAATTGATCAGGGATCTGGCACAGAGAAGTAAAAGGCTTTTGTAAGTACATCCAGTGAATGACAGGAAAGTAGGAATTAGAATTCAGAGCAGTTCCTAACTTCCAGACTATGATTTTTTTTTACCTACTCACTGAACAGAACGTGCTGCAAATGTGTTCTGTGAAGAGAGAATATGGTGAAATAGTAAGGGGAAAATACAGATGGTAGACAGCTTTTTCTCCTCCTCTTTTTTGTTTTAAACTTCATAATGAGAATGACCAAAACTATAGTTCCCCCTTCCCCCTTCCTTTCACGAGTATCCTCTCAGTTCCTTCCTCCTTCCAAGCAAGTGAAAATCATTCTCTGAGCAGCTGGGATGCTTTAGGATGATCAACACAGATCAGCATATCGTAAGTGTAATTAAATTTTAAACCAGACTTTTAGGGGGCACTAGCTAAACAGAAAGCCCTTTGTACTTTTATCACTTCAACAGCACTAGAAATCAAACTTTCAAATTTGATTATCCCTGGTCTGAAGGCTTTCCACATTACAGATCATCCATGTGCCCTTTCTGCACAGCCACAGTGTGCCAACATGCCCTTTTTCTCAGTATGTGTGGGAATACCTCCTGACTCTTTTTACTAAAACTCGTTTGACTCTTTCTCAGTCAACTGTGCAAAATGTGGAAGCATTCGCAGATGGGATGAAGACACACGTAAGTTACAGGAAAACAATGCAGATCTTACATTATTTATTGTGCATCCTTAAATACAGACTGACATCTGCCAGCTCACAGTTAAGCAAAATTCACATTTGAATCCACATTTCCAGTAAGCAACCTAGACAAGAATTAAATTATGTCACATAACGTGTATATGTATGGAATATAATAGAATAAACGTTTGCATGCAACGGCCAACCCTGTTAGAGCAGAACAGTCCCCATAGCCAACGTCACACACAGGAACCAAAATAATCAGCAGCCACAGCTGGCCCAGCATGAATGTGCAGGTAGTGCCACTATCAACACAGTAGAGACCAAAAGGAAAGGTTTGCTGGAAATCTGAAACAAGGCTAAAACTCACACTTCAAGCTGGACAGATGAAGGGCTTTAATTTCCACACCACCACATCCCTGAAGGTGAGCTAAGCACTTTGCATATTATTGCTGCAGTTTGCTAGTATGACTGGCATGCAGATTCAAGCTGATGAGAGCAGGGATGCTCTTGCTATACCCCAGAAGTTACTGTCTTCTCACAGGCAACAAAGTACCTACTAATTGCTGATAGGATTTCAGGCCCTAGCACAGGTTGCTTTTGTGTTTTATACAGTAAGTTGTATGTCCTTTCCAGTTTTAGAACTTGCCTAGCCTTCCAGACAGATGAAGAAACTACAAAAAGCTGTTAAAAATCTATCACAATACAATGACTACAATGTTATTCAAAAGTGGTCGATTACAAAGATGAGTAAAAAAAAAGTAATACTGTCCAATATTTAATGGACACTCTGCTGCAGCAGCTAAGGTGAATTTCAAAGCATGACAAATTCAGTGAAAGTTTGGTTTGTGCATTTGTATGGAAGTTTGTATAGAAATAGGACTGTGAAAACTTCTGAAAACTAATTGGGTTAATTCTGCAAATTTGGTAAACACCAAAAGAAGGATTCTATTTTTTTCAATAAATTTCATTAAACACAAGCAGCATCGCTACTCTTTTTACTGATTTCCCAGAGTTTGCATCTTGTCTTCTTCTAGAATGGCATGCATCTGTATTTTAAGAGCACAAGTCAGTCCTTTAACAGTTACCTGTATGAGATTATGTAGTTACTAGAGAGTTTTCAAATGCTTGAAATACTGAAAAACATTTCTAGGTTATTGAAGTTTTCATCTATTATTGTTTGTTCCTAAAGTAATGGCTTAAAAACGGACTAGTTATTATAAACAATGTGTCTTTCTGTAGTTACCTATTTTACCTGAAATCCCCAATTTCTGCAAGCTTTACTAGCATTCAGCATGACGGATTATGAAGCCACATGCTACCCCATCATCTTTCACTGTGTCTCTTGGAGGCTCTCCCTCCCTCTGTATAGCCTGCACAAGACTGTGTGTTCTGCAGTCAATTCACACACCTCACTGAACAGCAAGAGCACATATCTAGGCCCACAGCAGGGGGGTTAATTAACTGTGTAAGGGACAGAGCTGACTCTAGAGTTATCTTTTACATGCATACAGAGAATAAACTGAGCTGACACTCAGAGAGAAAATGCAGTAAACTTTGCACACCTCACATTCTCATAAAATGACACAAATTAAAAAAAAATGCAAGTTTAGCAGCAGCTCTCTTTTATACTTGAGTAAGAAAGATCCCATCTGAAACATTCACAATGGAACAGTCAGTTTAAGACTCTTTTCAGACTGGAATAAGACCTTGCAGACGGACAAATGAAAACATTTATCTCCTTGTCAGAGCACCTATTCAGATCTACTGCATTTAATAAAGGTTGGATGCACAGGAGAGAGGCATTGGTTGCTTACTTTCACATTAAGTTAGCAGACAATACAATAACAAAAAATATTTGCATACAGCACTCCTCCTTTTGGTGTTAGTGCCAGCAGAGCTGCAGCAATATTAATGCCCTAGAAAAGTTCTAGGAAAAAAACCCACCATGTTTTCAAAACATCTTCCTAAAACAATGTATGGAGGGGGCTTTCCATCCCAGGAAAATAAATTGTCAAATATACATGTGAACATATTAGGACTGATGGCACATGCACTGAGATCAGACAGGGATACTAAGTAATATAAATGGAAAAACAACTTATACTTCCATTCAAATAATGCAAGCCCAGTCAATCAATCCTTTTGGGAGAGTGGCATCACTCTGTATTCATGAAGTACATATGTGCTTTGAGCAGGAGGTCGTACTAGATGACCTCTGTAGCTCCCTGTGTACCTACAGATTTCAACTTACCCCATCAAAACACCAATTTTGGTATCAGCCCAGAATGAACATTAGAAAAATAAAACTTGCATTATATGCTCTTGAGTATACCCCAAGCCTGAACTTCTCCATCTTTTTCACTTTCCTGCCTCATAACAATCTTATTTCTTACCACTAAGGCATAACTCACTTCCAAGAAGCATCCTACAGGAGTTTGTGTCTCTCGAGTCAAGCTATGGTTCTCTATTAACAGTGCACTTTGAGGAGGATGAAATAGAACAAATATAAGCCCAGGTCAAAGGATGTAACAAAGCCTACCCCCACACAGTGAGCATCTCTGAGATGATCAAATCTGTGATATCTAGACTGTTTGACAATAGGAAAAGAATTTTCTTCTAGTTTATTTTTTCACTGTAGCAGTTATGGTAGCTTAGTACAGTAGGAAGGAATTTTTTTGACTGTCTTTAAGCACCATTATGTTAGTCTTTGTCATTTACAATTCTTGCCTTGCAGGCCTGGTTGCTGGTTTGTCCAGGAACATCCTGACTGCATCAGCATGCAGCATGTTAAAAGTTTCACAGATGTCTTTCCTCCTTACCCCACACCCTGCTACCATTTAAAGCAATTATGATGTGGAATTTGCAGCGGGCAGAGGAGCAGAAAACTCAGAAGCTGCCCTGATTGGAAAAAACAGAACACCGCTTCTAAGTGCCTGCCCTGAAAGGTAAATTTTAATTAAACCAGAATGTCCATATTCTCATGCTTTAGCAGTCTTTGAGTTTCTTGAGCATTTTTTTTAATGATCAATGGATAAATATCCTAAGAATAACGACAACATATTAATCTAAAATGATGCCCTACAACATTGGACTGAAGTTACCATCTAGAAATCTTGATTCTGAAAGTGATTTTGGTAAGTCATAATTCTAGCATTCTGTTAGACTCAGCTACACTTTGAAACATGAGTGCAGAAAACTGTCTTCCTCAGTAGCACAATCACTACTTAAATTGAAAGTCTAAAAAAAAAACCACCAAAGCCATCTCCCCTGTGGTGGTTTGACCTTGGCTGGACACCAGATGCCCACCAAAGCTGCTCTGCCAATCCCCTTGTCAACTGGACAGGGGAGAGAGAAAATATAATGAAAGTGTCATGGGTCAAGAAAAGGACAGGGAGAGATCACTCACCAGTTACTGTCACGGGTAAAATTGACTCAAATTAAAGAAACTAAATTTAATTTACTACCAATGAAATCAGGTAAGGCTAATGAAAAGCAAAATCAACTCTTAAAAACACTGTCTCCTCCACCCCTTCCTCCTTCCCAAACTTAATTTTATCCCTGATTCTCTATCTCCTCTTCTGCCTTGAGGAGCAGAAAGACAGGAATGGGGGTTATGGTCAGTCCATCACAGGTAGTTTTTGCTGCTGTTTCCTCCTCAGGGGGAGGACTCCTTCCACTGCACCGGCATGGGGTCCCTTCCAAAGGAGGAGACAGTTCCACAAACTTCTCCTTCCCATGAGCTACAATGCATCACAAACTGCTCAGAGTAGGTCCCTCCCATGGGGTGTAATCCTTCAGGAATGCACAGTTCCAGCCTAACTTCCCTGTGGGGTCACAATTCCTGACAGCAAATCTGCTCCACTATGGGCTCCCTGCTCAGGTACACAGGCCCTGCCTGTGTACAGGGCTTCTCCAGAGTCCAGCAAAGGCTTCTCACAGGGTCACTGCCTTGCTTTTGGCCTTTGCTTGCTCTGATGTGTGCTTCTCCACAGGTGGATCTCTGCTCCACTGGATGCTTCCATGGGCTGCAGAGGCACAGCCTGACTCACCACGGTCTGCACCAAAGACTTCAAGGGAATGTTTGCTCCAGCACCTGGGGCATCTTCTGCCCCTCCTTCTTCACTGACTTTGGTGCCTGTAGAGCTATTTCTCTCACACATTCTCACTCCTCCCTTCTCTGGCTGTAATCTTCTTCTGCACAACAACTTTATTTTTTTCCTTCTTAAATGTGTTAGCCCAGAAGCACTACTACCATCACTGATGGATTCAGCCTCAGCCAATGGCAGGTCCATCGTGGACCTGGTTGGAATCATTTTATTGGATGTAGGGGAAGCTTCCAGCAGATGCTCAGAAAAACCATTCCTGTAGCCTCCCTGCTACCAAAACCTTGCCATGCAAAATCAATTCAACCCAGATGTCCCAAACAAATAGCTTTACTGTTATTTAAGCTAAATCAATGCTGAAGAACTTAGAAGGAAAAAACCACTCTTGTTTCTATTCCAATTCATGCATAAAAAAATAAGCCAACAATTTTTAACCAAGTTCCAAATACAGGACAAATTCTCACTGTAGCTATGGCTGTGTAAGACCACTGAAAACAAAAGAATTTCTAAAAAAGCTCACATTCTCCTAGGCAGAATTTACCAGATTCCTCCTTTTTTATAACTGGGCAGCAGGAGTGAGGATAGCCGCAGTGGACAACATTTCTGTTGTCCATTTCTGTTGGACAATAAATTGTTTTATTCAAAGCCAGAGATTAAGCAATAAACAAGGACTTTGACTGTCCTGAATAAGATTTCAGATACCTCCCTGATTCCTGCTTGGACATACTACACATGATCTATATAAACCCTTGGGATTTGCAACATAAGCTCTCAAGTAGAATTTAAAAGTTGTCTCAAACTAATTCAGTTTGAAATTTGCTTAATAAAAATCATAATGCTGTAAGAAATCAGGTTGCTCTCTGCTGTCAGCTTCCAAAAAGTCTTCTCAGCTGTTCTTCGTATATACAACTCAAGTTACAGGAATTCAGTTCTTCAAAGAACACTCAAGAACTACTTTAGATTTATTTTTGTGCTTCATCTTCATACTTATAGCATTAGATAATACTGAAAATAGTATCAATTGTGACAAACAAAATGCAAAGCTTCAACAGAAATTTTCCATGTGCATCTGTAACAATCTCCATCCTCTATACTTCAGTTCCAGTCATTTGGGTGCACTGCAATTGTTGCATCTGCCTCATGCATAAGGCTACTGTGTGGATGAGCTATTCCAGTGGGAGAAGCAAGAGAGATACAGTTTGCCTTCCTTTCTGCCATTTAGGAGCTGCAGGTACATTTATTGGATCTGCATCCCTGGAAAAGGGAGACTACCAAACCACAGATTGGCTTCAAAGCTGTGGTCACACAGCTATTTGGTCCAGGATAAACACAGTTGTCAAATGGAAACTGTTTCACCTTTTGTTTCAGTCCTTCCTTTCTGCCACTTCCCTTATGCCAAAAGCTGCGTTCATTCATTGCACGCAAGCCAAATGAGCAAAATGGATCATGCTCAAAAATTGGCACATCTCAGAGATAGTCTTCAGCCAGACAAATTTTTGACCCTGGTCACTGCACAGCAACATGAGCACTGGTTCCAGCACAAGAGAGGGGCAGAAGTCAGCAGCTAAACCAGAAGAAGGACAGGTCACGGCTTTCACAGCAGCTGTCTAATCTGAAGCATAATCAAAGTGGCCACATAATCACAACCTACAGATTATAAGGTATAGGATACTTACTCAGTTTTGTCTCTAAAATACAGTGAATTTGCTGCCTTGGAAGCACAGTGCTGGAACCACTGGTTCCAGAGGAAGACAATATAAAGTAGTTGCATCTGACTTTCCTCATTTCTGCACAGTGCTTCAGTAACTCCACACAATGACACTACGAAGTGTTATCATCAGCCCAACCACAGGATGTTCTTAAATAGATATTTCTCAGCAACCTGCTTACAGTCTTTCAAGGACCATTAGGAAAAGACAAAGAAATTAGCAATTTGTAAAAAGCAGGATTGGGGTACATTTTCTATGTAAGTCAAGCATTTATTTAAAAAAGCAGGTACTTATCTAGTCTGAGTTACCCAAGACCTGTTACACAAATAGAAAGTGCAAAAGCTTCTTAAAGAAACATTTATGTTCCATAATGAGCAACAGAGACAGAGAATAACTCTTTCTATACCTTCTATGTCACATATCAATTAAATGATTTATGGAAATACCCTCAGCCCTACAAAATAAAAGATTTCAAAACAGTCTGCATTTTTTAGGGCAGGCAAGGTAACAGAATGCACTGTGGGAAAAAAAGATACATTTAAGGATACTTTCTTATTACTTTGTTTTCTATAGAATTTTATTGACCCTTTACCAAAGCATTTAAAAACAAACCTTAAATTACCTGAAGCCTTACAGTAAGCGATTTTTCTTTGTTATGATACTACATTTGCTACCCATCATCTTCACATCTCTCCCAGCACACTGAAAGCACAGGCCTACTTTGGGGCCATTTCCCAGTTGTAAAACCACCACAGCATATGACAGGGCAAACAGGATATACACAAGCTCCATCATCCTTTCAGGTGATGCATCCCTCCCTCTTCTCCAGTCTCTCCTCTTTGCTGACTTCCAGAAAGAGTAAGTAAGCTGCAAAAAAGGCTTCATCTCCAGTAAACAAGAACAGTCCAAGCAGGAATGAGGTAAACATGTGGCACAGTTGGGCAGCCTCCCCTAGAAGCAGGTATGAAAGTAGAAATGGGCACTGGGAAACACCGAGCAAATAGAAACTAGATGGGCAAACAGGATGGCAACTGTTCTAAAGAGCTGAGAGTGCATTTGAGTGTAACTGCTCTTACAATCTGAACCCAAGTATCAGAGGTAAAACCTCCTCTTTTGGCATCAATTAGCACCTTATGTCGTGACTTCTTCAATAATGGAGAGGAAGCTACAGCCAGGGATACAAATGCTGCCCACCAAACACCACGAAGGCAAAGACCATGTGAAAATAGGTCGAGCTGCTACAAAATCTTCAAATCAAAGTACACATACTCCAATACCCAAACCCACTGATAAGAAAAAGGACCCAGTGGTGACACCAAGCTTAGTGTAAACTTTCTCCTCAGAGCTGGCTGCTAGCAGGGCCCCTGCAGTCCTGCCTTCCTCACTTTCAGTTCAGACACACTCCTGCCCCTGTTCTGGTCCAAGTTAATTGGATTTATCTTTCAGCCTGGCACAGCACTAATGCTACCAAGTCTTAGTGTAGAGTTTACCAAGTGAGCCCAGGATTCTTACATATCCAGCATTTCTGCATGGCCTTAGAATGTAATGCTGGTATTAGAAACTGTTAGCAGAAAATTTAACTTTATAGAAATTTATACAATTAATTTTCAAAATATTAGGTGGGGAGAGAGGGGGCAAGTGATCTGTTTTCTGAGACTTACTGGCTATCCCAATCAGTTCAAGAGAGCACAGACACTCTATCCCATGGGTTGTGGGTATAATTGCAATGAAAACACCCAAACAAACAAGAAAATACCACTGCCACATGCCTCAAAGTGGGATAGATTTTTAATCAACAACCGATTTCTCCTCTCATACAGAAGTTTATGAGACATTGTGTAACCAACAAATCAAATCTTGCCTTTTCAAGGAAGAGATTTAATCTAAAAATATCTTAGACTATTTAATATGGTTCATACGTGTAACTAAACAGAGAAAAACCTCTAGGACCATAAGTGCTAAGGCAAACTTTTTGTCTCAGCATTTTCTAGTCCTAATCAGCATTTTGCAAGAGCTGATCATTAATATTTTAAAGGCAAATAAGGGATGTAATGAAATTTTGGAGACATCTGACCCACTAAAATATTTTTGAAAGCTAAGGCTCAAAATGACTGTATGTGTGTCAGTTAAGTGGGTCTCCTGCTAACTCCAGGGAGGTCAGAAGGGAAGCTAACTATCTGCTGAATGCCACAATACACATGGTTTTTAAAACACACTTTTCTGAATAGAGCAATTTAAAAGCTAGCAAAACAGACACCATCCAAGATAATTAAGTGAACTATGAAGATGAAGGAGATTCTATCACCTGCAAAGCTTCAAATGATCAGCAATTTTCATTCAAGTAGCTTTTGAATAATTTGGAACCCACAAAGATTATTCTCAGAAGTACATCAAGTTTAGTTCCCCCTAGGTAAAACCAAATGATGTAAACCCATCATGAAGTGATGGAATAAAGTGTTTACATCACTTAATACCATAAAAGGAGATAAGCAGGATAAAGAAAGAAGAAAGGGCAAAACCTCCTTATTTACCCTTTACTTTTTAGAAAGTGCTACCTAGATTATTTAATATGCATCATGCAGTAGTGCCAGTGCTTTGAGAGCACACCTGCCTATTGTAGGGGATGTATGAGCTTATTAAATACTAACTCTTGCTCTAAAGGAAATTAGTTTAAAAGTGGCATTTTCATTCAAAACTAAAAAGCAGAACAAAAGAAATGCAGAATTTCAAATTGGAAACTAAGTTATTGAGCATGAGGACCGGAACTGTCTCTTGCTATTCAAATATAAACCCCAGCATATCATACATGGACTTAAATCTATCCCTGCCACACTGCAGTCCAAGGTGATTTTCCCATAAACAGGTACACTATATTAACGTCCCATATAGTGCCACACCACTGCTGCAGGGTCATCCTCCACAACACTTTGACTATTGCCTGCAATCTTAAAAGAAAAAGGAAGGTTCAGTGATACAGAACCTGACACATTTTTATACTACCATAATGCACCTTCCTACAGCAAATGATAAAAGCAATGCATTTGGCATTTACTACAAAGACACAACAAAACCATCAGCTGTGTTTCCACCTGGTTTATCCAGGAAAATGTATTGTGGAGCATCAGTAAGGTACACCCTGGTAGTACAGCTGTTTCCAAAAAATGTCTGGCTATTTATTTCCTCTCTTCTAAGTACTCTGGTTTTATGACTAATATTACACCTAGCAACTTTGGTGACCACAAAAAAACGCAAAAAAACCTGTTTGCAGATCCATCCAGCTGGCAAGCTAGTTTGCCCAACAGACCCTTTTGCTTGTCTGCTGTTGGTAAGACTGCTTGACTTCTTGCAGCACCCAGAGACATTTGCATTCTAAGTGTCAGTCTCCGTGGGTTCTTGAAGTTTTCACTCTATACCTCGCCATGTAAGTGGGATTTAAAGGCCTTCAGATTGCTTCTCTAAGAAGAAGAATAGATGAAAAGCTGAAGATTAAAAATGGCATCATACCAATGCTTACTGAACTCCAGCCATAGGATTTATTAGATTTTAAAATCTTTATTGACACTCACTCAAGGCCTGACCCAATGCTCCTGTTAACAGGAGATGCACATAACTCTAAACAAAAGGTTGTAGAGAATATTCAAGAATGCAAATTGATCTGCAAATTCATAATTCCCACATTTCATAACTAAAACTCCTCTCCAAAAGATCTTTCCATTAACAGATCAAATCTGAATTCATAGTATCTGCATTTCTCATTTAACTAAATTGTATTTTGCTCAAAAAATTAAGATCTTTGCAGAAATTTCATTCTTGATTCTTGAAATTGTCAAAAACAAAGCTTTGCAATTAGTTGAATGCATTTAAAAGTAATTTGAGAGAAATTACTCAGTCTCTTCTGAATTCTCTGTAACTGCTATAAATTCCAAATCTATTTTGTGATAGCCATGTCTAAGTGAATATTTAAAGGAAATTAATACACTAACTTAATTATAAACTAACTTTCCATTTTTCAAACAGAGAACAGTACCTTTAGGCCACACAATTTTAATTGCTCAGCAGACAAATATTAAGAGCTTAGTGTAGTGGGATGCTGTACACTGCTTTCCCCAAGTTTTACTTAGGGAAATGGGATACGTCTGTTTCTCGAGATACACGACAAAATTTAGAACGAGTTGGAGAACCCAAGAACCTAATTTTGTCCAAATTGATTGCTGAAGCATTTATTACTAGCCCAAAGGTGTGTGTGGAGCTTTTGATGCTAGAAAGCTGCTGACAATCATGCACTTCCACAGCACTCTGGGCTGGCCACAACTCTAAAGAACCAACTGCTGCTCTGAAAAACTGCCATACTAGACTGAAAATGAAGCAATTTATAAAGAGAGTGAATGGATATGGAGCAAGACTCCACAGGCTTAAATACTGCCAAGTATTCAAATTTTCAGAAGTCTAAAATAAAAGGATAGTCACTCGCTGTTCTGCAGAACATCAGGCAGCTCTAAAGCATATATCTCAAAAATTCACAACACGTATTATAGTTCCGATGTAATTTTTTTGTTTTCAAAGGAAAAATAAGATAAACAAGTTATGCCTTCTACAAACAGTACAAACAACCACTGAGGTTCTTCTCACTGAGTAAGGAAAAAATCAGCTCCTTACTCCTTGTTACACAGGGCAGTCTGGGTTCAACTCTTTAACGCACTAATGGCCATTTACTATTGACACATTGCCAACATTTTATTGAGGAAACCTTGAGAAAGAAAAGGCAGAGGGGGAAAAAAAGTAATTATAACTTCTTAACTGTTTCTAATTTGCCTCACCTAACTTTGGCGAGAGTTCACAAGACAAAGAAGATATGCTCATTGCAACTCAAGGGCTTTCTCCCTGCTAGCTTTTAGAAGTCTACTGTAAGAAGACACTTAGAATTAAAAAGATACAGACTAGAACAAGAATTATTTTTTATGGAAAATATCAGATAAATTCTATAGGGAAACCAAGTAATGAACAGAAGTCTAATCATTCTAGTAGTTTTTTTATAGTCAGTAGAGTGAGATTTGCCTTCAGAAAGCCAACAAAGAATGGTCAAAATTAGGTTCCCTTGTCTAATTGCCTCTTGGTGGTGTCTCCACAATTCTACTGATCCTCCCCATTTGGACTTCATTTCAGCAAAATTTCCATCGAATTCTGCAGTCACTATAGCCTAAATCAACCAGTTACATTACTATTAGTGGGGAAAGTTGAAGAAAACCCCTTCCACTTCACTACCAGTTTTGACAAACAAGAAGATAAAAAGAAACTCAAAGAATAATGGACTTAATTAAAACAAAAGAGAAACACACCAAGAAAACTTGTATTTTGTCTGGCCACCACCTATCTTCCCCGACACTGTGTCATATACCTCTGCTAACTTGCAATCTACTAGCAGGGGAAAAGTTGCTCTAAAGAGACTACACACTTTCTGGAATTTCTGAAGGTCAGAACAAGTATTTGAAAAGTTAATTTAGAAGTTAATAGAATACTGAAAGTGACTCTATATAATGACCAGAAATACGTGAATTCACATTGACTTGGTCAAGATTTGAAGGAAATAAAACACTCTTAATTCCATAAACAGAAAATGTATACCAGATTATCACTTCAGTGAACATCGAAATTTTCTAAGGATGAAGACTGCAGCCTCTGCCTCCAACAGTGCCAATATAGAAAAGAAAGCATGGAGAGTTCATGAAACTCTGTGAAGAGCATTCTAACCTTTTAATATTTTAGGTTTGTTCACCTTCAAGGCTATCACAGCCTCCACAACAAAACAAGGAAAAAAATCCATAGTGAGAGTAGTAAGTACAGATACCATTCAGTTAGAAAAGTGAAACCCAAAATTATGTTTTTATAAAGTGCACTTTCACTTGGCCCACTCACACTTCCCTAATATGTCATCTCTCTAAATCACTTCCAGAAAGGTGTATTTCCTCTTTATTTGTCCAATACAAAGGACCCTTAGTCCACCTGTAAAAGCCAGTACAATTGACAGAAAACAATTACAAACTAGCATTATAGAAGCAATGCAACATTGTCACATCCATCTCAGTCATTTTCAAACCTTTGCACCAGGAGCTCAACTGAGTGATTTCTCCATACCTTATGAGGGTGTAACACACGACCCATATGTGGGAAAACACTGTCTACCCAAGTCACTCTTGTTCTTGGTGTAGTACCAACAAATAAGATAATATTTAGTAATAAAAGTATTTTAGCCCTTGGCTGTACTACAGTCAGTAACTTATAGCACAAAAAAACCCCCACATTTCAGGAAGTGGCTTATTTTCAAATCAAGTACCAGGCAGTAGAGAACAGCAGAGACAAGCTTTTGCCTGTATTCTAAACATTGGACATGCTGTCTGTCTTCTCTTCTCCTTTCCAAAATTCAACACACTTCAGAAAAGCTGGGAATCAAACAATTACAATAGTAACTAAAGATCTATAAGGCTCTGAAAAGCAGATCCCTGGATTTTATTCCTTTAACTTGTAATAAATCAAAATACTGTTTCTGTGGCTGTGAGGTTGTTCCACTGAGGCATGCAGAACAGAGCAGAATGAACTACTTTAATCTGTTTTAACTTATAAAAATTCATTAGTAGATTTAATCCCTTTTCCCAGCATCCAACTAAGAAGCATTTAAGGGTGCTATACAAAACAGCCTAAATATCCCAGTCATCATCATCTAATGCTTCTCTTGTCTTCCCTTCAAGTATAAAAGGGAAAAGGGAATGGTAGGCCTTGAAATAATCATCAATGTGTGAGGTTATCTGGCAAGTCAAAACATGCAGAAGTATCTAATAACCAACTCTCTCCAGCAGCAGGGGATTTTCAAGGAAATACTGCAGTTTAATTGCCCATTTTCTATCTAAAATGTTGATTTTCAAGCAGAGCAGGCTATTTTGGAGTTATGCCCTGGCTTATATGAAGATGAAAGATGTATCCAACTAGGTTCAATTTTAAAAGTTCTCCAGCTCCCTCCAAATCTGGCTTAAATACAGGATGAACTCAAAAATTAAAAGTTGAGCCAGAAAATCTGTGCTGAGGGAAGAGTAGCAGGGGGGAGGTGTGGAGAGTTTCTTCTTTTTAATGACATCACAAAACGGTCACTTATATTTCCTAAACTGAGTTACTCCAGTGTTAATGTACATTAGATATGCAAAAATTAAGTTCACAAGCCAACAGTGAGAAGTCTAGGTGGAGTTACATTAAGAGAAGATTGGGAAATCCAAGTTTACATGCCAGTATGGGTTTAATCATGATTTAAGCTTTATAAAAGATCTGAGACAGCTTAGCAATATTTCAGTCATATACAAATGATTATAACATCAGTTTTGCAAGAGAATTTAGGGCAAAAGAGGCAGCAGGGAGAGATGCATCCACTCTGCCTATCTACAATCATCTGTGCAACATCCAAAATTTGCTTCAGCCAGTATATCTTGAGAATATGGAAGATGATAACTTAATGAGAAGTCATTATATTCACATTTTCACACAATATTTGGATGCAAATTAAATAAATACCAAAGATTAAAATAGTAAGCTTATGCAGATTTTTCAAATATTCACCTCTGAACAGGTGCTATTCTCACTGATCAGAGAGTTCAAAAGGATCTGACAATTCACTAAGGCAGTTAACTTACTCCTCCTTATGTCCAGATAGACCAGTATCTTTTTGATAGGGAAAAATGACTGACTACTTCAAACCATCTAAGAAGGATTCTACAAACAGGCTTTTTTCATGTATTTTACAACTGTTTTATAAACAGTTGGCATAAATGCATGCTTGCAGTTACATGCAAATTAGCATATCTTTACCATTCATGCCATTTACTTAAAAAAGATCAGTGTTTAGTAATATGTACTGTTCCAGATAAACAACTAGAACTGAAATTAAGCATCACCTTCCTCAAGCTTTTAGTAACTAAATGTTCACATGGCATATTTGCAGACTTGATCCATTACTGACAGAATAACTGGCATTTTAATACACCCTCGATCAATTGTGGAAAAAGGAGGTATCAAACTCCAGACAAAACTGGCAGGAGTAAGTTGTGACTTTATTATTTATTTCCAGATTTTTAGTCCTAAGTTCTGATGGTGTTCATCTGGTCTATCTACAACACACAGGCATACCTTGCCTACCTTCTTATGCACAAGCATGAAGTGTTCTTTCCTACCTGTTACCTGTACCCAGTTTCCCTCCTGCTCTCTAGCTCTCTTGAGCTTACTTTCCTCTCACCAAAACACTGCTGCATCTCTTTACAGAACATGATGGAACATGTTTTGGGTACAATTTTCTGATAATGTGCTCAAAAAGCCTCCATAAAAATTCACCTTTACTATGATTGACAACTGTTCAAGAAGAACAGTCTCATAGGATGAATTTATGCACATCACCAATCTTTTCATTACTAAGTTATGGCACCTGTAATAAATATAGCAACAGTAATGCTTAAAAGCTATTCCTGACAGTTTTTGGAAACTTAAATAACAAGTTTCCTTTGTCAATCTAAACCACATGTTTACATTTATTCAACTATACAAAACCATGGTTAAATCACTCTGACATTTTTTATATCTATCCCAAATCCTCTTTCTCATTACTTGCTATTTAGTGGCAAGGTTAAAAAGTGTTTCACCCTGAACATACAGGACTTAGAATAACCTCATCTATCTCAATTTGCTGTAAACTCTACATACAAGCAAAATTCACTAGATTTGCCTATTCATAATAATAAACTTGCTTTCATGGTGTGCATTTTTTCTAATTATATTCCACCATTTCAACTGCTCTTTACTTTTAAAGTTTTTCCCCTGTGAAAAAATAGAACCACAAATATCTCCATATAGCATATATGTGCTGACAACTATTTTTTATTACATTTTCCTGAATATATACAGTTTTTCAGGAATCAAAATAACAAAGGGATCCACTTTATCATTCCCATGTCAAGAGGAAATACATTAGAATTTCTAGGCTAGTTTTCACAATACTATTCTTAAAGATGCAATGAATTTCACTGCAATTACAGGAAGAGATATTTGCATTTTATTTTCAAATATAAGGGAAAGAGTTGTGATTTCTTTCATACATGCTTATCACCATCACTCTTTTAGCATACAGTCAAAAGACTTTGTGTAAGCCTTCTTTCACATTTAAGACAGAATATTGCTCTAACATTTTCAGGAGATTGTGATAAGGACACATTTAGAAATTCCTCTATATTTGACACAATATTGCTAAAAAAAAATCTACATTTTTTGTTGCCCACATGACCTCTTACTTGTCTTCAAAATATAGTACTATTATGATACATAGTCAATCAACTATATCTGTAAGTGCATTTTTTTTAATTAACTATGGAGGGAAAGAGGCAAAAGAAAAGGTACTAATTCAAGATTACATTCCCTCCCTCCTTTATGCTAGCCCTGCTCTACCTCAGCCTTTCACCAGTGTCACTGGTATCAATTTCTACCCCACCTCCCATAAACAAAAAAAAAAGAAGCATACACCAGTAAACTTCCTCATGGGAAAATTAAAAAAATACATTCTTTAAGTTTTTGTATTGTAAAGAGTGTATTTAACCCAGACAAAAGCTGAGTAGTGTGAAGTAATTGTGGGTAAAATTCTGCAAATCAGAATGCCAAGAGAAGACACTATCATAGAATAAAAAAGCGAAGGAAAAAGTGCTAAGACTGTGACTTTCTTCCAAAGATGTGAAAACATAGAAAAAAACAGCAACAGAATTAGTTCACATTTGCAACCCAACCTTAGATTTGGCAGCTAAAATTGTTCCTAAAAAAGTTACTCTTGACTTCTCTTTATTGAAGAGAGGGGTCGAGAAAGAAAGAGGAAACCATTTTTAAAGCCAATGCATTCAGAGTTTCCAGATTGCAGCTCTCACATTTATAGCCGAGGAGCAACACTATTAAACTGAATTCCCTTATTGTCCACAGATTAGAAAAGAAGTAAGCATAATTTAGAACTCTGTGAAAATAATAAAAGAGACTAGCAGAGGGAAATCTGCTAGTCTGAAGGATTCAAGCTTACTGCCCTTCAAATGCAAGTTATCTTCAAGTAAGCTTTTTTCTCTTTTTGCAGTTTTCCTTCCAAGTGTTAACACACTCAGCATACATTGCTCCATCGTCTCTCAGGTGTAACAAATCAAAACCTTTATTTTCACCTCTGACATTTTCAAAAAACACATGAATATATGACATACCTTGTGCTGTAACAGTTCAACTCTGCATCAGCTAACAATTTTTTTTTAGGTTTAAGCCTACACACTGTACTGCCTACTTGCTTTCTTTTTGTACTTTGCAGATCTCCTCAATTTCACAAACTTCTGAACAGAACTGTCATTATTAATTCTCAGCAAGACACCTAAGCCACTATGAATCACTGCAGCGACTGGCAGCAAGTGTCGGCACTACTCTCACAATGCTTCAGAAACGGAGGGAAGTCCTACAGCAACTAAAAGCTTTCAGCTAAACCTACCGCTGACTTGGTTCTTGCACAAGTCTTCATCCAACTTCATTAAATAAGAGAGCAAAGAAAAAACATGCATTAGGGTGACATAACATCTCACAAGCCAGAAATATTTCATTATTCTGCCTCTCTAACACCGGCATCTTGGCTCCATGTCTCCAAGTAGGGACACCACACAGGCTGGAATTTGAGTTTCTCAAACTTCATTAAAAGCCTTATCGAACAGTGACCATTACGCATCCTATAACTCCACAGTGGAGTTGGGCACTCAGGGTTTATTTATTGGATATCAGGCATCTTGGCTCTAAACAAGAGTACAGATTACACGTTGTGTCCCTTCTTAACGCAAGCACTGCATGATGTAAACCATTATATTTACTGTACAAAACTGCGTATTTTTTCATGCTTTGTGAAAATTGAATTGCTGACTAATATTCTACCCATAAAGCAATTGATAATAACGATTTTTCCTGAGGAGAAGTGAAAGTGAAAACAGAAAAAAGGGCTTTGTTGTAGTCTCTATGCTGCTTAGCTGCATTGCTAAGTCACGGATTTCAACACAACAAATTCCTGCAAATAAAGAGGAAGTGAGCACTTCTCTGCACAGGGAAGTTGTGGTTCTTTTCCCAGAACTTACATTTACTATGATTATATTTTAGCTGTCACACTACTTTAAAACATTATCATCTGGAATGCTGGCAGCTCTGCAGTCCACTGGTAGAGATCACAAAATATTTAAACTTCAACAATCATAGAGAAGTTCACTGTTCTGATAACCAAACACACAAAAATACAAAGAAGCAAACTACTGTGACTTCATACGGACTGTATTCACTCTGCGGTGGAAGTAAAATCAATGTTATTTTTCAACATTTTTTTGGAAACTTAACCTATGTTTATCCTATGAACAAGTGTGATTTAGCCCTTTGAGTTCAAAAGAAAAGATATAGCTCCATTTCTAGGGATGGATAATTTAAAGTACATCTTAGTATAGACCATTCTGCAGTATAACTTTAAAAGAGTTATAAATACATGTTTAAAAGTTATAGTAGGATGTACTTGCTTTCTCACATTCCACTCAGTGTCTCACTGCCTGTCCATGCTCATCACATGAACTGGTAGTCAATACAGCTTGCTTCATGGCATCAAGACAAGCTCATTTCGAAATTACCATGGGCATCCAGAGCTTACCAGAGAATCCTGAAGCAGCTTGCTGTGAGACATAGACACATGCAGAGCCTCATGCTGGTTTTAGAGAATAAATCATCTTCAAGAGAGGCATAGCATCACATCAGCAAAACCTCAGTTTTTGTTGAACTACTATTCTCATTAAAAAATCATTTTCCTTATTATCCTTACATGTTTCATCCTAGATTCACTGTTCCCCTATTAAAACAGACTATAATTTTTCCAGTAAATAAGATTTCTAGATAAATGTTAATCCCTGTCTGGCCATTTTCGTAGGGATAGTAATACTCAAAACAGAACACATGCAGCTAGTAACAGAAGAACAGAGGTATCTAGTTGTGACACTCATGTGTTTTTACCCATGCTCTAAAATTTTTCCCTCTTCAAAGGTCTAATCTATTGACCTAATTTGGTTCTACTATTGACATATTAAGCAATACAATTAAGGGACTGCTTAAGTCTGTTAACTAGGGATGGGATGGTGTGGTGTGTGAGAGGTTTGTGCATGTGTTGCTCTCATGTTTTTGAGAACGAAAGTGAGAACAAGTTTTGTAGATCTCAATATTACATATTTTTCTTCTTGCTATTCACAAGGCCCACGTTCAAGTTCAAGATTCCTTCTATTAAGCGTTCAGCTGTAATTATTATTCATACTTTAGAGCTGTCAAATAGAATTCCTACCAAATGGCAAATGTAAAACAATTGTGGTGCAATTTATCATGGTAAAAGCATCCAACTAATTTTCAAATTGTCTATTAAGTACCCATAACTGACATACATTTAGTTGGTCATGACATTAAGAAAAATTCCAGCATACTCACCAATATACACAGTGTGGACCTACTAAGTCAAAATCTAAAGATTTGCCTAAAGCAGAGTTTGGAAGAAGTTTCAAGATAATAATAAAGGAAGTGACAAAATTAATCCATTTCTCCATCTCCCTTAATACAAAATGTTAGCTTCAACACAAGAAAAATTGCTATAGCTTCCACTGATTAAACTAGTTTCTCGTTTGATAGACTCACAATAACTCATCCTATCCTTTGTTGAGAAATCAAATAAAAATCAAAAATGTCTGGTTGCCCACGCTTATTTTTGCATTTAAAGATTTAACAGCTCTCTTGGAAGCTGGGAAAAGAGACATCTTTAGAACACAGTGTTAAAAATATTTCTCTGTTTCCCTACCTGTTTCTCACTCAGAGCTGTGATTTTGGCTTGAAGTTCATGAAGTTGTTTCTTCAAATCAGCGTTCTGATTAGAAAGAAAAAATATCTGTGAGAAAGATATTCCATTTGTTAACAAAGAGTAGTAGCAGGAAGGCGGATTTTTTTGTTTGTTTTGTTCTTGCATAGTGTACTACAAATACAGCACCTCTGGATGTACAGCCAATAAAATTCAAATGGCTCAACAAAGCCTTATGTAAGTCTCTGAGAGCAACAATAATCAGAGGACCTTTCTAGCACTCAGAGAGGTAGCCCAGTTTGGAAAGAAGATTTCATTAAAACATCCATTAGTGCTTATCACATTATAAAGCACATTTGTACATTTCATCAAGTTTACAAATTAAACAATAAATGTTTGTTAAAAGGTAAAACAACTGTATCGTACTGTATATAACAGCACGCTATAGTATGTTATCTAAAACATTCTCACTTATGCTACTTATGCAAAGACATTTACACTTAACTGTGAAGAGTATCAAGCATATCTATTAAATCTTAATTGACACAAAGATCAATTGAAGGCAAACATACATAAGTCCTTATTTCCATGTATGCTTATGCCTTAGACTCTGCCGAAGAGAATCACATTTGCCTTGACACATCATTCATATTAGCACTTTGCTTACAGTAGCACTTTCCTAAGTTTCAGATTTTAAAGCCATAAGCAACACTAGAAAGATGCAAACAGAAAACAATTTTTACCAAGACTTTTTCTTTTCTACTGAAATAAAAAAAATAAAGAAACATCTGTCCTTAGTTTAAAACCTGTGAAGCTCTGCAGAAACATAACAGGGAATCAGGTTTTCCGTAATTTTTCTCCTTTCCCTCTTTTTTTGTTCTCATTTATGTTGTAAAGTTTTTATACTAGATTATTCAGGTTTAGTCTGCTAAGCAAAAATATTAAAACATAAGACTAGTATCATCACAGGAACTTCGTGCATATTCTCTATTTTTATATTCCTCCAATTTTGAAAATCATTTTGATCTCAGCTTGCAGATAGTGTCTGATTCCAGCAAAACTAGATATTGACCAGCCATCCTCCCTTCTTCTAGATTCCACTTAATAATCTGGGATAAAAATGCATTAAGGGCATTGGAAACAGGGACCAGATTTACTTTTCCTGACTCTAGGATCTTTGCATGGCTGCTTGCAGCATGACCTCACTTTCAGCAAATATGAACTGAAAGCAAACTGCTCTGCAGACTAATTGTTAGCAGACCTGACCAGCGAATAAGAGCAGCAGATCTTACCAAAATCCCATCAGAATAAAAACGTTCAAAAGAAACAGATTTTCCAATACACCCTGCTTAACCCTCCCTGTCGGAGGTTTAACTACCTGAGTGTTATTAAAAGCTGTCTTCTCACTTCAATGAGCTCAGAAAAAAATGTACATTCAGAAAATTATAGGACATTTACTATTATACGGGGATGGGAGCTCTCAACAGCAAGCCTCAAGTGCGCAGCCTTTGTCCCTCTACTCAACATTTTAGACTGGTTTGAGAGCTCCACAGAACTCCCCATCCAGCATCCAGGAGAGTTTAACTGCTGTACATGAAAATCCAGGGACCTTACGCAGTCATGAGGAAAGGGACGACTTCTGCTGTCTATGCAGGGAGTCCAGTTATTTAACTTGAGTAGCTGTGAAACTTCCCAAGGCCAAGTGTCCATTCTATGGACACTACAGGGCTGGTAGGACACCCAAGACAGGCAATCTGAACACAACCTTAAGCCATATTGTTTGGACAAAACTTCTTGGACAGAATATCCTCTCTCTTCTTGTACTGCGAACTTTGTGATACTCCAAAAAGGAAAAGTTATTGGGAATAATGGCAGCTTTTATAGAGAGCAGATCCCAATAGAATCAGAAACTTACTGCTCATCTGAACTGCACCATAGCCCAGAAAAGTCACTTGATTTAAACTATTAAGAATATGTATGAGGCAAAAAGCTCCATAATAGCAAGAATTTTGGTTTCATTTTAAATGATCCAACAGTCATTGTTGAAAACTTATGAATAAGTTTTCTTCTAAACATTGTATTAGCAAGGAAGAAGATGATACAGAAATATCTAAAATGCTCAAGTTTCATGCACTGTTATTTCCTTCATTTTTAAGGGAAATTATCTAATATAAAAATAAATAGTTACCTGTGGGTCTTGCTTCATTTGGGCAACCAATTTCTAGAAAGAAAAAAGATGCAACAATACAGTGAAGATTTTCATTACGAATCTCGTTGAACAGTTTAAAATTCAGTATTTTTTAAGAATCTTTGTAAAAGCAAAATATTTAGTTTACAGTATTTCAATAGCAAAGCCTAGAGTCCAGTATTACAACATTTCCAAACCCATTCTTATTAATACAGTAAAAGTACTGTATTAAGCCATCACTTTTCTTCTCCTAAACAGTTCTTGAACAAGTGATGCTTTTTTAAGACAATTTAAGCCAGCTGGGTAAGAATCTGATAGCTGTGTCTCCTCTAGAACTGCTGTCCTCTTTGCTTGCAGTCACAGGAAACACAAACCACAGATAACCGCTGCAGGCACAAAAGCTGTTTGTATATTCAAGGGCAGAATGTTTCAAGTACTAAAGCTCTGCCTGTGTGTTGCCTTGGCTGGTACCAGATGGAAAACCCATGTTCAGAAGTATCTTTGCCACTTTTCTCCCTCAGAGAGAGATTGAGATCACTGTAGAAGAGATGCCCTCCACATCCAAAGGAAAACAGACAGATTGTTACCATTCACTATTCTTCCTCCCTCACTTCCTTCAGGCAGCTGCAGGAGAATGCTGTCTATTGCTAAGCAAGGAAAAAGTTACCAGAGAAACCAGAGCCCAGAATGATGACACAGCATAAACCAAAACTCCTAATATATATTTTTGGTAAATTTATAGAAATTTACATGTCTAATGTTTTCAAAGATTATGTCTTAGGTTAAGTAGCTACTAACACATATTTCTTTCATTGATCTGCTTTAGTTACTTTTTGAACCTGGAAAACATTCTAGATTCTGCAGTCATAAGTTCCCAAGTTAAACTACAGGACTCTTATGTAAAAGGATGACCTCCTTTTTCTTTTGAATCTGTTTCTTTACAATGCAAGCATGAGGGACTAATACGATTACGGAAAACCAGAGCTGACTTGAGTCAAGAGGAGTTGGAACCTGGACTTGATGATCCTTACAGATCCCTTCCAACTTAAGACATTGTATGATTCTATGGCTGCTTCTCTAGTCAACTCCTTCTTACATTTTTTCCACACCACATATTCCCCCATCAGTCCTCACTTCTTCAGATTGAAAGACTCCTCATGCACAAAATGTTCAACTGCTTTGTTCACTCTTGGCATTCTTCCATAATTCTCTAGTTTGTCTCTATCATCTGGAGACAAAGTTTAAAACTACGTGCAACACTCAAGTACTCTGTACCACAAAAACTCCTTCCACTGTGCCAACAGCCAGTTCACAGCCTGCTATTGCAGATGTAAAACTGGGCCTGTTTTCCCAAAGTGCATCTCTTGGCATTTATCTACACTGAATATTACTGTTTCGTCATGCTGCCATTCAGCATCACAGGAACACACTTAGCTTATTTCTCCTCAGTGCTTCCTGCCACATTGGAGCTTGACAAGCAACAAATCTGTTAGTTTTTATAGAAAGTGCTCCTGCAGACACAGTCATAAGACAATACAATCAGTACTGTAAACTCTTCATAAAATATTGCTAAATTTTTGGATCAAACAGTACTATGTAATGCAATGCTAAGCAAAATAATTATTCTTCTTAAACATAAGCTAAATTTAAGGTATTTTAAAAGCTACTGATCTTTTTGCCATGAAATAAGGACAAGGATGCTTTAGGTTTCTTCCACACAGCAGCTTGAGGAACCATCCCTGAAACTCAACCCTTCTGTAAGAATAGCTAAATATAAGTCCTTTAACACCTCTTGTGATCAAAACTATGATTTTGAGTGCTTTAAATTTATCTTAACACAGTAGCAGAATGAACTACTTAGACTCGATGCATCTCTTCTCAGGACAAGCAATATAGCTTTGACACGGAAGACATTTCAATATTCAAGTTGTATACTCATATAGAAATGATTTGATCAGGTGTCATTCATGGTGGATTCTCTGATCATAGAAAGGAGAAAAGCATAGGAGCTGAGAAAAGCAGCTTTTTCTCAACAACTAAACACCTTTTTTGGGCTCTTCCTGGTAGTTTTAGACACACTTTGCCAAAGCAACATTACGAAAGCTTCAGACAGTTCTGGAAGTGAAACAAAAGAGGCAAAACCCAAGGAACTATTCTACAAACAAAACCATATCATACTGAGCATCACTTGTACAGCCATGTAAGCAGTCACAGGCAACACGCTGCATCAGGAAGCTGGGAGGGTTTGGCCAGAGAGCTGAGCTGAATTCCTTACGCTCATCACAAACACCTGTCCACCACTTCCAACAGGGCAACAAACCACGACTGTGTGAGTGTTTGCAAGCTTTGTTAGAGAGTCCTCAGAAAAAAAAATACTAGAGAAGTAAAAGATGACAAGAGACAATTCTTCATAAATCCTGATTGAAAAGAAGGAACTCATGTCTCTTTAGGTTACAAAATTCAGAGCTATTCAAGAAAGTTCAAGAATTTGATTTGAGGATTTTTTTGTGTGTGTCAAAACCAGTTTAATTTCTATCAGTGTGCATGCTGACAAGCAATAACCATGCAGGCACAGTTGACAAAACCTTTACTGAAGCACCCAACATTTTGTTGTGTTATTTTCCACTGTAAACATATAGACTTTTTCTTACCCTTAATTATGGAAATACACAGCATCTTGAATTAAAAAAGACAACCTTCTGATATAATGGTTTTTCCACTTTCACCACCTAAAACCAAATCTAATAAAGTTGATTTTTGTGCAGAGCTCACTTTTAATGACAACTGGGCAAAGTTAAAGCAAAGAAAGTTAAAAACACCAACTTTAATAAGTTTAAAAAAGGTCTTTTTGGGCATTTCTCAGTCTTCATCCCTGTTCATCAGTGTCGTTAGGAACAGATGCTAAAGATTATTCAAAATTCACAGTCTTAACATTTTTGGTTCACTTGGGCATAAAGGGGAATGAAGGGCAAATGCTGTCATACAAACACAAGCATGATTAACATTTTGATTGCTTTACAGTAGTTAATAGTTGAAAAAATTACTTACTGGCCTTAAATTTATTTCTATGTCTGCAGCAAATGGGTAATTGCTGAACTTCCTTACCTCCACAACAAAACTTCATTGAAGTTTTGAATACAAAGGCCTTGGAGTTACTGAGGAAAGCAAAATACTCATCTGTAGTTCTGGAAATCCATTCTTAGCTTTTTCAGTTTTTCCTCCTTGGCTGTAAGTTGTATTTTGTTAAAGCAGACACAGGTTGATTTTACTAATTCACCCATTCTAGTTCTTGCAATATGCACATCATTGCAGCAAGTACTGAACAAGCCATCCAGATCACATTTTAGACAAGTCACCAAGTTGTTTTGAAACCATTTCCAAATTTCCTGTGATGGACTACACTGATCAATGTTACTTTTATCCACCGTGTACCAGCTGTGAGTTTCAGGTATCTGAAGAGCATCAGAAATAATTGGAGAATTGTGTTTAGAAAAGGTCCCATTAAATTTAAGATTTCAAGTTGGTAGCTAGTCCGTGTCGATGGCTGTAATAATTTTCTTCCAAGAATTAATAAGCATGTCCTGCTATATTTACTAAATTAGGTTTTAGTATCATTAGTTGTTTACAATGTTCCTCATTGGCATTGTAAAACACTGGCAAACTGCAACTCTACTGCCATATAGTATTGAACAGGTTACTAGTAAAAAGACCCCAACATGTAAAAATTTACAAAGCCCAAGCACGACAACCTTTTGATTATCAAAAATATAGTTTAGAAGCTACTAAAGTAGAGGACATTCCAGAAGAGAAGTGCCAGATTAAACTGTGCAGCACAATTTACATTTCACTTCAAAGTTCCTCCACCATATTCCTCCATTGCCAACTGAATACTGAAGCTGGCTTCAGAACATCAGAAAAACCTCCCAGTCAGAAGCAGCTGAACATGGTTTTCAGAATGTTTTTATTACTGCTACAAAATACTAAAAAAAAATCCCCACCCACATCTTGATATGTAGATTTTTCACATTTGCTAAAAAACAACAGGTGGTCAGGTCAAAATGCAGAGTATAAAATTCTGAAGTAGTTTCAAGCTTATAAAACAATTATTACTATAGTTGTAGTGCTATTGCTTAATGCTCCCATTAGTAGTAATACTGTCTGCAGTACTAATGCTGCTATTGCTTTAAAGCAAGAAAGTATATAAATTACCTGGTGAACCTGAATTTCCACTTTCAGAGCCTCCTGTAGAGTCTGCAGCTCCATTCTCTACCTTCTCCACTTTCTCTAGAAGTGTCTTTGCTGATTCCAGTGCCTTTAGTTTCTAGTTTCCTCTTTAACACCAGTCCTATGGAAAAATAAAGGTTTTGTTTTGGTTAATGATGGAGAAGAGTAAATATGAAAAAAGGAGATTATAACACAACAGGAATTCAATAGTGAACTATATTCAAATGCAGCTTTCTAGCCTAAATACAGTCAGTCTTTTGAACACAAAAAATCTGCAGGCTCTACAAAATGCCTGCCTTGGAGTCATTTAGCCAAATTTGTTACTTCCCACATATCCCAAAGTTGACATACTTATCCCTTATCTTAGTTCACAGGCAGCTATTTCCTACCAATATCCTATTGCAGTTGCATATTAAATTAGCAAATTTAACTACCGAGAATGTTTTAAAAATCTGTGTAGATAAAAATTTATTCTAGAGAATAAAATTCTACAGCCACAATAAATAGTTAAATTGAATGTACACACTTCCATGATACCATAGAGCTGTTCTTAGATGGGACAGTGTGCATGTTATTTAACAGAACAACATTAATCTATTAATAACTCCCTGCTTAAAGTTTGTGCCAAGTTAGTAATTTCAGTTGAAATCTGTTCTGAAGGAACAGAAGAGTGATATTAAGCAGCAGAAGACATTTCAAAAAGATTTATTTTATAATCTTTTTAATCTTGGAAATCTACTTGTAGATCATGAGTATAAAGTTTAGCATCTTCACTTGTACTACAAACAAATTAATCCCCCCAATCTATGACATAGAAAAGCATAATCAAACATACTTCTAAAAGCCCTGAATGCTGGACAATAGATTTCTTTTCAGAAATATGTTAAAAGTATCAGCTTCTGAAACAGGATTAAGATTCCCATATGCTCAAATCATCGTGGAACTTGTGTAAAAACATCTATAAATACATACACATGAAAGTCACTGGAAAACATGATACAGCAATTTTTCCAGTCACTTTTCCACCCAGACACCACAATTAAGGAATTGTTGCAGTGTTAAAATAGTTCCTATTTTTTTATTTTTTGAAAATTGCTCACAGTCATTGCACAGGTGTTGTTGTCAGCTCAGAGGCCTTCCTAATGAGACTACAATGTTTTCAAAAGGATCCTGACAGCTTTGATTAGACATGCAGGCTGTAAAAAGAGAGTAATTCCCATAAGTTAAAGAATTTTATTTTAATATTGTCTCACCACAGTAAACTGAAGCAGTGGACAAATGTGTGAACTCCTAAAAATAAAAAGGTTGGAAGTGTGTGCTTTGTTTCGTTTATTTATCTTTTCAAACAGTAATATGTTACAAAAAGAGAAAAGTATAAAGGGGAGTTAAAAAGCACTATACTTGAACTCTTTTCAGTGTTGTCTGCTGTTAGCATAAAGTTGCCTATTTAAATAACAAAGGCCTGATCAAACTTTCTAGCCAACACATGAAATGACCTTCTGCAAGGGCCTCTCCCACATGTGACACAGATGAGTGAAAACAGCTGCCTTTACAGCAACTAGTCTCTAAAAAATTGTAATCTGTATCAAGGGATATATGGAAATTACACATAGTTCCCTGTCCTATTACCACAAACAGTAATGAGAAAACAGAATCACAGATTATTACTTCCACTCACTGACAAAAACAATTACAGCATGCTTCGAGTCCCTACCACTGCAGTTTCAAAAGAAGCCATGCTTCAGAAAACCACGTGGGAGACTGGTTAATGAAAACTGGAACTCACTGCAAAGGCTAGAAGTCTTTTTGACCCATGGAAATTCCATTTCAGGGTAAAGACAGGCAGATATGGTCAGTTTCTTTCTCAATGTTCTTTAAAAGAATCAGAAGGCACACCTGATGAACAGCTCATATCGCTCTGTAGCTACATGCTAACTTCAAAGTTGAGTGCAGAACAGCAAAACAGTTATCTCAACTGAGAATATAAAAAATATCTATCACTTAAATATATGTAACTGTAAAGTCTAATGCATGTTCATGGCAAACATGACACAGAATTTCTGTAAAAGAACATATAAAGATTGAGCAACTTCTATTAATGCACAACCTAATTTGACATAGATATTGTAGTATTGATGGTTCATAAAAACTAATCCAAATTTATTGTATCTATGCCTTGAACAGCCAGCAAGGTTTTCCCAAATTAATTTTTAAGAGGTTCAAGAAAAAAGTAACAATGCCTTGCAGAAAAAAAGTAGTTGCTCAGCCTAGCTATGTTTATAGGGGGATAAACATGAAAAAACTATACTTAATTTAAAAGTTTGGTCAAATTGCCAAATTCTGAATATGAAATATATACAATTGTTTCTTTCTAGAACATGCACTTGGAGCTTCCCTTTCCAAGCAGGAATAACTACTCAGTTAGACCTGTCTAGAACTCCCCCTAAGTACCTTATACACTCATCCCATGTTAAACAACCAATAGAGTTTAAAAAAAAAAAAAGAATCAAAAAAACTCCAATTACTCCTTACATCCAGCAAAACCTAAACTGCTTTTTTCTGGTTTACATAGAATAATGTCTATAAATATCTATCAGGGCATCTGGTTAAATATTGCTCATACTTCCTTTGAGAGGAGGTAAAAAACTACGTAAGTGGCTATACATTTTGCTAGTGCAAAAACTTCTGGGATTTTTCAATTTTTATTCTTTTAGACCGAACTTAAAGGGAAGATTTGAAAATTTAAGTTCAGTAGCATTATAAACTACCTATAATATCACATTCAAAGAGGTGTAAAACAATTCTCTGAATTGATCATAGAACATGGTGCATTTTCCACTTTACTGTTATGGTAGTGGAATTATTTCAAACAAAAAGCTTGTAGACGACTTAAACTGCATGGATGGCTCGGCCTGCAAAAATTTTTCATCTCATTATTATTAAAGGAAAACAAGCAAATGCCCTGCTCAGTGCCAGAATTGGTGATTTCCAAAAGGAAAGCACAGGATTCAGGAGTACATACTCCTCTTGTACATCCAGACATAACTTCCAAGTCTCAGCCAGGAAGAACACTGAGCAAGAGGTAAATTAGATATTTTTGGATGGATTTCAACTATTGGAAGCAGAAGTTCCTCCATTCAATTTCTTGCTGGCATTCATTTATTACCAATAATCACTTCTTTCTTAAGTGGTTGCTTTAAGACTTACAATTTCATACTCAGATAAGTGTCCCAATGCACAGCATATAGACTATTTAAATATTCAAAGAGTGAATGAAACCTTAAACTCTATAATAATCACATAAGCGCATTCACACTTCTGTTTTCTCAATTAAATACAATCTACATGGGAACCTTTAAAATATCACAATACTATTTCAACTATAGCTATTTTGGAAGCTACACTAGAAACACAGCTGACAAGGCATATATATTTATATAAACAAAGGCAGGACACACATAAGGCCATGAATGCCTTCTGTGTGTATGGAAGGACTCTGAATAACTCAGAATTTTAGAGGGAAGTCTTTCTGAGCCAAAAATCCCTTCAAATAAAAATTTAGTTTCCACATTACACAGGAAAAAAAAAAAACACAACCAAAAAAACCACAAATAACTTAACATTGTTATTTTTGAGTAGATTAATTTAAATGTCCATTGTACTTACAGACTCTTGGGCCTCAAATCTCAGCCTTACAGAGATTTTATTTATAAGACTGGGGCTTGCATCAGCAATATTTACTTTTAAGACTTAATTCCTGAATATAAGAATAGATAGAATTTCAGTTTCAGTAACCATCAAACTTTTCCAGGAATGGATGCCAGCTCTTCATATCATCTATTCTTAGGGAAGCCATTTTAGCCTCGGGAAGAAGTACTCACCAGTTTTGAGTAAGTTATCCCTTTCAGCTCTCTACCCCCTCCTACAAAAGAAAAACAACAACAGAAAAAAAGGTAAATTACAAATACTGAAACTAGAGTTTGAAACAACAACAACAAAAAAAGAATTCAAATATTTGAATAGTTGGAGATGGAAGGGTTGGATTTTAAAAAGGGGATTTTGGTTGGTTTTTCTGAAGCTAACTATAAAACACCACTTTGAAAGAAAACCTGTTTGAAGTGGCAGGGAAAATTAAGGAGACCGACAATTTTAATCCAGATTAAAATACAAACTATTACTGTCACTAGGGGGAGAAGCAACCACAGGTACAAATTTTTTTGTTCTGTGCAAGGTCAGTGTCCCCCTCCCGTGGGGGAAAGACCTTCTCTCCATTATATTTATTATTTATTCTATGTTGGAAGCCCTGTCAGTTGCCAGAACTAAATATGACAAGGTTACTCACTCTAGCCATTTGCCCACTATCTCTGCTAGAGGTTATACCAACAGCCAAAGAGAGTAGAGCAGGTGGTAGGTCAGCAGAGTGCCCAGAGCTCAAACCCCAGAGCACTACTGGGGACTGAACAAACAGCAGTGTAAGGAGGGACACGAAGTGCAGAGGCCGAGAAGAGGCACTGCCCGTTATGCTGCCTGGGTCACGGGCAGAACATTCTGTAGCACAGCAAGGTAATACCTCTGAAATCACCACATGAATCATAAAAAACTCATGAGTCAGAGTTCTAAAACGATAGTTACAATATAAATGATAACCCATTTGCTCAATTACTTCGCCTAATGCTAAAAAAAAAAGGCTCCAAAATACTCCCAAATTTCTAGTAAAATACTAGAATATTAACATATTTGAAGTTTTAACTTCACAGCTAACAAGATCTTTGCAGATGTTTCTACCCACACAGAAATCATCACAGAGCTGAAGTTTAAGCACCAGCCCTATAAAAAGATACAGCAGTATAAAGTCACAATCATCTGTTGCTCATTGGAGACCAGCACAAGTGGAGGGTTTCCATTTACTGACCAGCAGATGATGACCGGGTGCTGATGACCACGGAGAACAGAAAAGAAAATGGGAAGCCTACCGCTGGCAGTGACAGTATTGTCAGTCTCCTACTCTCAGAATTTAACTGTGCATTTTAAACCATTGAATGTTACAGATTATGTTTTATTTTAGAGCAATTTCAGGTTAGTTTGCATAACATCCAGCTGCAAGCATGACAGGTTATGAACTGGGAAGCATGGACTGTTTTGAGGTCGTATTCAAAGTAAGTACATTCACCCTGGATGCTGCAGAATTTTAAATACTGTCATTTTCGAGGGTGCTGAAGAGACAGGTATTATTCTCAAACTCTAGTTGTTTCTTTTTGGTATTAATATCCTACTTGTCACCTCCACCTACTAAAACTATCAATCAGTCACTTAATTGGTCCAGAAACCTACAGAGGACGCCCTTTCATCATGCAAGTACTGAGTGCCCTCTTAACAAACAACTACAACTATCTGTCCATGCTATTAATAAAAAAATAATAATAAAAAAATCTCACTGCTCTAGATTACTGCCTTTGGAAAGCTAAACAAAACAGTCAGTACTACACATCTGCAAATGCAGTCTTAGAATAAATAAGTATGATTTTTATTGAAAAAAAAGAAAAACATCAATTTACTTGTAGCACAAGTACACACAACCTGACAAGAAAGCTGTCACTTAAAAATAACAGCAACTGTTCCTTCCTTCCTATTTTCCCCCTACGTAGAGACTCGCCTCCATAGCAGGACCCTAGCTCCATCAAGATGGAGCTGTGCAGAAAAAAGCTGCACAGTTAAAACCTTCAGATTGCATTTAATCTTGCTGCAACCCCAGACTCAGAAGCCAGGAGCTTCCAAGGACAAAGTTTAGAACACAAGGTGTTTAATCATGACTATCCAAGTGAACCACTGTGTTGCCTTGGAGAAGTCACTTAGAGAGGACCTATATACAGAATGGAAATACATTTGCATCCTCTTCTGTACATAATTTAACTACAGGCTTTTTCTTAAGTGTTTAGAACAGGTTAACCTTTGAATGTCAAACCTCTGGCAACACAAAATTCTGCCCTCACGCAGGTATACTATTTTTACTAACATCCCTGCCTCATTTAGTAGAGAGGACAAGTACAAAGAATGAAATATCAACTGAATTCTTGTCATTCTGAACTTTTGATTTGCATGGCTCTTTAAACTCAACATCTAAGCCCAACGACAAATAAAAAATTGGTTTCTTCATAAGTAGCACACTAATGAGAGCCACAGAAAAACTTGTGCCTGATACAGGCAAGGTTTCTTAAATGGAGAATTGAGACAGAGAAATGAAGAACAAATACCCAAGATTGGTAACCCCAAGCATCTTAAACAGATTTAAGTTTTCAACTGCTTTTACCATTTTTATAGCAGAGAACAGCATATGACCAACTATATCTTTAACTTTGGCTCTTGACAACTCCCTGTACTTGTGGATACTGGGAACCAACACAGAATAGTATTAGTGAAAAAGGGATAAAGTCTGCTCTGCAGATGAAACAAGATTATTTCTTTTTCACAGCAAAAGTTCATACAGAAACTCACACTGCCTCTCATTCTCCACACAAAACATATTAGAAAGTTAAGATTAGACAGCTCACAGTCACTCATATCAATAGAGAAGCCCAAAGAGTTTAGCATTATACAGGGATTTCTAACAAAAACTTCAAAAGTAGAAATGTATCACAAAATCAGCTATCCAATTTACTGAGTTAGCCTTTTGAAGGCTCTAGAAACATGCTTTAAACTGTCCAAAGTAGGAGCCTGCAAGGTTTAATTCTCAAATTATTACAGTATCTTCTGCAATATTTTGGGGGTTTTTAAATCCCAGGTCTGGGAGTCAAATTAAGAACACTGCCTTCTTCCCAAAATATATATGTGATCTATGATTAGAAAAGTTACTAATTTCATAGGACCATTATGAAAACTAAGATCTCAAAACTCGTATGTTTAAGGCTTGGTAGCACCGAGGACATCAGAAGAACACATGGTGGTGAAAATACTTTAGCATTCAGCACCTGAAGGCTTAGGACTATTTAAATGCTAATTATCTGTATATTAAGATGTCTGGTTGTAACAATTAGACACTTATTACTACCTTCAAGTTATACAATCAAGTTTATGCTACTGTAACCAGAGACTCACTTGGAGAAACTGGGAATAATTAAATGTCGTGTTCAGCAATTTTTTCTTCACATTTTTCCTAACTCTAGAAAGTAGCAAATGTTTACTGTCAGACCATGGAACTCTATACATTCATATTATGTTACAATATCTAATTATGTATATTTCACTTTCACTAAAAGGATCTTGGTCTTGTTCAGTGCACAGAATGAACTCAAAAAAAAAAAGACTAAATGCTGTGCACAGGCAATTGCGAACCTGATACTCTCAGATTTCAGAATTTTTTTTATTGCTCTACAATATGAGGGTAAAGCACTATTAATTTTTGTGTGTATGTGTGCGTGCAAAATCCACACCACACAGAAGGGATTCAGAGTTTTCCTCTGGACTTTTGTTTTCAGATGTGAACTCCTCAAAGCAACAGTTCTCCCTCCTATGTTTGAATGACATCCTTTATATAGAGAGCACTCTATCACTATCTTCTAAGAAAACAAGTCATAGCAGATACTTTACTGTGATTTTCAAGTCAGCAGCTCTCCTTCCTTCACAGGGTGGGATTTCTGCAGTCTTAAGAAGACCAAACACAGGCCAGGCAGGGTATATAACCAATTTCAAATTACATTATTATAAGGCTCATGTTTCAATGACCATCGTTAGCAGAGCTGGTGCTGTCACTCCTGTGATAAAAACAAGCCTCCTTTGTGTCAGTGCATGGAATCTGATCTTCCTGTTGTGTTGCAGCTGGGAGGATTCCCAGTCAGCTCCAGTAATACGTGCCAGGCAGGTGGTAAAGGGACCAACAGGATTGCTCAAGATAACTGAGACTGAAGGGTACAAGCCATGCCTTCCAGTTTGTCCATCTGTACAACTGTTCTCTCCACCTCCATCCTTATCCCCACACAATACTGATAGTTTAACTCCCCCTGAACTGGTCAACGAGCCTGGATTTTCTGCTTATGCATGCAGACAACTTACAGGATTCAAACTATAGACTTTAGTTCTACCTGGAAGTTCTGCTGCTATGATTCACCATAAAACAAATGCAGTTTGGAGTTTAAGACACCTGAAGCTGACTTCATTTTGGGATAGATTACTTCACCTTCCCTGACACACTTTATAAAACCATCACACTAAGTTTAAATAGAAGTGTGCAACACCATCATTTGTCTTTGCTGACGTAGTACTATATTTAACACATAGAAAATGAGCTAGAAGACTCATTACAGTTTAAAAGACCATCTCTAGTGTAAAGATAAAACCACTTCACAAGCTGATTCCTAAAATATCAACCAAAACTTGCCATGGCACCAAGCACATGTAAGCAGCTGACGATTACCCTCTTAGCTCCTGTCCTATGACTACAGCTCCGTTGGGCATTAGCAACTCTTCCTGAACACAGTCTTTCCTAGCATCTTAGGGGTGGGATGGAGTATGAAATCACACTCTCTGGCAAAATGATAAACTACATTTGGCCCTGTAGAAAATTAACATAAACACATTTTAAAATCTCAGAATCATCTCTGTCACTTGAACAGATTCAAGATAATGTTGCTCTACACTTTTCACCTGTGCAAAAACCCTTCTTCTTTGCACAGTCTTAGCATATTTCTTGAATCAGAGAAGTCTCTTTAACCTACAACCATTAGCAAGCCTGGCAGATGTTCTTTCTGACTTGGTATCAAGGGCTGCCCATTTAACCTAACATTCATAAAATTACCATCAGTAAAAGTCTTTTTTGTACCCAGACACCAGTGTACAGGGACATTTTACTGCACTGTTGCATTCAGAAGTTCTAGTATTGCAGAACCACTAAACCTCACGTTGTTCAGTGAGTTGCTATTCACCAGGTTCTAGGTATACACAAAATCATCCTATATGCAGTGTGGCTAAAATCTTGCTCATGTAGAAAAATTTTTATGACTGGGCTTTTTATTTTGGTGAATTACTTTTTAGAAGGACTGTTTAGCTAAACACACACCAAGAGAACTCCCAGTACTAATAAGGTCTGTAAGTTTATGTCTTACTCACAGTGCAACAGCAAAGTTTCATATTTAAAGTAGGGAGCTTAGGAATTTTTTGCAAAATTAAAATATTTACACGATGTGAAGGTATAAATCAGCAGAAGGCAGAGTTTGGCATTTGTTTCTAAAAAATTTTTGCTGCATTATTCGATATTCCATAAAGTTACCAGAAACATGGGTTGTTTGGGAGTTTTTTTTAAACATTGTTTAACAGTTTAACTTCAAAAATATGTCAGTTAATCTGTTAAGTCTTAAAACTTTAATTTTTATTTTTGAATTATTTTCAAGTATTTACAAAGTATATATACCACCGTGAAGGAAAGTAAGATGGAAGGTCAACAGAAAACAGAAGAAGCTTTCCCCCCTAACTGCAGTAGCTCATTGTTCGGTCTCAAAATTTATAAGAAATGCAAAGGGAAGTTATTTGAATGTTTATGCTTTATGGTTTGTTTCAGTTTTTAATAGTATGCCTAGCAAAATCAGTTTATTAATCTATATTGTTCTTAACCTGTGTTGCAAATTTCTCATTCCAGTCCCTGAAGTTCTTGCTTGCCTTTCATACTTCAGAGACAGAGCGCTACTTGGGAAAAAGGGGAGGAGAGAGAGTTGAGAGGAGGAGAGAAGACTCTTTCTAGAAAGAACACACATGACAAATCCTAATAATTGATTTAACAACTGAAGATGCAAGGAACAAGAAAAAATTAAGAGAACTCTACCCCAGTACCTATTAAACTAATTATCCCCCTGAAACTCCATTAAGAAGGGAGGGATCTCTGATTTCTAGTTTTATCCTTTTAAACATGAGAAGAAATTTCTTATTAAGTGCCACACTCTTCTTACCCTCCTAGCAACTCACTATCTTGGAAAGAACTGGCTTGTGGGAATGATACATTAGTGAGGCAGAAGTGCCTAAAGAGTTTTGGGAAGAGGTCCAGAGTACAAAGGGAGATGATCTGGGTAGTGTTGCAAGGCTGCAGGCATGAAATGCAAAACTAGAGGTACTTCTGACTATCACTGGAAGTGCAACTGCACTTCTGACGGAGAGAACCTAAGGTATGTGCACGTCCTGCTTGTATAGACTATTCCTGGAATTTTATCTATCTGCCAGAGACGTTCAGAGGACATCAGAAATAAGTCATAAGAGCAGCCAACGCCTCAACGCCACAGCCGCGACACTCAAGGACAGCCCCGGCCTTCCATTTCAACGGGGAAAGAGCTGCTGTTACCGCAGTCGGCCAGCAGGGGGAAACGCCAAACAAGTGAAGGGGAAAAAAAAGTTACGAGAGAAAACACTAAACACGAGGAATTAAATTCGACAAACTACACATATCTCCGCAGTGGAGATGGAAGGAAAAGATCCTGCTCTCGGAGAGGGAAAGCAAGATAAATGAAGCATATATGACTCAAAGCATTCTTCCAGAATTTAGAGAGGAAACAGTGAAAGGGCAAGTCCAAAACACCAGCAAGGAAAGGCAAGCTTTCAGTTTCATGTTAGCACAGAATGATTGCAAATCAATTAAAGTCTTCTTAAATCTAGCGTTTAAATGAAAAGCAAAATATTGTGACTAAACAACGGAGAGAACTAAACTGAAAGATTATATATTTTTAAAGGGCTATCCAACATGAATGTATGAACTGATTTATTTAAAGTGAGCACACACATTCTAGCAGATCATTCTGCATTACAGTAGACTTCCTATTACATCTCTACAGAATCCCAAGAGTCTGAACTTTTTTTTTTACCAAAGAGATTTCAGAACAGCTCCAATTAGAGACCCTGAATTTCCTTCTACCTAATAAGCATTTCCATGCTTACGAAGTATAGTGAGAACTGCTTAAAAGGGAGTGTTGGTTAAGTAAATAAAACCATGTTAAATGCATTTTGATGAAGTGCAACTTGAATGTAACAGACAGGAAACAGAGACAATTCCACAATGAGTTTTAAAATTAAGAAATAAAAAAGTAAAATGTGATAATTTGTTGAACAAAGAAATTTAATGGGCCTTTGCCATGAAGTAAAAAAGACAAGCCCTGCAATCACAAGGGCTTTCTGTTTAAAACATCACTGGCTGAGAATCACAAGGAGCAGCAGTGAGATTTTCAGTGACAGATTTAGGGAGATTAGCTACACAAGCTTCTACTGATGGTACAGTTCCACAAATATCAGACAGAAGCCAGGTACACATGTAATAACATGCAAACATTTAAAAATGCAGGTGTATTGTGATTAGTGATTATATGGCAGGGTACCTCAAAATAACAGGTAATCTTTTATAGTTCCATATTTACAAAGTTCTTTCAAAATCAGATGCTATACTTTAAGTAAAAGTCTCGTCTCAATGTGTCCATGAAACCTAAATGACAGTTTGCCAAGCATGCACAAGGAAAGTTTGGACTACCAGTATATCAAGACACCTAAGTGAAGCCTAGTTCTGCTCAAAGTTCATAGTTCTATCTTCAGTTTCTTTCTTGTTATTTAGCCTGCAGGCTAAATAGCACTCCCACAGTCAGCTAATCTAGCTGACTAAGGCACTCTCCTTCCTGTCCTCTTCTGCTGTGAGGTCCTACCTCCAGCAGTTCTCACTTTTTCTGGGGGGAATGGTGGGCAAGGAGGTGTCACACTCCACAAAAAGTTGAAGTGATTCACAGATAGGTCAGGGGAACATCATGCACAAGCTTAAGCAGTGGAAGCACTGTGCAGGCAGCAGAAGGAAGACCTTCCTCCTTCCTTCAGCAGTTATCGAGTTCCAGTGTGCTATAATGGGTACAGGACTGAGCCCTTTGCTGATTCTTTTTAAGTAAAACAATCATCAAGAAGTGACCTTTCACTTTCCCCCTGTTGTCAGAAATTTGGCTTGTGAGTTACATTTTCAGTGACAGAGTCACATTTGAACATTCTTTTCATTTTGAAACCGGAAGACCTACAGAACAACTAGGGATAAAGGTGCATCTGCATTTGGCAGTCCTGAATTCTTTTTGTTCTGCTTGTTACTCAGGCAGAATAGAAATCACTATTATTTTCTGTGCAACCTCCTTATGGCACAGGCATTCTTTAAATACTAAGATTAAGCCAACTATGCTGACTTTGCTGATGTCAATATACAGCAACAGGTACTGGTCCACACTTAGTCTGTCACAGTTCTGATAAAAAACTGCACTCTTCAATTTAATTATTTCATCACATGCACTAAAAAGAAACCATTTAATGTATACAAGGCACAGTAGCATAAACTTGAAAATTAGCTGATAATATACATTCTTGTACTCTGTACTTTATGATACTGAAAAATACTTTTAAGAATACTAATAAAAATGTAAGAGTTTGTTTCATCTTATGTAGAGCTTCCATTTTAACAGGAAGCGACACAGCTCAAAATGAGAAACTACACAAATTCTTGCCTTTACAACGCTACAGATCACTTCCTCTAATATGTTAGGCTTCTAAATTATTGTCAAAAGACAATATGAAAATGATTTGTTGGTGAACAGACTTTCATATGAAAAAAGTATCAAGAGAACAATCATTAGTTTCTTAATCTGTCTTCAGATTTTACAAACAAGACGAAAAAGGTAATGCTTCTCACCCACTAAAAGTGATTTTTTTTTCCTAGAGTGAATACTGGCAATTTAATTTCACAAAGTTCTACATAAAACAGTCTCAGACTTCTGTTGATTCTGTCGGGTACTCTGAACTTTTAAAAGGTGTCTGGGACCCTCTGCTGCTACCAGACAGGTATCACATTTTCCTCTCCTTTTGACTACAACATCTGTTCTAATACAGCCTGCTTGCATTTAGTAAAAACCATTCTCATTCTATATTTGCATTTGATTCACTTTTCAGTCAAACTTATTTCAATTTTTCCAGCTATTATTTCATTAAACCATGTTGTCATTTTGGCATTCCTGATCTCCTGAGCACAGAGACCAGCAAAGAGAGAAAAAAAAAAATGGAAAAAAGACCAGCTTAAGACCCTTCAACAATAAGTACTGAATTCCCTGTGTAGAGATTAATCGGATAAGGATCAATACGGTTTCCATGAGTTTCTAGTTTTGTGTACTGATAAATTATGATAGAGCATGTAAAGGTATCAATGTGCTTCACACACAGCCTACATAAAAAGGCGGTAAACAGAATCAGGTAAAACATGCTTGTTTCAAACCCTGAACATACCAGAATAATGAAAGCTCCTTTCTCTCCCCCTCCATCCCAAAATAAAGGCGTGAGTGAGAAGGGATTTCGTTACTCTCCCAGAACTGTGCGAAGCCAAGCCGGAGGCAGCCAGTGGCGCTCAGCGTGCCGGCTGCGCACCTCCCGCGGACGTCACTGACAAAACGCCGCCGGAGCGAGCTGCCTTCCCAAGGCCTCCAACGCACTGTCGCTAGGCCTAAATCAGGTAGCGCTCTGTGCAGCGTTGCTGCAGATGAGCAGGAGCACTTCCCTTCTTCCCATTTCCTTTACATTTAACTACCAGATTGTTCCAGCATCAGCTTTTTCTCTCTGCTTCCTTCAGCTGTAATGACTGTGTTTAGAAAGATCACAGCACCACAATTTACTGGGCAAGATTCGGCTCTAATTTTTCCCTTCTTTACTACAGCGGCTCCCCTGCAGCTTCTGAGCCATTGTCAGCTGTTGTTTTTTGTTCCTTGAATGCAACAGGACTTGGCCTGCCAGGCTGCATCACTGTTTTCACAGCACACCTCTAAGAGGAAGGAAATCTCCTCTTCCCTGCTTCCTGCTGAGCACTGTGAATATTTGGATTTTTCCTTTCTCCCAACAGATAGACAAATCCAACACTGCTGAATATTCACACATTCCTCTCTTTCAACACCAATTCCTTCTTTCCCTGTTTATTTTCATACAAAACTATTAAAGGAAGGTGTAACCAAGCTGTGGTCCAAATACCTCAGAAGTTCTTTTATAGAGATTGATTCTCCTGCCAGGGTTAGTCCTATTCTGACAACTACTTCGAGCCATTTACTTTACCTAATGCAGCATTTTCCTGCTCTTAGGATTTCTAACCTACCCCATAGCTTTGCAACACTCATACTGAGGACAAAAATTATGTCTCTGTAAGTCATGAACTTTCTCATTCAGGCAAGATGGAATAATGGTGAGATAAAACCCACATTTTCTCACAGCTTTACCCTACATGACACTTAGGTGAGCTACTCGATGCAACACAGCCTCATGGGACTGACACAAAACTACTGGGGAAACACATCGGCATCAGCTAAGGACTGATGGACTCCCAAAATTCATCTTCACCAAGCCAAACAACACAGGGTAACCTTCTGGAGGTCAAACTTCTACCAGACTACTGCATTAAATAAATAAATAAAATAACATACATACACAAAAACCCCTTTAAAAATCACTAAGACTTAAAGGTAAGTATAGAGATGCAAATTTTACCTGAACAC